>JABTTQ020001172.1:31-472076 GCA_016081115.2 Rehmannia glutinosa
AGAAATGCGGGGATGAAGAAAGAAAAGGTCTTGAAGAAGAAAACGAGGAAGCGATGATAGGCTGCGAGAAGCTATTGAACTGACGAAATCAACAAGTAAATCGAAGAAAGCGATGTTGAAAATTTTCAGTGGCTCTGAAAAAAACCCTGATGCAACGATGGCGAAGCAGATCGAAGATGAGATGCAATCTAGCTCAACAAGCTGGACAATGGTGTTGTGGCCCCACACGCCGTACCAGCGTCTTTATGATTAAATTAGGCAAAATGATGAAAGATTTTGAACCATTAAATCCTCACACACCTTTATTAAATGAAATGGCTACTCGAAAAATCAACTGAAAGTGATGACTAAGGAGTAGATGCTACAGAAGTCGAATGATGGAATAAAAGTTTAAAAGTGAAAATGCTAAATTAATAGCGAAATTGCTCTTTATAGAAAGAGGAGAATGACCTGGGAATATTATTACCTCAGCACAATAATAAGCAAACATGCCTTGGTAATTTATAAAGGAAAAGGAAAACAGCCAGTTGAGTGTCTTTGAAAAAGACAGTTGAGAAGAGATTATTCGAGTCCCTCAAGCAAACTCCAAACAGAAAATACTGCAGAAAGAAAAGCAGAGCTACCAAAAACCCCAGAAAATCCATAAAAGAAATACATATAATGGGAATGGTAGAAAATATCCAAGCCAAGCTGATTGGAATAATGTGAACTATCAGCCTAGACTTATGGAATACAAGCCCAAATGGCAAAGGCCTAGAACTCAGCAAAGGCCATTCCAAAAGTATAAGAGCTTTCATCAACACACATATGCACCTAGGCACTACACTCAAAAACACCACAACTATCCAAGGAAGGCAATTGCTAAAACACATATGCAGGCATACGGACAAAAAGGCAATTTGTATGAACCTAGAATCCCCGAAGCAATTTGCAGGATTAATTATGATTATGGCACCGATAGATGGCAACCTCTTGAGTCAAATCATTTGGCTATAGGTTGGTTGGATCATCTTATAATCCTAACCCCGGGGACCCGGACAAGCATGGGTACCTAAAACTTAATTTCCTTGATTGCGGGTTCAAGGAACAGTGAAAGTGCAAGGAACCTGGTACATGGATAGTGATTTATTTCCGGACATATGACAGGAAATAAAAGAAATCATCAAAATTCAAGGAAGTTAAAGGAGCAAAAGTCATATTTGGGAAATGAAGCTCGGTGAAATAAGAGGCATTGGATCCATCAAGAGGAATGGATTAGAAATCACAGATGTTGCATATGTTGAAGGACTAAACTTCAATTTACTAAGCATCAGTCAACTTTGTGACAAGGGCTACAATGTTGGATTCAACATGGGCATATGCCAAATCAAAGATATTGAATCAAATGAAGTGGTGCTGCAAGGATGTAGACAGAAAAATATGTATGTAGTGGATTGGTCAACTGCAACACCCAGCACCTGTCTACTTTGCAAAAAGCACTTTGAATCAAGTTATTGTGGCACAAAAAGCTGAGTCATCTGAATTTCAAAACGATCAACAAACTTGCAAGAAGTCATCTTGTGGAAGGACTTCCAGACTCAGTATACAAGAAGGAGAGTATATGTGACGCATGTCAGAAGGGAAAACAAATCAAGTCGTCATTTAAAGAAAAGACATGCCCATCCTCAACAAGAATATTGCACCTGCTTCATATGGATCTATTTGGCCCAGTGGAACCTGCCAGCATAAGTGGAAAGAAATACACCTTGGTGGTAGTAGATGACTACTCAAGATACACATGGACAATTTTCATGTGTAAGAAGAAAGAAACTCTACAAAAACTACCACAGCTGATGAAGAGGATTCAAAACGAGAAGAGTCAAACCATTATCAAAATAAGATCAGACAGAGGAACTGAGTTTGTCAATGGAATAATAACTCGATCTTGCATTGAGAATGGTATTGGTCATGAACTATCAGCAGACAAGGACTCCACAAGCAGAATGGAGTGTTGCGAGAAAGAAGAAATAGAACCCTCAAAAAAGCGGCAAGGACCATGTTAGCAACGAGTTACCAAAAAGATTTTGGGGTCAAGCAATCAACACGACTTGCTACACTTAAAGCAGATGTATGATAAATGACGGTGACAAAGACTCCTATGAGATCTGACTGAAGAAAACCAAGTGTTGCATATTTGAGAATATTTGGATGTAAATGCTTCATCCACAACAATGGCAAAGACAATCTTAAAGCTTTTGATGCTAAAGCTGATGAAGGTATCTTCTTAGGATACTCGGTGAAAGCAAAGCTCTGAGAATACTCAACAAAAGGACTATGGTTGCGAAGAATCCATTCATGTGGTATTTGTTGAGCCAAACATAAATGGAGAAGACGTTGAAGAGTCGGTGATAAGTGAAACATCCAACCATACTGAAGAGTCCCTATCTTTGGAAAATTTGGCCGAATTATCAATTGAGAAGAAGATGAGATATTTGAATCTCAAAACTTTGGAAAATTTGCGGTAAGTGATTACGAGAGAGCGACCCACAAAGAACACAGTACCAAGTCGCCCCGAACCAGCTAACTTACTCAACTGATGTAAGATGGGTGAGACCATCCACGGAGAACTTGTCATTGGAGATATAAGAGAAGGTGTCAAGACAAGATCTAGAACTCAACAAAAGCCATGTTCACATGCTTCATCTCACAAATTGAGCCCAAAGATGTGTCACAAGCATTGGATGACACACATTGGATTCAAAGTATGAAAAGAAGAGTGAATCGGTTTGAGAGAAATAAAGTATGGGAATTAGTGCAAAGACCCATACATCAAAAATGTTATTGGAACCAAATGGGTGTTGTAAATAAGATGAACGAGGAAGGTTCTGTGGTGAGAAACAAAGCAAGACTAGTGGCCAAAGGATATTGCCAAGAAGAAGGGATAGATTTTGATGAAACATTTGCCCTCGTAGCAAGATTGGAAGCTATAAGGATGTTTCTTGCCTACGCAGCCTCACAAGAATTTCATTGTATATCGGATGGATGTAAAGAGTGCATTCCTAAATGGTTTATTGGAAGAAGAAGTGTATGTTGAACAACCTCCAGGATTTGAGCAGAAGACTCTTGGAGATAAGGTATACAAACTCAAGAAAGCCTGTATGGATTGAAACAGGCACCGAGAGCATGGTATGATACCTGTCACAATTCCTAACTAAAAATGGATTCACAAAAGGAAAAGTAGATAGAACACTTTTCGTAATTCAAGACAAGAAGAAGAGTATCTTTTGCTTGTTCAAATATATGTTGATGACATCATCTTTGGATCCACTAACAAAAAGTTTGTGTGAAAAATTTTCAAACCTCATGCAAAAAGTAAATTTGAAATGAGCATGATGGGAGAGTGACATTCTTCCTTGGACTCCAGTGAAACAGTGAAGGATGGAACCTTCATAAGCCAAACAAAATACACAGGAGACTTAATGAAGAAGTTTGGTATGGAGGAGAAGTCTTTGTAAAAATACCAATGAACACATCATCGAAAATGGACATGGATGCGGATGGTAAAGTCCAGATCAAACAAGATCTGAGCACTTATTGGATCATTGCTCTATCTCACGGCAAGCGAGGCGGACATCACCTTTCTTTGTAGGTGTATGTGCAAGATTTCAATCTGCTCCAAAAGAGAGCCATATGAAAGCGGCTAAGAGAATATTGAGATACTTAAAGGGGAAGCAAGAAGTAGGCTATGGTATCCAAAGGAAGGTGGATTCAAGCTAATTGGCTATTGATTCGACTATCTTGGATGCTTGAGTGGACATGAAGAGTACTTGAGGCACATGTCAAATGCTTTAGAAGCAGACTAATTTCCTGGTTTAGCAAGAAGCAAAACTCAATAGCCACCTACTGGTGAGGCGGGAATACATAGGCTGGGCAAGTTTGTTGTGCCCAAGTCCTATGGATGAGACAAAGCGGTGAGAGATTATGAAGTTGAAGAAAAAGAAATTCCAATCATGTGTGATAACACAAGTGCATGCAATTGCAATCACTCAAAATCGTGTTGCACTCAAGAACAAAACATATTGATGTCGAGATATCACTTCATAAGAGACCATGTTGAAAAAGAAGGACATCATCCTGGAATATATCTCAACCGATAAACAACCGGGCCGACATCTTCACAAAACCATTATATGAGTCAAGATTTGAAGAACTCAAACATGAGTTGGGGCTAATTGAGCTAAGTTTGAGACACGAAGGATCAAAGAAAAGAAATGGAACAGGAAAGGAGGTGAAAAAGAGTGAAAACAAAAATCATTTCGAATCATCGGTATATCGGAAAGTCGGCTATATCAAGTCGGTGATAGTGAGTCACTAAGAGAAATGTGAAGTAGAGTTAAATCGGCTAAGAGATAAGTGAATAACTTATGAGCAAAGTGACAAAAACGCGGTCGTTTTTGACTTAGCGGGAATGTTTTAAGAAACACGTCAAGCATAATGATGATGTGTACGGACATAAAGCTGCGCACACCAAGCCTATGATTGGATATAAATCTTTGCCGCATTAAATACGAGACATGAATCGCTCAATATGCATGCGAAATCAAGCCGTTGATTTCGATCACAATTCAAAAAACCGCACGTCCTTTCACAAAACCATATTTAAACCATTTTCGTCAGTTTTCTCTCTCACACTTCTAAAACTGTTCATCTCTTTCTCTCAAAAGGCAAAGGCAAAATACTCTCGAAACCCTATCAACCTTCAAATCAATTTCGAGTTTTTCTTTGAAATAATCCCGAGAAATGGCACCAACTTATGACTTTACCAAGTTAGGAAAGCAAATCCACACCGGTTCGACGGTGGATTTTGACGGAATGGTGAAGCGGGGGTCCGATGACACCCTAGTGAAGAAAATCGCCGAGAAGTTGGAAGCGTCCAGGACTAAAACCGTTTCTAACGCTAGAATATCCGATGACCTACGTGGAGGAAGTCGCATAATTCTACGTGAATGTTGAGATTCACGATGAAGGAATCAAGTCATCTACATTCACGGAAAGCGGTGACTATCAACGCCAAGATTTGGTCAATATTGCTCACTACCAGCGGAAGGAGCATCCGAGATTAAAGAGGCTAATGTGAACCTGGGCCGACGATGGAAAGAAATAGCCAAGTCCGAGCTTTCTTTGATAAAATAGTGTACACAAACAAACAAAAGATTGAAGGAGGATTATCACAATTGTTGGACATAGTTGCCAAAAATATCGACATCAAGTTTGGCGGCTTTGACCAAGCTGTCAAAGGCAAGCAGCGATTGTAATGGCCGCAATCATCGAAGAAAAGAAGATAAAGCTGGGCTGAGTTTATCTACGTTGCCGCTCTGCCGAGCGTGGGGAACAAGTCCTTCAAAGAAGATGGGTCATTTGGAGGATCCTTGGATATGGCCTAGTGATTGGCGGCTATTGGAGGTGAAAGGAGTCCCTCTTAGACATGGGAAAGCATTCCATGTTAACAAGAGGATGTTGAGCTAACCTCGCTCGAAGCGAGCTTACATGCTAAGAGAGGCGACACCGATGAGGAATCGGCTAACCAAGATAGATCCGCTTCCTTCTCTCGGCCAAAGAAGAAAGTCGCCCTGCCATTTCTAAGAAAGCTCCGCACTGCGGCAAAAAAAACAAACATCTGCCGCCTCGCAGTGAGTCACACCGCCCAGCAGTAGTATCCCCGCCCGCTGCGTGGTCGAGAAGGACTCACAAATACCTTCTCCGATCGTCAAAAAAGGAGAACCGAGAAGCCACGACGGCTGCTCCTCGAAACAAACACCGCACCGGTCCCGGCCGCCCAAGACTCGAGAGGACACGTCTCGAACGTAAATTCCTCGGTACAAACTAAGAGACAGAAGACTTGTAAAGCATTCCGAGCAGGGAGAAACCCGGTGAGTCGATTACTCGGCTAGCACAAATACACAGGAGACTAATGAAGAAGTAGAGTCTCCGGATGTAGTTGATAAACGACCCAAGTCTTTGAAAGCGTCAGAAAACCCGAGGACACTGTTTGTAGCTCACACGGTGAAGCAAGAAAAAACCTACCAGAGCGGATAGTGATGTAATGATCCTATCTCTACCTTACCCGGACATCCAAAATCGTTTGCGTGAGTGGAGGAAATGGAAGTTGAGCAAGTCAAGAGAACAGTTCCAACGGCCGAGTTCATAGAAGAAGAGGAGGAATTGCTAAATTTCCTTGGATTAACTCTTGTGCTCGGCTACGGATGAAGACAATCGCACGGACATCCATGAGATATCAAGGACAAGGAGAGAAAAGCAAGGTGAAGAAGCGTTTCAAGCACGAGAGAAGGCAAGCATCATCTATCTCGGCACCCAGAAACACACACATCCTCTCCCTTGATGTCTTTTAAGCGATGACGAGGAACAGGGAGAATGCCGCGCTACGGAAAGAATTGCAAAATGCAGCAAGCATTGCACGAATCAAGAATCCTTCACGAGCAAAGACTAATGGAGGGACCAGGAGAGTCCTCCGAACCACATTGAAATCGATCCAACGGGAGTGGTTCAAAGAAATAGCCACTGTTGTTCCGCTTACCACTTCCCAGCTCACTCGAGAAGAAGATGTGCTACCACGCCCCGATCGAGCCAACCCCTATTGAAGGTGTGCTACCACCGCCCCAACGGTTGAGCAATCAATAAAGCATTGAGCTTGGAGACGAGTGACCCCATTCAAGTCACTCGGGTGGTGCGCCCGGGGGAAACTCCCTCCACTGCGGCAAAGGTCGGAGGATCTGCGAGATGACTCCACGAAGAATGTAGGAGGCGAAGTAGAGAAAACTCAAACACAAGAAGAACAATGAAGTTGCCATCAACGAAGCTCGGCGATTGAGATGTCTGGTGAGGTGACAACCGCTCTGGGCTAATGACGCCGATGCTGATCGAGGTCGATCGAGCACGAGGAATGTACTGGGAGTTAACACTGGGGCGATGAAAGTCAATCCATGGGGTTGAGACTCAATGGATGCCATTTGTGTAGAAGACACAAGCAGCGGTGACACTAATCGTCGAAAGGGAGGACAAACCTCGCGGCTGAGACCGCCTGGAGAAATGAAGGCCACGGGAGGTTGAGACTTCCGGGGTAAAGCGGAAGTAGAGAACATCCTCACGGTATCATTGACCCATCCGAGAAGGAGATCGGCCGCACTTCATGATTCCCGGGACAACCACGATGTCACTTTTCCGGGATCGGAAGGCGAAGAAGTTCGAGTCATCCCCATGACAAATCCAAAAGACTCTTTGCGGATGTTCCAAGCACGAGTAAGTCGATCCCAAGACTACTCGTCAAACCTTTAATTTTGATGATGAGCCACCAATGGAAATCTCATCATCGTCCGATGACGCTCGATAAGGCCAGAGGACCATCCCTCCAAAAAAGGAGAAATCCATTTGAGACCAACGGAAGGCACATTAAGGCAGCGAGGCTCGGCAAGCGGGTCTCTTGCACTACGTAACCTGAACAACAAGACCCACTCGGGCTCCTCAAGCTGCAGCGAGATCGATTCCCAAAAGAACTTCACGCGCCCACTCATCATCGAACGGATCCCGGTTGGCGGTGATGAATCTTTGTAGAATCTTTCCTTTTTTTGGAGATGCGAACTCCATGAAGAATCGAGGAAAAAACGAACAGCACGCTATCACGGACCAGCTCTGTTCTTCCAATGACACCATTGTTCCGGTATTATGACTTCGACCGGCTTTGTATGGCCATCACCGCTGACGGAAGAATCTATTTGAAGTTCGAAAGTTGTTCAAGGCACTCTTCGCCGAGATCGAAAGGATGGAGAGGCATCAGGCCTCTTTGGACATGCGACTAGACAACGAGAGATGCCACCCCACGGTGATTTAAGAGCATAACAGATTCGGATAAGGGAATGGTGGCAACAAAGCAGCGAAACAATGCGTGTGGAACAAGTGAGATACTTGAGACAATTGTTCAACAAGCTGGCTTTGGTGTGGAGAGAAAATACGATGCAAAGACAAAGTGAGAGAACACATTGAGCATATGCATGAAGGCTCACTTTGCCGAGATCAAGGCTGCTGCGTGAGCAACATACACATGATCTCGGCGTTTGGAAGAACACATGACAAGAAAATTGAGCCTTCTCATGGCCGAGATGAAGCGATTTATTGAGAATCCAACGCTACTCGATCTGAATTCGGCCGCATACAACGCAGCAGACTTGAGCGAGAACTCAACCATCGAAGATTTCGACTTCATGCTTGCCAATGATTCGCTGGGGTTCCTCTATCCTTTGATGATGCCAAAAAGGGGAAGAGGAATACCTTAAAGCAAAGAAAGTCAGTAAAGCCGTAAAAAAGGAGCGGTGAGTCGGGAAAATCGGTGAGGAAGTCTTGAAACGAGAAGAAAGGAAAATATGTTGAGGGGAAGGATCAACGGATGTGACATTGATGATTGCACAAACCCCCAACAAGGTCACATCACGGTGACTTTATAAGCGGCAAACTCCGGTGACTCTGCCACTCCAACACTGCATTTGTATCATGGTGAGAAGAGAAAATCAATTGAAGCGGGGATGAAGGAAGTGGAAGGAAGAATGGATGCCAGGGTGATGAACATCTTGAAAGAACACGGAGGCATTCCGGAGACGGAGAGACACCTATGCCATCTCGGATGTCGGGACGAGCCCGCGTCGGTCGATGAATTCAAAACGCAGAGTCTCGAGGGATACTTTGCAAATATGTCCATGGCTCAAGCTTGGGACTTATCTTGGGAAAGAGTCTCACATTATGTGAAGAAAGTTCGTGCAACGAGACAACCGATCGCTCTGGTCACTCATTGAAAGAAAAAGACCCAATAAAGATATCGCCTGAGGTAGAGGAAGAAGCGATGTAGTGGAGGAAGAAGCTTGACCAGCCTCCCCGAGAATATTGAATACGTAGATCCAGGAAAGAAAGGAGGGATCTTGGGTGGGGCTTGACCAAGTGGCAAATTTGAAAGTGGCAAAAACTAACGCGAGTATGCAAAAAGAATAGAAGAAGAACAAAAGACAAACTCGGCTATGGGAGGAGAGACGGGGAAAAGACTAAGAAGAGATAAAGCCGAGGAAGGCATATGAGAAGAAGAAAAAGAAGGCGAGATGATGACGAGAAGAAGAGAAGAAGATCTTGATCAAGATGAAAGAAGGAGACAAGCGAAGGAGATGAAGTGTTCTTTGTCCCAACCCTTCGTGTATTTTATCATGTAAATAAATACAATGTAAGTCTTACGTAATAAAGTTATGAATTCTTTATTTTCGGTGTAGACAAATATGTGCTCGATACACCTTGTGATTGTGTAAAAGAAAGGGAATGATATGATCAATAAACGGATCTATTCTGCGCATACATTCTATGTCAATACACTATCAGTATGTATCTTTCTTTGTTTGCATCTTTGAATGATTTAAGTTTTGGCATCATCAAAAAGGGGGAAATTGTTAGGAATTTTATTGTTTAGATTTTGATGAATGCCATGTAAAACTTAGAATAGAAAGTTGGCACCCTGATTCTTGTTGTAAAATGTATTGTAACAATTAGAGTGCTGCCAAGTGAGTTAAGTCGCCTACGCCCTAACATGCAAGAAGACAACCGAAGACTTGAAGGAAAACTCTGTTGAGAGACTGGTGAGTATGGCAAAGAAAGAAGGGGAACTCAATGAAGAAGCGGTGAGATGCGGTGAGTGAAGCATCAAGTCAACTCAAGAAAAGCCAAGTCTCAAGTCAGTGAAGAGTCATCCAATGATTGGAGGTGACTCTAAGTCACCCTGGGGAAAGCAAGGAAATGCAATAAGTCAAGTCGAGATAAGCGTAAAAGAACCGTTGCATTGAAATCAAGAGATTTACTTAAACAAGTAATATCTCCATACCACCTTTCTTGGAGTGCTCGGTCCCAGAAGCGTGCAAAAGGAATGAACCAATGGGAAGCACTACACAGTGTCGAACTACGAAAAGGTGAAAGAACAATTCATACGAGAAATGGCAATTCCAAGAACTCGCAAGCCAACGACGCAAAGTGACTTTCACAAATAAGCCTATCTCTTCAACGGGCAAATTTTTGAAAGTTCACTATAAAATTTGAGGAGTTTGTTTGAGAACAGAGATGACACACACGTGAGATAAACAAGCTTATTAGAAAAATGAAACATTCTCAACCTCAAGCCTACATCTCAAGTACATCAATCCAACACTTACCTTGTGAAGGAAAGAGAACTTCGAGTTGAAGAGGAAAATACGAAAAACAAGGGGTCTACATTCCGGGAAGGATTGTAGAAAGGTTGGTGAACAAGTCTTAAGCTTTTGGAGGCTTCGTGATCAAATCCAAATAGCTTGAGCAAGTGAGTCAGTAGTAACAAAGCAACTGCGCCTGTGAAGAAGCCGAGTCGTCGAGGCTTGGTGAGTGATCAAGGCGTCTCGATCGAGTCCCTAAGGATCAAGTCGTTGTTGTGATCAAGACATCAGATCCGACGGATTACCACTTTGTAAAGCGATCATTACTTAGTGGATTCCTCCAGGAGTTGGAGAAGAGAGGAGTAGAAGAATTACCCCATCTTCGAACCTCTATAAAAACCTTACTTGTGTCATTTACATTTCAACATTTAAATTCTCGCACTTTTAACTGCTTACATCTCATTGATATATTTGCTATCCATTTGATAAAATTTATAAGTACTAAATCAAGCTCTAAAATCTTGCTTAATCATACTTAAGGGTGTTAAGTCTTATTTGAATATAAAACCACAGTTGAGTTAAATTATAGCCAACGGTGAGTTACTCCATCAATGTACTCGGTGAGTCTGTTGAGAGATTAACTCTCTCTTGAGTGACTAATTCGATCATGTCCATCAAGGACACATTTGTGTAGTATTAACTCGTGAGATTTAAAAGGACTAAATCGAAAATTTGGTAAGGTTTATTCAACCCCCTTCTAAACCTTACACTTACACCCTTGGGACCTACGGTGTTAAATGGGTCGACCGGTGCATTGCCACCGCTTCAAGCCAAAGCAAAAATTGGGATGGGTCGACCAAAATAATGTCAGTATTGTTTTTGTAGTTCACCCCAACCCATCCACGAAAAATACAAAAAGAAAAGTCGGCCAATAGCCCCTGATTTCGGCACTAATGGGTCGGGCAAAAAGACCGACTCATTTTGAGCTAAGAAAATGTAGCCTACCTGGGTCGCCCTCTTACCGGTCGGTCGGGCACCCCACTGGGGGCCGAAATTGTGATTTACGTGTAGTTATGGTTGTTTGAAAAAAAAAATAGAAGCAACAACTTGTAGGCAGAGATGTTAAATGGGTTGCAGTTTGAGGGGTTGAGTCTAGGGGTGTTTATCGAATCGAATTCCGAATTCTTCGACATATTCGAATCGAATTAATCGAATGAAATTTCTAAAACCTCATTTCGAAATTCGATTCTAATTCGATTAATTTCGAATCAAAATGGATTTGTCGATTTTCCAATCGAATTCGAGTTAATCCAAGAATTCAAATTTGTCGATAAACTGGTTATGGTTGTGTTTCAAACTCATATTTTCCAGATCTAAAACCCATATATTTCAAAGTAAAAATTTTAATTTTAATTGTAACAAAAGAATTCCATAATGAAACAAAAGCATAACCAAATCACATAAATTATCAAAACTATATTGTTACTTTAAGGATATTACAAAAACTAAAGATAAAATACGTTTAAGGCTGAAATATATTAAAACCAAAAACATATTGTTCTTTTTTTTTTTAGATAAAAACATATTATTCATTTAAGTTTAAACACATCATAAGACAATTTTAAAAGTTACGCAAAAAATATTGCGACTTTGAAATAAGATTGAAATGTGAAACTATTATGACAAATGCTATAATTCTACTGCAACAACTTTATTATAATAGATATGTGAAATTAAATATTATTTTTACATCAACTAATTGTATTATTTCTATTCACGTATGCAATTAAGATATGTATAATGTTTAAAATATGTAATATCTAAATTAAATTTTGATTCTAATTGAGTTCGAATCGGTACCTTTAATTTGAATTGAAATATAAATACGAATCGATATTCAAATCGAATTTACTCGAATTTCACCTCGAATTAGGATTTACGAATAGAATTCGAAAAAAATTCCCTAATTCGTTATTCGATTCGAATATTCATATTCAAAATTCGAGCTGATTTGAAATTCTATTCAAATTCAAAAATCCTAATTCGAAATTGAGATTCGAATTCGAGTCAAATCGAATTTCGAATTGATTTGAAAAATAAACGCCCCTAGTTGAGTCGGCCTCTTTAAATTGGAAAAAAAGGATTACATTTGGCTAAATTATCTAGGCTCGTTTAAATCCAGATCTAATTTGGTCTGGCCTGTTTAGCCCTAAGCCTATTACAGCTAGTCAACTAGCTCGCCACTTTACAATTTTTTTAAACATATAAATGTTACTCTATTATTTTTATTTTTATTACCTCTTAATAAAAAATATTTTTAAATTCACATCTCCTCATCTATATATAAGTCTTTAATTTTACCAAACAAGCTATGTTTCTCAGAAGAAAAAAATTTATTTATTTTATCCATTATTTAATTTAACTTTTTGATATTATTCTAAATTTAAAAATATCACGAATTTTTTTTAAACTCTTTAGGATATAAGTTATAATTCTAATAAGTATGTTAAATCTATAATTTAAGAGATAATCTATATATTTAAATCCATAAATAAGAGTTATTTTTTGGGTATATAATGCTTAGCTTTCATTAATATAGTTTTATTAAAATATTTATTTATAATTTTGTTAATAAAATATAATTATAAATTATGCATGACTTTGTTCTATAATGAATATTTCAACTTTAAATGTTATATATATCACAGTTTAAAAACTATAGATTTTTAAAAATATAAATTTGAAAATTTTGCCTTCTAACCCAATAGTGGTTTGTTTAGCTAGAAATCCAATAGGGTTTTAGGCTTATAATTCGAAACATTGGTAGCCCATTTAATTAGCTGGTCCATTCGGCCCGAAGATCATTTAGCCTGAGCTCAATAGGGTTGACCTCAAACCACTAGGGCTAGTTCGTTTAACCAAGCAATTATAGTCGAGAGATTTGTGAAATTGAAATTTCTCGTTGTCCGTTTTTTTCTCAACCACTCATCCAATAAAGATAAGTATTAAAAAGTAGATCACAAAAAATATATAAATAAAATAGTGTATAAATATTTTTTAAAAAATCACTTTAGAAAACTATTATTTGAAATTTAATTTGTCAAACTTATTACCAAATCGAGTAACTTCACATGGGTGTGGACAAATATCTATAAAATTGCTTAATTAAGTTAAAGTAAAAGGACTATTGTTTTGTTGTAAAAAAAAGGACTATTGTCTTATTCTCTCTATTTTTTTTCCTAGATCTCAACTTTAATTCACAAATTAATTTAAAATTGAATATCGTAAATTTTGCTTAATCTTAATTTGATGTTTTTTTTAAAGAAATGTATGCTTTCATGTAGTACATTTTAATACCACTAGCTTGTAGCTCAAGTGGTATCACTAACCCTTTATAAGGGTGTAACCGTGGTTCGAACTTGTATCATTCAGTTTAATTTCTTTAAAATTTATCTCCTCCCCTCCCAACTTATTAAAAATAAATGTAGTACATTTCAAATCATGATCCATCTTATTGTAATTTTGTTAGTTAAGTGCGAATATTTTATTTTTTATCAATATGATTGTAATACAAATAGAATAAGGCAAGAACTTGCGTGAGACGGACTCACGGATTTAGATCCGTGAGATAGAGCCCTTACACAAAGTTTTAAAGTTTTTTTTTTCAGATTTTTTTTCATGGTTTATGTTCTCAAGACGGAGCCCTTAGGAGGTCCGTCTCACGGATTTAGATCCGTAAGACCGTCTTACAAGAGACTTGCTCATAGAATAATTGGTGACAACGTTAGAAAAAAAAAAAAAGAAAAAAAGGTATCACAAATTTGGAACTGCCTTGTGTAATTTTGTTAAATTCTTTTTATGTATTTTTGTTAATTGAGTATGAACATTTTTATATTCTATATATCTATATGATTGTTTATGCAAATAGGATAATCAGTGAGAAAATTAAAATAATAATAATTCTTTCGTACAAAATGCTTTATATGCCTATAATGTTATAATGTATATACTTGTAAATCATTCAAAATCTAACTTTTTTTTTTGAAGGATCAAAATCTAACTTTATAGGGAATTACTTGGATTTGAAAACTCAAAATATTTAAAAATTAATCTATGACAGAAAAAAGACTACCGGGTTGTCAAAAGAAAAGGAAGAAAGAAAAAGAAAAAAGACAATGTGATGATACCGAAGAAGTTATTAATTTGAATGTGTGAAAGGACATATACAAATTAATTCAATAAAAATTAAACAAAAAATATTAAATTTTGACATCTTCCGCAGTTTATACTATTTCAGTGCATATTTTACAGAATTTCAGAGCAAAATCTGCATTTCATCTCTAGCAGTTTGCAGTAAATTCTACACTAAAAAAAGAATCTTACATGATATTCCATTTTAGTGCAAATTTTCATACACAAAAATCGTTAATTTATTAAAACAAAAGAAAAAAACAAACAGTTTAGTGCAGTTACAGTGTTTCCCTATTTCTCAGGCAAAATTATTAACATCTCAATTTAAAATAGTGCAAAAGTTTTGGTTGGAGTAGCGAGTGATATTTACGTCCAAAATAGAAACTGTCGGCCGTTGGATGCGACTTGCGTGTCGCTGTCTTGAAACGAAAATATATTGGTAAATGATAACATGATGAAAGTTATATATGATGCTGACCTAATTTCACTCTCTTCTATGATTGGTTGGCCCATTACCTGAAAAGTTGAGTGGACACTGATGGATATATACTGGATAGCATGATCAAATAATGCCCTGTAAAATTTGTGTACCACTTTTGCACTGTCATTCTAATTTGATACAGTTTCAATTAAAAGCTCTCTCATTTTTTTTAAACAATTAAAATCTCTTAATTGGGTCATGTTCCATGATGTACATATTAATTTTATAATATCAATCATGTAATGGGACATGACTAGAGCAACTATCTCAACTCATCGCCGTCTCGTCGTATTTTTTTAAATGCAAGTGGAAAAACTTATGATGATGATGGTTTTGGAATTTCATCTCATTTCTCCTTCGTATGAAGGCCGTCGAGGAAGAGCGTCCGTAAAATTTTGCACACTTTGCTTTTGTGTGAATTTGTAGTGTTAACTAATTTTGGACAATTAATTGACACTATAAATTTCACACCACCGACCCCACATAGTGGGATAAGGTGCAGTTGATGATGATGATGATGATGATGATGATGAATTAAAATCTCTTAATTAACAACATTTTATACCTTGTTTGGACAGTTTCATAGACAAAGACCGTCACACTTCCCATTTTTATTTTATTTTTAAAAGTTATATATTAATCCGTAAACTTATAATTTAAGCTATTTTTTTCAATTATTGTGGTGGATTTTGACTGAGAGCACCGTGCATGAGCATTATTATCTTACCTTTTTAGATGCAATAAAGAGGGGACCATATTTTGGGTAATGTCTCTTAATTCTTATGCATGTGAAAGTTCAATGATTATCCATAAAGCTGAGCTCATATGAGTGCCCATATTCTGGATTAATATTGATAAATTCTTCATTGTTAATTAATTCTTATATAATATTATTGTATCGATCTATAGAAATGTATTAGAAATGTAACTAATACATTCAGCTTTTCCTTAAGATTTTTTTATTAAATGTGATATAGAGGGTGGCCAAATGGAATCGAAATTGGAACTGTGGTCAACGGCTCTAAAATCGGAACTATGTAGACCGGTTCTGTTCCGATTTCTAGGTCTCAAAAATCGTGAAACCGGCAGTTTTAACCGTCAGTAGAACCAGCGGTTAAAACCACCAATTTCAAGTAATAAAATACTTTTTACCACATCTCGTTTTCCACTTTATTCTTATAATGCTTAAAAGCTTCCAAAACCTCATCTTTGCTTCTCAGCAGATATACATAACAATGCATTGTGCAATCATCTAAAAAAGTAATAAAATATTTTTTACCACATCTCGTTTTCACAAATTTAAATCACATATATCACTGTAAATTAATTCTAAAGGAGTGGTAATCCTTTCAATAGAGTTATATGGTGTTTAGCTAACTTAGCGTCAACACATACTTGACATTTATGATTTGGTCAAACTGCAAATTCGACAATAAATTCAAATTCATCATTCTATGAGCAGATTTAAAATTTTCATGCCCTAATCTATCATTGCACAAACAAGAAGAATCGAGCATATATATTAATGTTAGCTTTTGGTACAATAGTAAAAAAGTTCATTTTGAATATTCCATCACAAAGTAACCTTTCCCCTGAGTACGAGCTTGTAGGGAAAACTATTGTAGTTCCATCCATTTCTATTATGAAAACAAAAGATACACAACTCATCAAACTCTGATTTATTACTTGTTTATAGAATATTCAAAATCTGACTGTCAAACAAACACTATACAAGTAGGAATATATTGCATAAACAAGTCCAGATGGAACTAGGATTAACGGATGAATTTCAAAAAACAACTAACAATCATTCTCAGTTTCAAAACCAAACTTATATAAGCAAATGTCTGATTTAAAGATGTCCACATGCATGGGTTTCCGAAACATTCACTACAAGAAAGGAAATTCCAACGGAAAAATCCAATTGGAATTTGGTCAATTTGGTCAATTAGGTAAATTCCAACAAAACATGCATCGTTGGTAAAATGACCGTTGGAATGGAAAAATTCCAATGGAAAAATATTCGAACCGTACTTCCAATGATATTTATCCATTGGAATATACAATCGGAGGAAAAAAATCCAATATTTTTTTCCATAATTAATTCCAACAGAGTTATACCATTAGAATATATATAATTGTTGGAAAAAACTCCAACGGTTATTCCAATGGAGTTGTACTATTGGAATTTAGTCCAACGATAATTCCATATCTGTCGGAATATTCAATCAGTTTATCTCATTATCTAATATCTTTAACTTCCCAGTAGGTCACCCATCATGAATTTGTCCCAAGTCAAACACGTTTAACTATGTAATTTTAATATGATTGACTCCACAAGAGAAGATATATTTTATCAATATGTATAATACTATCAAATCTTTTAACCCCTATTGAAATTTCCAACGATATTGGAATTTTCAATGGAATTTTTCCAACAACCTGTTGTACCGTTGGAATTTTAAAAACTTCAACCAAAATTCCAATAATTAATTCCAACATTTTGTTTACCGTTGAAATTTTCCAATGGTATATTTTAGGGATGGAATTTCTGTTGAAATTTTTAAAATTCCAACAGTATTTCCAATAATTTATTCCAATGATTTTATTACTTTTGGAATTTTCCAATGGTTTGTTGTGGTGTTGGAATTTCCGTTGAAATTTTAGATTCCAACGGGGGATTCTAACGATTTATACCAACGGTTTTGTTTATCGTCGGAATTTTCGATTTGGAATTTTCCAACGGATATCACATATTTAACGCCTCCGATTTGCAAATATATATGAATTAAAGTTATTTTTATTTTAGGCGTTACTATTTTAGAAAATTCTACGAGTTGAGATCCAAATTACTTTTGTAAAAATATAAATCAACTTACACCAAACCAACATTTAATATTCCATCAAGATCTCAACCCCAATAACATGTAAACCACTTAAACTTCGCGCTCACAAATGCAGGTTTATCATAAATAAGCAACTGAAGTAGTTTCAACACAAGTAACTCTATACATTACTTTTACAAAATGTGAATAGGTTCACATTTAATTTGAACTTAAAAATTAACTTCTTACATTATAAATAAAAGAAAACAGGGATCTTGGAATAATTAAGAAATGGTGGAGCCCAGGTCGCCATATATACTTTGCCCTGTATCTGACAATGTTAAATAGTGGGGTGAGTATTTCGCACTATACTAAGTGGGGTACACTTAAGCGACTGCGTAATTAATTACAAATAACATATATGCATCATATGTGGCATTTCTACAGACAAGCCGTAACTTTGTAATATGTACGAGATCATAATGTGAAGTGATCGTCACCACAATACATAAATATGTAACATGTGCGGTACAACCACAACATGGGATTCATGCAAAACATACTAATCATGATTAATTAAACAGTCAACTTGCATTTGCTAAAGATAATATGAAGATAGGAGAGAAGCTGATGAAACCATATTATTGAACATAAGGTTTGCAGGGTACATGATCGTCTATTTATAGAGGAAAAGCTAGTCTTAACTAATGAGTAACAAACTAACGTAATTATAACAAACTAATCGTCAATTAACTAACTTCTAACTAACTCTTCCAATACTCATAACACTCCCCATGAATCCGAACGGTGGTGGATATCCAGTGCAAGCTTTCCACATAGCATCAAAAAACGAAAAGCCAAGCGGTTTTGTAAACACATCTCCGAGTTGATCTTGATGATATGTACGACATCAATTTCTCTAGCCAAAACCTTTTCTCGGATGTAATGTATATCAATTTCAATATGCTTCGTGCGTGCATGAAACACATGATTGTTAGCAAGTGTTGCAAAAAGACTATTATTATTGTCACACCAAATGATCAAGGTGCTTCCACTTTAATTCCAAGTTCACAAGAAGAGAGTGAAGCCAAACCATATCGGTGGTCAAATTTGCTAAAGACCTGTATTCAGACTCAGCTGAGCTTTTTGAAACCACCTGCTGCTTTTTAGAACTCCAGGTAAGAAGGTTATCTCCCAACATCAAGCAATGTCCACCAGTGGACCTCCTATCGTCCAATCTACTAGCCCAATCGGCATCCGAATATCCTCCAAAAGAAACCTCGAACGGGTTTAAAAACAAGGCCTAATGTAAGAGTGCCTTTAAGAAACCGAAGAAGATGTTTCTGCAACCCAATGATTGGTGGTAGGAGCATGAAGAAATTGGCTCAATTTGTTGACAAAGAAATGAGATATCCGCCGAGTTCTTGTGAGGTATTGGAGAGCACCAATAGTACTTCTATACAATGTAGGTTGATCAAACGGTGAAATTTGTCATTAAATGCTAAGTTTGTGAGAAGGACAAAGAGGAACATTTGTGGGCTTGCTATGTAACATGCCCTGTTTTAGTAATTAGATCTTGTGTATACTTTGCACGAGACAAGAAACAGGACCCCGAGGGTGCGCCTAGCCTCCGGCCTAGAAAATAATTGACTTCTCCCAGTCTTTAAAGCAAACTTCGATTTAATTGTTGAATAACACATGTAATAGTATTAGAATCATCACCAATGATTAGAATATCATCCACATAGACCAAGATTAAGAGTAAATTCCCATTTTCTCTTCTATGAAACAGAAGAATTATCGATTACGAGATACTTGAAAACCAAGAGTGGTGAGAAACTGTTTTCAAGGTGGTAAACCATGCTCGGGAGCTTGCTTCAGGCCATAAAGGGACTTATTGAGCTTGCATATTGCGGTGGGTTGTGATGAATCTATGAAACCTTCGAGGTTGAGCCATGAAAACAGATTTCGAGTGTACCATTGAGAAAGGCATTATTGATGTCAATTTGTTGGATACTCCAATTATATGTGACAGCCCGTAGTGATAACCAATCTAACCGCATGCTCCTTTAATGTGGGACTAAAAGTTTCAAAATAGTCCACCCCGCAGCTTGGTTTCTTTGAAACCCTCTAGCAACAAGTCTAGCCTTGTATCTGTCAATAGATCCATCGGTAGATATTTGACTCACGAAAATCCATTTGTTGGTGATCACATGCATGTCGGTGTGTGAAGAACCAATGTCCAGGTATCATTCTTAATGAGGGCATCAAATTCACATTGCACGCAGCTTTCCACTTTGGGTTTGAGACGGCTGTTCGACAAGAGTGGGTTCTAACAGAGGAGGTGTAAAGGTGGAAGTCGTGTAGGATTTAGGTTTGAAGATGCCAAGTTTGGACCTTGTGACCATGGGATGTTGAGGCGAGTTTGAGGTGGGATGATAGGAGGGTTAAGAGATAAAGAAGAAGAATCGAGGAGGAAGCGGGTTCATTATGAGAGGAAGGAACATGGGGAGATCAACAAAAAAGGTTTATGCCATTAGAATCATGTATGGTTGGAGAAGGGCGAGAAGAGAGAGGAGTATTTGGTTGTGTGGAGGAAAGAGTGTTAGTCCAAGTGGCTACGATAATCTAGAGGGGGGGGTGAATAGATTATCTAGGTTTTTCAGATTTTGCCCTCTTTTTTCTTATAATCAACCAAAGACGAGAATGTAAATGCGGAAATAAAACAACACTCGTCGATTTAAAGAGGTTCAACCCACCTAGGGCCTAATCCTCTACCACCCCAAAGATCTCAGGGATGGATTTCAAAAAGAAAGAAAAGATTTTATTAATTTACCAAAAATTAATACAACACCTTGAGGATTACCACAACCCTCCTTCACCACTTTGAGGATTACCACAATCCTCTTACACCACCTTGAGGATTACCACAACCCTCTTACAACACCTTGAGGATTACCACAACCCTCTTACAACACCTTTGAAGATTACCACAACCTTCAAACACCTATCACCTAGATCACCCAAGTGTATTCTTACCACAAGAATACTCACAAGGATGTCTTGTGTTGAATGATGACCAAAATCAAGATTACAACTCAATAATGATTGATACAATATGAGTACAAGTGTAATCAAGAATTGAGAGCCTAGACCTCAAATTTGTGCAAGTGAAAGTGCTTAGGCTAATACAACAAGATATATGAAAGTGTTTGCTTTGTATGCTCTTTTTGCTTGTATATTGGTTGTTTTTTGTTGCTTGAATGAAGCCTCTATTTATAGGAGAGGTCTTGGCTTTGATTTCCGGACATTGGCTCCTCCTTGGGGAGTGATTTGCGCAAAAGAAACCATTTAAAATCATCAATATATTGTTAGAAATCAATCCCACAAAATAGGGAAAAGTCAGTCTGCAAAACGCAACGGATAGTTTCTTTGTCAAACATGGGGTTCGACCGGTCGCGCAGAGATAAGATTGAAATTGAATTCTCTGCGAATTTTTACACAGGGGGACCGTCGAAGGGGGGTGCGACCGTCGCCTGTGTTGCCCGGTTGCCGCAGCGTTTTTTTAAACAGAGAGAATGCGGAACAAAAATCCAACTTGCAGGTACAGGTCGCTCACCGGTCGACCGGTCGACCACACCGGTCGCCCACCTGGTCGACCGGTCGCCCTGCCCTTTTTTTCTTACGTCCCATTTTCTGTTTCAAAACTCAACTCAGGTACGGGTTGCCCTATAGGGCGACCGGTCGAGCTGAAACAAAAGTGTTGTCCAATTTTAAATCGAAAATAAACTTCAAGAAATACTCCAAAAAATAGTAAAAACATTTTAGATCGATTGGAAGTGTTAGGACAACATTTAGGGACATTGTTTTGGTATAAAAACTCTTTAGAACAAAATCATCAAAATCATGATAAAAACATTTATCTAACAAACTCCCCCTTTTTGATGATTACAAACCAAAACAATTTTCAAGAGGACGATTTCGAAAAGCAAAATAATTTTCCGGTTTAAGAGTAAACTATCCGTTTAAAAACATTTTACAAACGCCCCTATCAACAAGCACATTAAGAAGAATTATTGCATAAGCTAGAAGCACAAGCTTTTACAAAAATAAACAATAACTTCATGAGCTTAGAAGCTCCCCTGTTGTCACAAATACTTAATGTCCATGCAAACAAGTCCATAAAGTCCATAAAACAACCATTGGACTAAGTTTTCTTCACAACTTATGGCCTTAAAAGCCATAGCTTGTAGCTTCTATTATGAGCTTTTATTGGCTTCTTTGAGCTAACGAGCCAATTTCTGTTTTCTCCCTTTGGAATCATCAAAAAGAATGTTAGGATGATAGAAACATCATAGATATATCAAAGTGCGCCAAAGAGACGATTTATCAACCATTGAGCAATTTTAGGCTTAAAAACCAAGGAAAATGGGAGAAATGCATCATGAAGAGTTCATACGCCGTTTTATTTCCCAAAACATGATCTCAAAGAGTATAGAAGACTTTTGGAAGCGAGAGAATCATGTAGAAGTTGAAATTTTCATTGAAACATTTCATCGAACACATTGTGGGCGTGAAAAATAAAAAGAGTTGTATATAGCCCTTGTAAATGATCCAAGCCAAAAAAAATTTCATCACCAAATCATACCAATTATCATACAAAACAGCATAACAACTAAGCTCATCATGATCATAAAATAATTTCATCAAGTAATATACAAGAAAGGCCATAAACTCGAGGTTCAACCCAATTGAGCAAAGTAAGGAAAAATCTTACCATTTAATCGGAAAGGATGAGCAATGATGATGATAAACATGCTATATACGGTCCAAGATATAAATGGAATGCATAAAAATCAATTTTGAGTGACAATAGTGTGCATTTGGCAAAGGGGACGAAAAATGGCCAAAATGAGTGAAAAAGACTAATGCTCAAGGCGTTAAGCGATTTTAAACCAAAAATGGCTTAGGCGGCCGGTCGTGGTTGAGGGCGGCCGTCGGCGTTGAGGGCGGTTGCCCTCAACCTCTTCAAATTTCACCCATTTGTTTTGCAAATTTTCCAAAATCCGAATTTTCAACCGAAAATCCGATTTTTCGCCCCTAAGTTTTAAAAACGTGCAAAATACAAACGTGAATTTCATTCAATATGCATTATGCCTAACCGAGCTCGATCGACGCAAAAAGTCTCGGAAGTTAGCGGTTTTGTGAAAATATCCGCTAATTGATCTTGAGATGGAACAAAAGATATCTCAATTTTTCGTTTTGAGACACAATCCCTTAGAAAATGATGTCGAATCTCAATATGTTTAGTACGGTTATGATGAACCGGGTTTTGAGCAATGTTTATAGCGGATACATTATCACAAAAGATAGGTGCGTTTTCAAAAGAGCATTTGTAATCCGCTAAGGTTTGTTTCATCCAAAGAAGTTGAGTACAACAAAATGCGGCGGAAATATATTAAAGCGGCCGTTGAAAGAGAAACACTTTTGTTTTCTTCTTTGAAAACCAAGAAACTAGGCAATCGCTAAAAATTGACATGATCCGAAGTACTTTTCCGATCATCAATATTTCCGCATAGTCCGAATCACTATAACCTTTAAGAGAGAAATTTTCATTCTTTGGATAAAATAAGCCATATTGAATGGTGCCTTTCAAATATCGAAAAATCCTTTTAACTAAGCACTCATATGAGATTCTTTGGGATTGCTTTGAAAACGAGCACATAGGCATACGGCATGAAGAATGTCCGGTCTACTAGCGGTTAAATAAAGTAAACTACCAATCATACCTCGATACTTGGATTCATCAACCGACTTGCCTTTTTCATCTTTGTCAATTTTGACATTGGTTGCCATAGAGTCGAGGCGGTTCTTCTTCTTCAATGCCGAACTTCTTCAAAAGTTCTTTTGTATACTTTGATTGCGAAATATAAATACCTTCTTGGCATTGCTTAATTTGAAGTCCAAGGAAGAAGTTTAGCTCCCCATCATACTCATCTCGAATTCACCTTGCATTAACTTGGAGAATTTCTTGCACAAAGATTCATTAGTAGCACCAAATATAATATCATCAACATAAATTTGCACAAGTAAACAATCTTGCCCTTTTTCAAAAACAAAGAGTGTAGTATCAACTTTACCTCTTGTAAAACCATTTTGCAAAAGAAAAGAGCTAAGTCTATCATACCATGCACGGGGTGCTTGTTTTAAACCATACAAAGCCTTTTTAAGTTTATAAACATCATTAGGCCTAGAAAAATTTTCAAACCCCGGAGGTTGTTTTACATAGACTTCTTCTTGAATAATACCATTTAAGAAAGCGGATTTAACATCCATTTGGTAAAGTTTGAAATTTTTGAAACAAGAATAGGCAAGTAAAATACGAATAGCTTCTAAACGTCTACGGGTGCAAAAGTTTCATCATAGTCAATACCTTCTTCTTGACAATACCCTTGAGCTACTAACCTTGCCTTATTTCGAACAATGTTGCCTTGATCATCAAGTTTGTTCCGGAATACCCATTTTGTACCAATGATTGTTTGAGATGGAGGACAAGGTACTAATTCCCATACATCATTTCTTTCAAATTGATTCAACTCCTCTTGCATTTCCAAAACCAATCTTCATCCTCAATAGCTTCCTTAGCATTTTTAGGCTCTTTTTGAGATATAAGAGCTTTCTCGGCAAAATTCCTTCGAGTCATTACTTTATCAAGGGGATCACCAATAATAAGATCTTTTGGGTGATCTCCTTAAATTTCAATGCTACGGGAAGATTCAAGTATCACCCTATCTTCTTGAGGAACATTTGAACTTGAAGGTTGATCATTATGAGCATCACTTTGAACAATAGGTTCAACAATATCCTCTTCATCACTATCGTCATTCGGTATTCTTTCAACACCGAGGCTTCATTAAATTTGACATGAATGGATTCTTCAACAACCATGCTAGTCTTGTTGTAAACCCGATATGCTTTGCTCTTGGTTGAATACCCCATAAATATACCTTTCTTGGCCTTAGGATCAAGTTTGTCCAATTGATCCTTAGTATTCAAAATAAAGCACTTACATCCAAATATTTTGAAATAACTAATATTTGGAGTTCTTCCTTTCCAAAGCTCATATGGAGTTTTATTCATATTAGGACGAATATAAACTCGGTTAATGACATAGCAAGCGGTACTTACTTTTTCGGCCCAAAAATACTTTGGAAGTGAAAATTCATTGAGCATGGATCGACTCATTTCTTGTAATGTTCGATTTTTCCGTTGGGCCTACTCCATTTTGTTGAGGTGTCCTTGGAGCCGAGAAATTATGAGCATATCCTTTGGTTTCACAAAATACTCTAAATTCACCGTCAAATTCTCCACCCGATCGCTCGAATAGACTTGATAGTATCTTCTTTTTCATTCTCAATAAGTCTACACAACTTAACAAACTCATTAACGGCATCGTTTTTATTTGTAAGAAAAAGAGCCCAAGTATATCTCGAAAAATCATCGACTATAACAAAAGTGTAATGTTTTCCACTTAGACTAGCCGTACCAATATCCCCATACAAATCAAGGTGAAGCAATTGTAGGGGTTTGGTAGTGGAAATTTCATTTTGGGTTTAAAACTACTCTTAACTAATTTGTTCTTTTGACAAGTGTCACATAAGCCAAGATTTTCAAAATTCAATTTGGGTAGTCCTTTTACATGTTGGTTTTTGTAAATATTTTTCAAATTCTTGTATCCAACATGTCCGAGTCGCCTATGCCATAAACTTGTTAAATCATTATTGGCGACAAGACAAGAAACATTTTGACTAACCAAATCACTAGTACAAATTTTGTAAAGATTGCCTTTTCTATTTGCTTCACAAATAATATTACCATTTTTAAGAATAAGGCATTTTTCTTTATTAAAAGAAACATCATAATTTGAATCACAAAGTTGGCTAACACTTATCAAATTAAACTTAAGCCCTTCTACTAAAAGAACATTACAAAAAGAGAGAAAGAAGAGTTACCAATTTCTCCATTTCCAAGAATTTTTCCTTTGCCATTGCCGAACATGACCATACCCTCTTCTTGGAGCTTGATGTTGGTAAAAAGCTCTCTCCTCCCGGTCATATGGCGTGAACATCCCTGTCCACGAGCCATTTCGAATCCTCCATGGTTGTTATAGCCCCTATTACCTACAAAATCATTTCTTTTAGGTACCTATATAATTTTGGGGTCCATGGGGTTAGTCTTGAGACCTTTGGGTCTCCAAACATGTCTTGAGCTATTTCTCAATTTGCAATTATTAGCATAATGTCCAACTTTGCCACAATAAAAACAAGTAGGAGTATTATAATTATTGGCACGTACAAAAGTCGGACCTTGGTTATTTTTCTTAAAAACACTTTGAAATGGCTTATAACCAAGTCCCGATTTGGAATGCTCACCTCTTTGTGCATCTAAAATTTTTGTGACTTTATCCGTACTTATGTTGAAACGATGCACGTCATTTTTCAAACATTCAATATCTTTTGTGAGCGATTCCTTTTCGGTTTCAAGAGAATGAATTCTAGTAAGAGTAAGAGCATGAGCTTTGTCTAAAGATTCATAAGAGGTAAATAATTTTTCCTTTTCAACCTTAATCTCCTTATGCTCCTTTTTCAAATTTTTGTATTTAACGATTAAATTTTGAAACTCAATTTGCAATTCATCAAAATCACATTGCAAGTCATCAACTATGGAGGAAGTAGAAGAATTTGAGTGTACCTCATTGTTTTCGCTCGTCTATAGCCATGAGACCGTGTTCGGTTTCTCCTTCCTCATCGGTTGTTTCGAGTAGTTCATCCCATGTTTTGACTTCCGCATTTAGAGCCTTCTTTTTGTAAAAGGCTTCCTTTTCTTTGCTCCTCTTCATCGAGCTTTGGGCAATCGGCAATGAAGTGCCCGGGTTTTCCGCATTTAAAGCAAGCATTATCTCTTGGTTTTCTTGCTTTATTTTTATTCACAAATTTTGCAAATTTTCGAACAAGTGCGCCGTCTCCTCATCATCATCATCATTATCATAGTATGCATTATTAGAAGAGGAAGCAAGACCTTTAGGAATATTTTGCATACCCGATTGATTGATGGTTGGTTTGGTATTTTTCCTCTCCTTGAGATAGACTTCATAGATGAGGAGGTTCCCGATGAGCTCGTCAAACTTGAGTGTCTCAAGATTTTGTGCTTCCGTGATTGCCGTCACCTTTTCGGACCATGAGCCGGGAAGAGCATTCAATACCTTAGTCACTTTGTCTTCTTCGGAGATGACTTTACCGAGGGCCACAAGAGGATTGACAATGTTGTCAAGCCTTTCCACCATCTTGGAGATGCTTTCACCATCATACATGTTAAAGTTTTCAAAGTCTTTAACAAGCATGGTCTTTCTAGCTTGCTTGACCTTCTTTGTCCCTTCATATATAGTCTCCAATTTTTCCCAAACCTCATGTGCCGACCTTATGCCTCGTATGCGATTGTACTGGTGTAAGTGAGCAATGCAAAATATTTAAGGCCTTACCATTTAGAGAGAAAGCCTTCTTATCATTTTCATCGAACTCCTTGAAAGGTTTAGGAGTCGAGGTGCCATCCTCCATTTTTTTTTGTTGGTTGATCAACTCCTTCAATAACCACATTCCATATGTCAAATCCGCACCCTTGTAGAAAGCACTCCATACGGTCTTTCCAAAATGCGTAGTTGTTGGCGTCGAACAATGGTGGCTTGTTGGTGGAGGCGCCGGTGGTGAGATAAGCGTCATTCGTAGCCATGGATCTTTCCTCTTTACTGAACGAGCTAGCCAAAGAGTTTGGCTTTGATACCACTTGTTAGTCCAAGTGGCTACGATAATCTAGAGGGGGGGGTGAATAGATTATCTAGGTTTTTCAGATTTTGCCCTCTTTTTTCTTATAATCAACCAAAGACGAGAATGTAAATGCGGAAATAAAACAACACTCGTCGATTTAAAGAGGTTCAACCCACCTAGGGCCTAATCCTCTACCACCCAAAGATCTCAGGGATGGATTTCAAAAAGAAAGAAAAGATTTTATTAATTTACCAAAAATTAATACAACACCTTGAGGATTACCACAACCCTCCTTCACCACTTTGAGGATTACCACAATCCTCTTACACCACCTGAGGATTACCACAACCCTCTTACAACACCTTGAGGATTACCACAACCCTCTTACAACACCTTTGAAGATTACCACAACCTTCAAACACCTATCACCTAGATCACCCAAGTGTATTCTTACCACAAGAATACTCACAAGGATGTCTTGTGTTGAATGATGACCAAAATCAAGATTACAACTCAATAATGATTGATACAATATGAGTACAAGTGTAATCAAGAATTGAGAGCCTAGACCTCAAATTTGTGCAAGTGAAAGTGCTTAGGCTAATACAACAAGATATATGAAAGTGTTTGCTTTGTATGCTCTTTGCTTGTATATTGTGTTGTTTTTTGTTGCTTGAATGAAGCCTCTATTTATAGGAGAGGTCTTGGCTTTGATTTCCAGACATTGGCTCCTCCTTGGGGAGTGATTTGCTGCAAAAGAAACCATTTAAAATCATCAATATATAGTTAGAAATCAATCCCACAAAATAGGGAAAAGTCATGTTCTAAAAACGCAACGGATAGTTTCTTTGTCAAACACGGGTTCGACGGTCGGTCGTGCAGAGATAAGATTGAAATTGAATTTCGCGAATTTTTACACGGGGACCGGTCGAAGGAGTGCGGCCGGTCGCCCCCAGTGTGACGGTTGCCCCAGCGTTTTCACGAAACAGAGAAGTCTGGAACAAAAATCCAACTTGCAGTGCATGTGTCGCACGGCCGGTCGGCCGTCGACCACACCGGCCGCCCACCTGGTCGACCGTCGCCGCCGCTTCTTTTTTTCTTACGCCCCATTTTTGCTTTCAAAACTCAACTCAGTACGGGTTGCCCTATAGGGCGACCGGTCGAGCCTGAAACAAAAGTGTTGTCCAATTTTAAATCGAAAATAAACTTCAAGAAATACTCCAAAAAATAGTAAAAACATTTTAGATCGATTGGAAGTGTTAGGACAACATTTAGGGACATTGTTTTGGTATAAAAACTCTTTAGAACAAAATCATCAAAATCATGATAAAAACATTTATCTAACAAAGAGGTTGACTGAGAATAGAAGGAGGTATGAAAGGAGGACAGATGGATTGAGTGGATGGTGTCACAGGGGAATTGGATGACAGGAAGAGAGAGTCATAGGGGAACTCTTGTTCATTAAAATCAACTGTAGCATCAATGAAGACTCTACCAGTTGGGCTGAGACACTGATATCCTTTGTGAACCGGACTATAACCAAGAAATATGCACTTGTGAGACCTATACTGAAATTTATGATTGTTGTATGGACGGAGGTAAGGAAAGCAAGCACATCCAAATACTCTAAGTGCATGATAGTCAGGAAGGGTGCCAAATAATTTTTGATGAGGGGAGGAATTACTAAGGACAGGGGTAGGTAGTTTATTGATCACAAAGACAGAGGTTTGAAAAGCATGCCACCAAAATTTTAGTGGTAGTTTAGCTTGAGCCAACAAGGATAGTCCCATTTCCACAATATGTAAGTGTTTTCTTTCAGCCCGACCATTTTGTTGATGAACATGAGGACAAGGACGTTGAAAGTGGATACCAAGAGTGTTTAGAAGAGGAACAAATGATCTATACTCACCTCCCCAATCAGTTTGTAGACATTTAATTGTTGAATTGAACTGATTTGTTACTAGGGAGAGAAAATTTTTGAACACAAGTAATGCTTCAGATTTTGACTTTAAAGGAAAAAGCCAAGTGTATCTAGTGAAGTCATCTATAAATTGTATGTAATACTTGAAACCATCTAAGGAAGGAACATGTGAAGGACCCCAGATATCTGAATATATTAGTTCAAAAGGACTGGTTGTTTTGGTTGGTTTAGAAGCAAAATGTTGCTGATGCAATTTACCACATTTGCAAGCATCACAATATTTCAGTTGAGATACAGAAACAGGAACATTTATATGTTTGAGGACTGAGGTAAGAATGGAATTACATGGATGACCCAATTTTCTGTGCCAGACATTCATGTCTTTATTACAAAGTTGAGACACAACAGCACTATGAGTTACAGATTTAGAATGAACAGAAGAAGCATTATTATATTGAGACAAAAAGGTTTTGAACTTGAATGTGGTAGATGAGAGAAGTCCAATTGATAGAGACCATCTCTAAGATGTCCGCCATGAGAATCTTTGCTGGTTCTTTTGTCTGACAAAACAACAATCATGATGAAACTCAATTAGAACATGATTGTCTTTGGTGAATTGTGATATCTCGAGTAAGTTTTTGGTGATTTGAGGGACATAGAGTATATTATTGAGAAGTAGGGAGGAGGAATGATGAGAAGAAGGAATAGAACTAGATCCTATATGAGAGATAGACAATTTAGAACCATTACCTACAATCGGTTGCTCATTCCTTCAGTAGTTAGCTTTGAGTGCAAGGTTCTCCCGGATCAAATTGTAATATGAGTGGTAGCACCACTATCGAAATACCAATTCGGATGCGTGCTAGAGGAAGAAGGATCAATGGAGACTGAATGAAGCATAGCATGTGGTGAGTAGTGTACCAAATGAACCGGCAGGACGTCGAAGAAGAATCGGGACCTGAGAAACTTAGATCAAAACGCGTTTGTAGCATTTGAGAGCCACATGTCCAATTTTGCCACATAATTGACAAGTAGGCTTGCCCTGAGAAGGCCTGAAAACACGTCCACCACGGCCTCTACCTCTGTAAAATCGACCACTTCCTCGAGGATTAAAGTTTCTCTGAAAACTAGCAACATTAGCAGACATAGGACCAGATGAATTTAGATGAACTTGATGAGACTGATTGTGATTATTAAGGCGCATTTCATGTGTGTGGAGTGCAAACTGAACATCCTGTAACACCAAATTATCAGACCTGGTGGTAAGATTTACCACCACAGAATCATACTCCGGACCAACACCTCCTAAGATATACATACACAGCTCATCATCCGAGATAATACTACCGGTAGCACTTAAATCATCCGCAATTGTTCGCATTTTCAAAATATAGTCATCTATAGTGAGATCACCTTTCTTCAAAGTTTGCAACATAAAACGCAACTGTAATGTTCTAGCCTTAGACTGTGAGTGAAACAAATTTGCAAACACGTTCCAAACATCATTTGCAGTGTTACACCTACTAACATGCCCCAACATAGCTTCACTGACTGAGGATAAGATCCAACTGAGGAGAAATTGATCTTTCCGTAACCACAAACTGTACTCGGGATTAGGTGTAGAGTGGAGGATTCACCTGGTCAAGTCGAAATCGATTTGGAGGAGATTCATCACCAATGAGAATACCTTCATAGCCATGAGCTCGCACCGTAGATAAGATCTGGAGCTTCCAATGATTGTAATTGCTGCGATCCAAACGCAGAGACAATGATGAAAAATGTGGAATCGTCATAACAATCGAGGAGATGGACTCAGTTGTCATTGATTGCAGAGAGAAACCAAAAAATGTTGCGGATGCCAAAAAATGGCTCTTGATACCATGCTAAAGATAATATGAAGATAGGAGAGAAGTTCGATGAAACCATATTATTGAACATAAGGTTTGCAGGGTACATGATCGTCTATTTATAGAGGAAAAGCTAGTGCTAACTAACAGAGTAACAAACTAACAGAATTATAACAAACTAACTGTCAATTAACTAACTTCTAACTAACTCTTCCAATACTCATAACATCATTGAATAGCAATATTACACGGTTAAGTATAAAGGTAATCCCACCTTAATGACGTGCGAAATGGCAATGCATGATGCATATCCTAATTGTCAGGTTTGATCTCGGCTCCTACATAAAAAAATAGCATAATATATCTTAGAAGCCCAAAATGGAAATATATTGTTTTATTGTAACTTAAATATACTTGAAAAAATATCCTTAAATTTGGGGTATTTGGATGTGAATTGAAGGAATTAGAAGTGAAATGGAATAATAACGGCTTTTTAACACAATATTACAAATTTTTTTTTCAAGTTACAAAAATAAACTGAAAAAAATGGCTTAAAAAATTGATCAAAAACGGCTTAGAAGTAGCCGATTTTATTACAAAATCGTCATGCCCCATACCATTTTTATTATGTCATTTCGTTTCTAATTAAAAGAAATTAAAATCACTTTAATAATCACCGTTTTTATTAATATTTTTAATTTGTTTTTTTTTTAAATTAAAATCGGTGATCCTAGTACCGATTTTGGCTTTTTTTTTTAAAAAAACATGACAAATCCAAATGATATCGTAATGATAATCTAATGATTATTTAATTAATGATTTAACTAATGATTACTTAATTAATGATGTATCTAATGATTATTTGAGTTAAAAGGGTATATTATTTGATATATAATACTAAACAATTTATAAATTTATTTGTTATTTGCAATGCTTATAAAATAAATATTATAATATTATACTAATAGCATATGTTTTTAAAATTTTGTCATAATATACACAAAGCAATATATTTTTAAATATGTAGTACACCCAAAATAACTTAAAAATGACTCCCGGTGCGACAACAACATCGTTGATGTTGTCGCCACCGCCTCCGCGTACATTTTCCATAGGAAGAGGCTCATTTGCTTGTCGTGTCTCATCACCGGTGTAAATCAATACGATAATTCAAATTAAATGATGGACGACTAGATTAGATAGTGTCGAGAATGACTTCTCGTATGATGCCATACCCCAGTGAGGGATGACCGGCTCGTCCACAAGTGTTTGTTGATTCACATAATATAAAACAACTAATTCATATAATTGTTAAATTTAACTAAACTAATTTATAATTTATTAGCAATATAAAACAACTAATTCATATAATTTTCAAATTTAACTAAATTAATTATTGCTATGTAACAACTAACTAATATAATTATAATTATCTACAAACAAAACAAAAAATAACTTAACCAAAAAAAAATATCACTAACCTGGTGGTGTCTGCTGTAGCCGAGAACCGAGGAAGGGGATTTGTTTGTAATGGGGAAGAAGAATTTGAACTTGGTGGAAATTGAGAGAAGCCAAGTTTTATAATTGAAATTGAGGAAGAGAACAAAACAAAAATCAAGTTATTTAAAATAAATAAAAAAGAAAATAGGCCACCACATGGCGGACTTTACAACATTTTATTTTAAAAAAAATTTTGTTACAATCGGCGATACATAAGCCGTTTTTCATAAATTTTAAAAGAAAATATTTTGAAAGTCGGCCAATATATGGCCGATTTTAGTAGATTTTAAATGAAAAAAACAGTTGTAACAACTGCGTAAAAGCATGATCACTCGAAAAATCGATAAAATCGGTCATCTACTATACGTTTTTACACCAAAAAAAACATAAAAAACAAAAATCAAATATAGAAACGGCGTGTGTGTATACGAGTTTAACAAAAACGTCTTCATCCATACCGTTTTTGATCAATTTTTTAAGCCATTTTTTTCAGTTTATTTTTGGAACTTGAAAAACAAATTGTAATAATGTGTTAAAAAAGCCAATAATAACAATATTCGGGTCTCGTTTTATTGAAGTTGGAAGATTGGGGAGTAATATTGTGATTTTGAATCGACCTTGCGCATGAGAAGGGTATAACAAGACTATGGTTTAAATTTGAGCTCAATCGGAGTTCGTTTGACCCATTTCGGGTCGAAAATGAGAAAGTTAGGACTTAAGGAGTTTAAATTGAAAATGTTGGGGGCAATTTAGTAAAAACTCCAAGCAAGAGGCATTTCCATTGCTTCCAAATGTTGGTGTTGCTCTTGTTCGCCTATTTTTATAGCTTCACCGCAAGTGTACGGATCAATTTATAGAATAGGGTTTGCAAGGTCGAATCCACAGGGATTAATAAATTAATGTACTAAGTATTGGATTATAATAGTCCTATTTTTATCTAAACTATCGAAATTTGAAGGTTTGGTTTTATTACTACTAAAGCAGAAATTAATCCTAAAATAACAAAGTAAAGAGTGATTAAAAGATCAAGTATGGATGGATGGATTCCTGGGTTATGGTTTCAATTAATATCCCACTTTTATGCTCAGGTTAAGCAAACCAAGGTTAAACATATTCTTCTCTATAGACCAATCACCAAAGTAATTTACCCTCTCTCTCGAGATGTATGTAAAGCGTTGATTGGAATATCTATGTTAGCATCTCTACTCAACATTAGATATCCAACTCCCAAAAGTTCAAAAGATTAAAAGATCTCACAAATACTCACAGACTTCTCAATCATGCAATCTATTTGTGTCAAGTACTCAAGATCTAGTATTGAAACTCATCGGTTAGAATTATGAATCAATACATCAAACAAGTTTAGATCAAAGGCCTTTTGATAAAACGAGAATTAAAGCAAAGTACTTGAATAGAGAAAGAAAACATTAACTTCAATTATCCTTAATCATCACATAAAAGTGTTTATTAATCTACTCCCAAACCCGCAGGAATCACAAGAGTTTTAGCCGACATTGAAAATAAACAATTCATAGACAAATTATCCATAATCAAAATCTAACTAATTGAAATACGATACGATGGAATGAGTGACTCGGGGATGACGACGATCTCTCGATCTATCTTCAATCCTCGAAGGTGTGGTTGCGGTCTTGATCAATCTCTCTAAGTATCCGGTGGGAAACTGCTCTTTTCTCTGGTTTCTAGGGTAAAAATCAGCGTGTCCTCATTTGTGGCCGCCCGGGTCTATTTGTACTTCGTTCGGGTCGAAACCTAGTTGAAATTTGACAAACTCTGTTTTTCCGCGAAGACGCACGGACGGCCCGTTTTTGGCACGCCTTGACCCGTCTTTGGGTGCCGAACCATTTGTAATCTTTCTTCGATGAGCAGGCGTGCCAATATGGCACGGCCGCCCGTGCCCTAGGCCGCACCTTGAGTCATCCTTGTTTTGGGTTGAGCACGGGCCGTGCTAGAAGAGCACGCCCGCCCGTGCTCACCCGGAACAATATGCCCAAAGACTATTTTTTCCGTTTCTTGCCCGGTTCGTCCAACTTCTTCTCGACTTGACTCCAAACTTCGTCACTTGTGTCAAGTATTGGCGGTTGCAATGCTCGAATTGTTGCCACTATGCTACAAATATCGATAAATTCGCAAAACGAGCAAAGCGTAATCCAATTCCACAAAACAAGAATACTACCCAATTTACTTGTATAACGCATGCATATTCCCACATTCTATCCAATATTAAGCCCAAAATACATGCAAAATACCAGTCAATCAGCTCTACAGCTCCTACTCAAGAATCCTTGCCTCGTCTTTTTCTGAATAATCCTCAAGTTCAAGAAATCGGGAAGCACTTTTCCAATATGTTGCAAAGATAGATGCCCTGTTATTGAAAATATTTGCCTTTTTGTCTTCTTGAAACATATCACACCTTTCACACAACATGCGCATATTTCTTTCATCATTCCTTGCATCATCATGTGGTATATTTGGCTCGAGAGAAACAAATATAAACATGAAAACATTCAATTTGCTCATAAAAGATTTATTTGGAAAGTGGAACACCATTTACATCTGTTGAGGGTCGGGAAATTATTTAAGTATCAAACAAACATGGAGGGGGTTTCTTAATATTGTTATACACTTTGGAATTTATTTCGGATATGTTGCTAGATCTTCATGCATCCCTCGCATCGGAGAAAGCCTCGATCAAAGCCGGACTAAGCTGAATTTTGATGGGACAAAGAAAAACATTTTAATCATGGAGGCATAGGGGGTTAAACAATCAAAGAGATATTATTTGGGGGTTTCTTTGACTCCATACAACCCCGCCATGATAGTCTTTTTTATGAATTCTCTTGCACTCAATAAGGCATCAAGCTTGTGGGAAGAATCAATACACATGATGATGCAACACACACCGCCACTTCCTCGTCCCCGTCCACCCTCATCACCCAACACACACACACATGGAAACACACTTTCACATATGCACGCTGTCACGCCCAAACGCGACGCGACGACGATCAATCACTTAAACAGAATTAAACCCAACATTCTAGAAAATGATGCAACAATCCCAAGTGAAACAAGGTCTAAAGCAGCGGAAAACTACCAGTACAACACGTTTACAAATACATCCCAACAACCAAATAGCTTACAGTCCAGAACTAGGAAATAAAGTACACATCATATCACAGCTTAAGTGTCAAATGAGTCCTACGCCTTTAAATTACAATTCATAATTTCAAAGGAATTAAAAGAGTCCAACATCAGTAAAATAAAAGAAAATAGTCCAGCAACATAGATAACGATAGGAAATGAGTCTAACGGGCGGAGCTCGAGAGTTCAATCCAAGGCAGGTTCAACTTCTTCGACAAAGTCATCTTCTAAGGTTAGAAAACAAGAGGGGGTGAGACAGAGATCTCAGTGGATGGGATGATCGTGTGCAAGTGTGGCGATATATAGTTAATGCGAGAAATTAGTTGTATGAAAACGCGTGAGAGATGATGCATGATTTCACACACAGTCCACAAGCGTCGTGATAAATATATTTATGTAATATACTTATACAGTTTAAGAAAACAGTTCGTGGTCACGCAGACACTATGGTTCAAGCAAATCGGGGAGGATTGCGCATTTGATTTGTAACGCCAATCCTATGCAAGACAAGTAGCGGTTGCGTACGGATTTGTAGCGCCAACCTATGCAATACAAGTAGCGGTTGCGTACGGATTTGTAGCGCCAACCAAACGGGTCCGATTAACTCCGAAATCGTGTGGATCAGACAGCGATTCCTTCGTTCTTCCTTGTAACTCCCCGAGTAAGATGGTCCAAGACCTGTCACCTTATCGCTCCGTAGGCAAAGACAAAATCCACAGTGGAGCTAGCAAGGCTCGGATCTGTCATAATCATGATTATACCTCAAGTACTACGACCGCTTCCTTGGACATCCCTCGCCATTGCGGGATTAGGGCGATGGGGGAAGAGAGTGGAATAGCAGCCGAGCTGCCGGTTCCATCCCCGACGTATCCATTCTCGACTGTGAGCTCGACACACCAAGTTGACTCAAGCAGTAAAATAAATACACGTTCAGGTAGTCAATCAGGCAGTCGAGTATATTGATTCGGGAAGCAGTTCATGAAAAGTTTTCGAAAATTTGCGTAAGGTAGTTATGGCGTTGGTGGAGTTATTTGGATGAAGATGATTATCGGGAGGATAAGCAATCTTCGATATCTTGAAAGATTAGGTGGAACATAAGACTGTTATAGATTCAAATCGCAAGACGAGGAAGTCGCCCGCGATCGGGTATTAATCGGTCAAGGCGGTCCGATAAGTCAAGGGGTTTTTGAGAAAATAAAATACTTTAATTAAGAATTGAAGTCATAGGGTACAGGGCTGTTTTAGTAAAAAAAAAAAATTGAGTTAGGTCCTTGATAAAAAGAATATTTTTACAATTAGCCCCGTTTTGTAAAAACCAATACTTTGGGGTTAAAAGTTAAATAAATAAATGTACCGACCTTGAAACATTATGAGGTCAGTTCCTAAATTCTCTAAATTGTTCAGAGATTCAGGTGTTTTTAAAGTTTTGAGGTCGAGTTTTTATAAAATTCTCACACTAGCCCCAAAGTTGTTAAAATTGTCATTTCGGTCCCTAAGTTTAAAAATAATTGGAACTCACAAACCGGAAGGGATTTTAATATGATTCCAGTTGGAAATGTCACTAAGGTCAGTGGGATATTGGGATACAAATAGTTTTGAAAAGAAATAAGTATAGGTCCCTTAACGTTTGAAAATTTCATTTTTGTCCCATTATGAAATAATTGCCTTTAAGGCTTTTAGGGGTCCAATTGTTATGAAATTTGAACCTTGGGTCCAAGATATATTTATGTTATAGTTAAATTAGTATTTTCAGGTGCATGGACTGCATAAGTACTGAAAATTGTATTTTGGTCCTCAAGTTTAATCTTTTACAATTTGGTCCCTCAATTTTTATAAAATTACTTTACAAGCTCTAAACACTTAGATTTTTGGAATACACTTAAAATATGTTATTTCCAGTCCCTTAAGAGTTAAAATTTCAAATTTTAAAATTAGGGTCTGGTACAGTTTCGAAATTTGCAAAATAGCCCTTAAACTTCTCAAATTTTACAATCTAGTCCTTGGGCTTTTAAGGGTTGATTTTATTTATCTAAAAACTCTTAAAACTTTATTAAAATGTCAAAACATAATTTTTGAACCTGAGTTCAGTCCCAAAAATCGAAAATTACAGAGGGGTCCCTTAAGTTTTATTTTCTTGCAATTAAGTCTACCAACTCTCCATTTTTGCATTTTAAGTCCAAAAGTTGAAATTTAATCAATTATGCTCGACTTGTCCAGGTTATAAATCATTCAAAACATAGATTTCAAGAGTCATACACATACATATCTTTCTCATACAAAATTTCATCAAGTATAACAATAAAGTGTGCATGTATGCCCTATTTTTCGATAAATCGCATTTTTGAGCAACACTTTAGAATTTTTCCAACTTGATACAAGAAAATAGAATGCAATACATAATATATATCTCAAGTGCTCAATAACAAAATACTACATGTATATTTTCAATTTAAAACACCTAGAAGTTGAAAGGATTTTTCCACCCACCTTTTAAATTTTCAAGTAGTGATGGTTGGACTCTCCAAAGTTGGACCTTCTTCTTCAAGCTCTAAACCCCAAGACTTATCTCCTTAGGTCAGCCCCTAAATAGTTCAAATTCCACAACTTAAGGTTAAAATTTGGGATTTAAGGCTAAAAAAATAATATGTACTAAAACTCAAAGAATTCCACGCATCAAACAATTCTAATGAAAATTCCTTCGAATCTCTCATCCCTATGCATTGTGCAAAATCAGCGATGAAGGTAACCGTCTTTGGCCGCCTTCTCGAAATTTCTCGGACTTTGTTCCACGATCAATGCGGTTATTTTTACTTTTGTTGAGGAATTTAAGTCATTGTAGAGCTCGAGCCGTGAGCGCGTGCGATCGAGTTGCGCCGCCGGTGGCGCATCACCCGAGCCCGCCGCCGCGGAGTCCAATCTCTTTGTTGCCTCCGCCGACGCCGAGAGAGTATCCGCGACGCGTGCCCGTGGCTCCACGAGAATCGCCCAGCCTCCCGCGAGAAATGCTTCGCTTTTTACGAGCGCTCGCTTCGGCCTCCCCGAGAAAATTGAATTAGCTTATTGGAAACGCTCCAACAGAGCGTGACGATGAGTCTCGATTCGGTGATTCGAGAAATGATGTCATTGTCATCGATCTTTGTTGTATTGGTTGGCCCATTTTGTATGATCCGATTATTAACAATCCATGGCCCAAGTCAGACCCATTATGCAACCCATTGGGTTTAATCCGTTTGTGAACCCGGTCGCGGTTTCGATCGGGATCCGGAAGCTTGGTCCGCGGATCCTTTTGCTTTTCATCCCGTCCGCCCATTCTTGCCGTGTGATCTGGTTCGTTCATTAACCCTATTTAAGCTCCCCAACCCCGAACCCTAAATCAGAATTCTCTGTGATTTTCTCTCTCTTCTCTCTCGATTGTTCTCTGAGTTTCTCCGAGCTCTCTCTCTCTAGAAATCTCACCACCTTGTTGGATTTCTGTGTGATTCTTGGGGTGATAGTGTTAGATCTGAGTGTAATCTAACTTGTTCACTTCCTCTGTGGACGGTTTCCCTATTTCTGAGTGATTTTAGGGTTTGGGTGGTTCGAGGGGTTTTCTAGGGTTTGCTTCCGGTTTCGAGGGTTTAAACACTTTGGGTTCTTGAGGGCTTTTGTAGGCTTGGCTGCTTGGGTTCCATTTCTTGGTTCTTTGGTTGAATCTCTGGTGACAGCTTCGTGGTTTGGGAAAAACTGGTCCTGAGCCGAATAATATTCAATATTCGGATCTTGGGGTTTTGTCCCGTTATATTTTTGTGTTATACTCTCATTTACTTTCAGTTTATTTGTTGTACTTTACTTTCTGAAAAGGGTCTAGAGTATTACTTGTATTAATAGGTTCTTATTGAGTCTGTAACATTTGTTTTTGGTACTCCGTGTATCAATCAATTTTAGAGGCAGATAGATACCCAACAGTGGTATCAGAGCACCTATCTGCCTCGTGGTGGGTTGGTGCTTCTGGTTCTTGAGCTTCTTGGTGACTTATTGGCTCCCTGGTGAATTTGGTTGTGGTGAGAACCCAGGACAGGCTCCTGGTTGTAAGATTCTCTTTACCTTCTTTCTTTTTTTCTCTATCAGTTTAGTACTTAGTTTAGGGAAACCCTGAGCATTAGCCTCTTGACCCTGTGCCTTGAGTGCAGTGGAATCCTGAGGTGCGAAGGGAATCCACCTAGCTTTACTTTCTGTTGATATTGGTTCTGTTGGACTCTGTGTGGTCCTGTGTGCTTTTTCTTTCACGACCTTGATTAGTATTGGACTCGTGGTGGTCCACTATTTGCCCCTTATTTTGTTGTCATTGGACTCTGTGTGGTCCACTTACCTCGTTGCTTCTTCTTTGTGTTATTTGATAGCATTTGTGATACCTTTGTGCTATATTCTTGTGATATCCTCTGTGGCTTTATCGTGAATATGGCCGTGCATCTGGTTATCATTTGGAACCCTTTAATGGGAAAAGTGATTTTTCTATTTGGCAACAAAAAATGAAGGGGATTTTAATTCAGCAGAAATATTTTAAAGCTATTGATCAAAAGTACTACGATAAAGATATCAATAAATAAAATCAACTTGATGAATTTGCATACTCATCCATTATCCTTAATGCATCGCGATCTTGTTTTGAGAAAAGTTGGCAAGTTAACTTCTGCCAAAGCCCTTTGGGAAAATTTGCAAGAACTTTACACGGAAACTTCCCTACCCTCAAAACTATTTCTACTTGAAAAGTTTTTTAGATTTAAACTGGATTGACTAAAGAAATTGATGAAGAACTTGATGTTTTTACAAAATTGATACAAGATATCAAACTTACTGGTGATAAAAACATTGATGATTATACTCCTATTGTGTTGCTAAATGCCATCCCTGATTCTTATGCTGATGTGAAATCTGCCATTAAGTATGGTAGAGACTCAATTACCCTTGATACTGTGATTAATGGCCTTAAGAGTAAGGAATTAGATCTCAAAATATCCAAGGGGAATGAACAGGGGTCAGGGAAGGTTATGCATGTCAGGGGTAGACCTCAGAATAGGAGGAATGGGAATAACAATAACAGAAACCCTAGTAGGAAGAGGAGTAAAAGCAGAGGGAGATCCAGTTCTAGGCCTAAGAACAATAGGAAATGCTATAACTGTGGAGAACATGGCCATTACATAAAAGAATGTACAAAGCCCAGGAATAAACTGGGAACAATAATCAAAACAATAATCAGAATAACAAGAACCAAACCAATGATTCTGTGAACTTGACAACTGGCAATGATCACATGGGTGATGTGTTTATGGTGCATGAAGTGCATGATTCTGTGAATGCTGTGCCTTCAAATTCTTTCAGTGAAAATGATTGGCTTATTGATTCTGCCTGCACATTTCACATGACACCTTTTAAACACTTATTTGCCTCATATGCTTCTGGGCAAAATGGATCTGTTTCTATGGCAAATGATAAGAAATGTCAAGTGATTGGTGTTGGTACTGTGTGTTTGAAACTTGATTTGGTTTTGTTTTGACTCTAAATGATGTAAGGCATGTTCCGATCCGTCTAACAACTTGATCTCCGTCTTTATGCTTGAGCATGATGGTTATGAGGGAAGATGGGGTAAGGGTTTGATGAAAATCATGAAAGGTTCCCTTATTATTGCTAAAGCCGAAAAGAAAAGGAACCCGTATGTTTGTAATCTTTGAGTCTGTCTCTTGCATGCTAAATTCTCGTGAACAATGTGAACTCCATGACCAATGTGAACTCGTGATTGATAAAATCGAACTCGGCATAAAAGGCTTGGTCATATAAGTTCTAAAGGTCTTGAATTGTTGCATAAAGAAGGATGTTTTGGAAATGATAAGCTTACTTGTGTTCCCTTCGTGACTCATGCATTTATGGTAAACAACAAAGAGTTAGTTTCCTACTTCTTCTTATCCTAAACAATCTTCATGCACGACATTCTTGAATACTTACATGCCGATGTTTGGGGCCTGCTAGTGTTCCTACACATGGTGGGAACAGGTATTTTCTATCCTGTGATTGATGATTTTTCAAGAAAAGTGTTTGTATTTCTTATGAAAAACAAGTCGATGTTTTTGAAAAACTTCAAAATTGGAAAACCCCGATAGAAAATCGATCGAAAGAAAATCAAGTATTTGAGAACTGATAATGGGTTGGAATTTTGTAACCAACTCATTGATCAACTTTGTGTTGATTCAGGAATTTAAGACACAAGTTTGTGCCTTACACCCTCTCAGCAAAATGGTGTTGCTGAGAGGATGAATAGAACTCTTTTGGAAAGGGTGAGAAGTATGTTAAGTACATCTGGACTTTCCAAAAAGTTCGGGGAAGTTTGTTCATACTGTTTGCTTATGTGATTAATAGATCACCATCGTACCTTTGAAAGGTAAATACCTGAACAAGTTTGGTCAGTAAACTGTGGACTTTTCAAATTTAAAATTTTTTGGCTGTTCAGCCTTTGTCCACCAAAAGGTTGACAAACTTGATCCAAGATCTTTAAAATGTGTTTTTTTGGGATACCCTGATGGGGTTAAAGGGTACAGATTGTGGTCTAAATCTGAAAATGGTTTTAAAGTATTGATTAGCAGGGATGTGGTTTTTAATGAAAATGAGTTCCCCTGCCTTGATGTTTCTAAAAATGTTTCTGAAACTCCAAACTCCACTACTCCTAATAAGGTGGAGCTTCCTAATGTGCCTTCTATCTCTGTGAATGATAACTCTGATATGATTGATGCTGAGCATGATCCTGTGAATGCTAATGATGTGCACAATGATATTGAGAATGATAATGCTGAATTGAATGATAATGAGCATGATGAATTTCCTCTTGTTGACACTGAATTGAATCATGATAATGCTGAAAATGATAATTTGAATGATTATGTGTTAACCAGAGATAGAACAAGAAGGAACATTAGAATTCCTAATAAGTTTGCTGATTTTCACTTAACTTCTTACGTGTTCTCTGTGTTTGAATCAATTGAAAATTCTGAGCCTAAAACCTATCTTGATGCTGTGAACTCTGTGAATTCTGTGAAATGGTTGAGTGCTATGCAAGATGAAATGACTTCTTTGTATGTGAATAACACCTGGGAACTTGTTCCAAAACCTGTAAATTGTTCCATTGTTGATTGTAAATGGCTGTTTAAAATCAAACAAGAAAATGAAGGTGTTAGATACAAAGCTAGATTAGTTGCAAAAGGTTTTACTCAAAAAGAAGGCATTGATTACACTGAGATTTTTGCACCTGTTGTTAAGTTTGTAACTGTGAGAATTATGCTAGCTTTAGTGGCTCGGTTTCGGGAACTAAAGCAACTTGATGTTAAAAGCGCTTTCTTACATGGTGATTTGGAAGAACAAATTTTTATGAAACAACCTGAGGGTTTTGAAGACAAATCCAAACCTAACCATGTATGTTTGCTGAAAAAGTCTTTGTATGGTTTAAAGCAATCACCTAGACAGTGGAATAAAAAATTTGATCAGTGCATGCTTGACTTGAAATTCTGTAGAAGCAAATTTGACCATTGCCTGTATTTCAAACTTGATACTATGTCTCCTGTTTTCTTGCTGATCTATGTGGATGATATGCTTTTGACTGGACCATGCATTAAGGCTATTGATCATGTTATAAACTGCTTAAGTGCTAAATTTGACATGAAATTCTTAGGGGATGCTAAGAAAATACTTGGAATGAATATTGACAGGGATAGAAATAATTCTGTGCTCTATCTTCATCAATCTTCATATGTTGAGAAAATTTTACAAAAATTCTCTATGAGCAATGCAAAATCTGTGAATGTCCCTCTTGCTGCTCACTTTGTGTTAAGTAGGGATCAGTCCCCTAAAACTGATCTTGAAATCTCTTCTATGCAAAACATTCCCTATGCTAATGCCATTGGATCTGTTATGTATTTAATGGTCAGTACTAGACCAGATATTGCCTATGTTGTTTCCTGCCTTAGTAGATTTATGTCTAATCCTGGTTTGGTGCATTGGAATGCTTTGAAGTGGTTATTGAGATATCTCAGACATTCAACTGATTATTGCCTTAAATTTTCTAAGTGCAAAAATGGTGTTGTTTTAAAAGGATATGTGGATTCCAACTATGCAAATGATAAAGATAACAGAAAATCAACAACTTCTTATGTTTTTACTTTGTGTGGTTCTTGTATAAGTTGGAAGTCCCAACTGCAACACATTGTGGCACTGTCTACCACAGAATCAGAATATGTTGCAGTCACTGAAGCTTTAAAAGAAGCCTTATGGCTTAAAGGACTTATTTCTGAAATTGGTTTTCTAAAACAAAATGTTGTTGTATTTTCCGACTCCCAACTACGGTATTCACTTTGTAAGAATCCGCTTTTTCATGAGTAACAAAACATATTGATGTTAGATTTCATTTTATAAGGGATATAGTTTCTAAAGGACTTATCTGTCTTGAAAAAGTGGCATCCGAATACAACCCCACTGGGATATGGGTACTAAGTGTCTACCCTTATCAAAGTTTAAAACTTGTTTGAAAATTTTAAATTTTGACACCGGTGATTGATTACCCGGTTAGTTGCCCATATGTTGGGTTTAACAGTTACTATGTGTTTCTGTTGAATCCAAAACTGTTGAATTAATGTTTGTTGTGTGCTTATATTAATTCAATGGGGGAACTTGACTTGTTGTGTGCTTGTTGAGGTCCTTTCTTAGTTGCAGTCAGCATTGGTGCTGATGTAACTTAAGTCCTTCTTAGCTTAAGTGCTGGGAAGGCAATCGGCAATGATGATGACCATTATTTTCCTAAGTTTGTCTAATGATTCATAATGAGCCAAAGGTGGAGATTGTTGTATTGGTTGGCCCATTTTGTATGATCCAGTTATTAACAATCCATGGCCCAAGTCAGCAGCCCATTATGCAACCAGCCCATTGGGTTTAATCCGTTTGTGAACCCGGTCGCGGTTTTCTGCGGGATCCGGAAGCTTGGTCCGCGGATCCTTTTGCTTCTCATCCCGTCCGTCCATTCTTGCCGTGTGATCGGTTCGTTCATTAACCCTATTTAAGCTCCCCAACCCCGAACCCTAAATCGAATTCTCTGTGATTTTTTCTCTCTTCTCTCTCGATTGTTCTCTCGAGTTTCTCCGAGCTCTCTCTCTAGAAATCTCACCACCTTGTTGGATTTTCGTGTGATTCTTGGGGTGATAGTGTTAGATCCGAGTGTAATCTAACTTGTTCACTTCCTCTGTGGACGGTTTCCCTATTTCTGAGTGATTTTAGGGTTTGGGTGGTTCGAGGGGTTTTCTAGGGTTTGCTTCGGTTTCGAGGGTTTAAACACTTTGGGTTCTTGAGGGCTTTTGTAGGCTTGGCTGCTTGGGTTCCATTTCTTGGTTCTTTGGTTGAATCTCTGGTGACAGCTTCGTGGTTTGGGAAAAACTGGTCCTGAGCCGAATAATATTCAATATTCGGATCTTGGGGTTTTGTCCCGTTATATTTTTGTGTTATACTCTCATTTACTTTTAGTTTATTTGTTGTACTTTACTTTCTGAAAAGGGTCTAGAGTATTACTTGTATTAATAGGTTCTTATTGAGTCTGTAACATTTGTTTTTGGTACTCCGTGTATCAATCAATTTTAGAGGCAGATAGATACCCAACAGATGCTTATTACAATTGCCAGTTCGGTGCTGCTTAAAATGATGGTTCATCGTCTTGCAGATCGAGCGTGTTTCTATTTTGATGAAATGAATATTGTACAGTACTTTCTCTGATATTTGGTGATATTGATGGAAAATGTGTTAGCTAGGAAGGGCAAAGAAAAGTGGTTTTGTTGGATGATCAGTGGTGCCCAATTCTTTTGGTGGTTTAAACATAAACACACCCCTCTCTACTTATTCTACCACAGGGCCGAAATTAGGTGTTAATTGCAGGATAATTTTTTTTTTTGTTTTTTTGAGTTAAGAGATAAGATAATAAAGAATAATTGGGGAATTAAGACATAAAAAATTAACTAGACTCCTTTACTAGGGACAATTAGCCAAAATACTATGTTTAGGGGGGAATCATTTTTGTTGTCTTTGTTTGATAATTATTGGGTAGGGATTAGTAGGCTAATTTTAAATGTAGACGTTGAAAAAAATAATGAAATAACCTTCCCATTTTTGTTTTTACCTCATGGCTGATTTTTTTTTTGTAAGGGAAAATATTTAAAAATATATATATATATATATATTTTTCCAATAACTATCTAGTTGGGAGATACAAAATAAATAAAATAGTAGTAGAAGAAAAAATTTGAGTTATTTTTCCATGGGTAATGGTCGACTTTTTGGAAAATAAAATAAATAAAAAAAATATGATTTTCTTTTCTTTTATAAAAATTGAGGAAAAATAAAATATATAAATTTCTATAATTAAATATTTAGAAACTTAAATTTAAGGATTTGAAATAACAAATGTGTATTTTTCTCAAAATAAATAGAAAGTTGATTATGAGTGTATTATAGAATAAGATGAAATATTTGGATAAGGATTGGACCCCTAAGTTATAGAGGGTCCATTATTTCTAAAATCGTCTATAGTCGATCAAGAATTAATACTTGAGGAAGATGATGACCGGTATGCTTGAAATAGGGAAAGAGTAATCGTCATTAGGAGAAATAAATAATTGAGTATCATATCTCATCTATAATAGATATTATGACACTTAGCCAAGATTTTGTCTCTATACATTATCGCAGAATATGTTGAAAAAATCGGGGCCTCACACACGCACGCACATGCACATATACATACACACACCTGCACACATACACAAATACCAAAAAGTGTACATCAGCGGCAGAAAAGAGAAGGTAAGAAAGGGAGAACAAAAAAAAGACCATTTTGGGGAGAAAATTAGAAGAAAATTCGTCAACTTCCAACTTCAATTCACAAAGGAATATAACTCCGATCATAAAATTGATTGAGGAGTTTCTAAGAACATGAAAAGAAGAATAAAATGGTATATTACCCATCAATTTATGACTAGTGAATCGTCGGGAATTGACCGCCAAAATTGGGCCCGCCGACGAGCTCGCGAAGGATTTTGCAGAATTTTCTCCGGCAATTTTCCAAAGATCTAGAGCTCTGATCTTGGCATGGGAGGTGGAGTTGGAAACATCATGGAATGAGCTTTCAAAAACTATAAGGTTTGTAAAAATCCAACGGTCAGATCTCCGTAGATTTAGAGTTAAAAATTTTGAATTTTCAACTTTATCGGCGATTTGCCGACGAACGGGGATTCAAATCAAAATCCGATTTCAGATTTGGGACGAGGGTGACGAAAGGGTTCAGATAATGAATGTTTGTTAATTTTCACTCCGATGGCGCAATGCATGGCGGTGGTGGCCGGCGACGAAGTCGGGCCGGAAAGGCCGAGTGAGGAGAGAGAGGTATCTTACCTCTTAAGGAAAGTTTCTGATTTTGGCAATTACCAAATGTGGAAATAATTATATATAGTAACTTTTAAATGGGATTTTAAAATTTAAATTGGGTTTGGTGATTTGGGCCACAAATGAATTGAAAGAAGGCTTAACTGTATCGTAATTGGACTTGAAATAATTCGATTTTGAATTGAAAATAATAGGAAGCCCCGTAATTAAATTTATAATTTTTCTAACCAGATTATATAATTTAAATAATAATCTTAATTAGCTATAAATCCTAATAAATTACTAATCTAATTCCTTAAAATTTGCGAAAAATTTACCCTAAATTTCGAGATTCAATATTTAATGTTGGGTATTACAGTAGCATTGGAATTTCCGTTGGAATTTTAAAAATTCCAAATTTTTTTTATTTTGTTGGAATTTGATTGTTTTCTTGTAGTGATTAACACGAGAACAAATATTTTAATCTAATAGATTAAAAGCATATTTGAACCAAGAAATTTAACAAGATATAAAATACAATTTTGATATCTCTCTTTTGAGGCTTTTGGTTTTTCGAATTTTTTTAAATTGGTTTGTGCTTGGTTGTGTTTCTTTGGATATCTCTCTTCTTCAATGCAACATTTAATATTGTTAATCTGTCTTCAATGCTTGTTGTTGGTGTGAATCAGATGGTGGCCTACTATCTCAACACTCAGTGTGTGAATGGTGCTTCGTAGTGTCGTTTCTTTCTCTCTTTTTGTCGGTTGGTTTTGTCTTGTTCTTGTTTCCTTTTTTAATTTTTCGTCTAACATTTTTCTTAGTGCGTTTCCTTTTTTTTGTTCCGTTTTTGTCTGAGTCTTGTCCTTTAACCTTGTTTCCTTTTTTGTATTCTCGGTTTTCGTGATCGTTTTCGTTCTTTTCGGGGTTATCCGCAGCGTGGTTCATCTCTTTGTTCATCTCGCTCTGTGAGCTGGGAATACGGTTTTACCATGGCTGAAAATATCATTTCCAAATTAAAAAAATTTTCGTTGTCAGAGGAAGAAAAGAAAGGGGTAAGTCTTGCTGAGAATGATATCTCTATTAGCTCCCAAGAATGTGAAAGAAGTTTGTTTGGGCGGATATTCGGTCAAAAAATGGTTAACCTCAGCGGACTGAAGAGAATGTTAAACTTGATTTGGCATACGAAAGAGCCCTTTGTAACTAGAGAAGTGGGTCAAAACATGTTCCAATTTGTCTTTAGCTCTAAGGATGACAAAAAAAGTATTTTCGAGGGCAAAGTTTGGAACTATGATGGTCAGTTTATTATCCTTAAAGAATGGGAGGAAGATTTGGTGATTCAATCGGATAATTTTACTCATATTGATTTATGGGTTCAGATTTGGAACCTTCCTTCCCATTGGTTATGCTCTGAATCAGCTCTCAAGATCGGTAAAATTTTCCACAGGGTTAAAGATGTGGTTGTCCCTAATGGAGGAGGTGCGAGAGGAAGACACGTGAAAATATTGGTGTCGGTGGACTTGGAGAAACCCCTAATTCGAGGAACCTTCATTACTTTGGGGGGAAAGTCAGTTTGGGTAGACTTCAAGTACGAAAATTTGATGAATTTCTGTTTTTATTGCGGTCTTGTAGGACATGTTGAAAAGCTTTGCTCAAAAAGGAAAGCAGATATCGAGAAAGGAGTTTTAAATGAAGGTCAATTTGGTGAATGGGTCAAGGCGGAGGAAGTGAGGTTTAATTTTAAAAATGAATCCAATCCCCAAGAAAGGAACTCGAATTCTCAATACTATAAGTCCAATTTGGAAAGTGAGAATAACAAAGGAAAGTCTCAGCAAGTTTCATCACCACAAGCCCAATTGGTGGTTTTTCAGGGAGATTTCGTTAACGGGGAAGAAAGTGGAAAAGATGGAATTCCTATTACCTCTGAAAATTCTATTCCTGATAATAAGAATAAAGGATTGGTTTCAGAGAGAGAGGGTGGCCCTTCCAATGTTTTTGTAAAAGGAATCAGTTTGGGAAATGGTGTTCAGTCTACTATGCGGCCTACACTGAAGCTAAAAAATCTGATGGAGGAATCTGAATTTTCTGAGTTTTTGGATCCTATGGAGCTAATAAGTGTCCCTGTTCTAGCAAATAGTAAAAGAATCCCTTTGGGTGATATTACTAATTCCTTGATGGAAGTTGAAGAGCTTGCCTTCCCTTTTTCTAAATCTGGAACTAGGACATGGTCAAGAAAACATCTTAAAATATCCAAATCTTTGGAAATTATTGAAAAAAAAAATTCGTGCGAAAGGAAAAGAAGTTTGCATTTAGTTGATGAAAATGACACTAATGAGGAGGAGTCTAACAACTCCTTTGTTGTGACAAAAAAAATCAAGTGTGACAAGAAAGAGACCTTGGAGGTGGGGGTAGCCTGCCTAGATTGGCCCCAAAGTTACCAATGAAGGTCATGGTGTGGAATTGTAGAGGGTTGGGAGGACCCGACAATTTCCCATTAAAGGAGTCTTGAGACTCCATCTCCCAAATCTTTTCTTTTTGTGTGAAACTAAGAAGAAAATAGCATTTGTGAAGACGGTTTGTAGAAATCTTAAACTCGGCGATCGTTGGTTTTGTGTGGATCAGGTGGGATTAAAGGGTGGACTTTTGGTGGGTGGAATGATTCTTACATTATTAGACACTCTTTTATGAATGAATTCTCATGTGGAAGTTGCTTTTATAATTGAAGGAGACAAGAAAGAGTATTGGGGGATCTTTGTTTATGCTAGTACGAGATCCTTATATTAGGAAAAGCCAATGGGAATTCTTGAATCGGGCTAAGAATAAACGGGGAAACATTGGTTAATGGGAGGGGATTTTAATGATCTCGCGTAATGATATGGAGAAAAAGGGGGTATTAGTAGATCTCCTTCAAGTTTCAATGCTTTCAATGATTTTATTTCCAATATGCAGATGGGTGAGATCCCTTGGTGGATGGTAATTTTACATTGGGCTAACAAATGAAGTGGTGTGGATTATGTGGAGGAAAAATTGGACCGTTTTTTTTTTGGATCTTGTGATTGGAATGCTTTGTTTTTGCAAGCGGTGGTGACCCATGATTTTAAATCATCTTCCACCATGTTCGTTGGTTTTGAATTCTAATCCTGTTCGCACTAAGGAAAAAAAAAAGGTTTTATTTTGATAAAAGGTGGGTGAAAATGCCAGGGTGAATGAGGTCGTCTCTCAAAGTTGGGCTAAACCTTTTTAGGTTCCGTCATGTTCCAAATCACGGCCAAAATCAAAGAAGTGTCGTATTGACCTTCTTAAGTGGAAAGCCGATAAGAAGTGTAATTCGCGCTTATCCATACCGATATCAAAGTTAAGATGGAAATCGAGAGAAAGCGAGGGTGGGGACAGAAATCGACTAATTGGTGGGATTTGAAAAGCCAACTTAATGATGCTTATTGTCAAGAAGAGTTGTTTTGGCAACAAAAATCTAGACTTAATTGGCTCAAAGTCGAGATAAGAACTCCAATTTTTTCATGCCCACTAAGCTCAAAGAAGGAAAAGGAACAATATTACATCCCTTTCTATAGAAGATGGCTCGGTCTGTGATAATCCGGGAGAGGTGGAGAAAGTCATTTCAGAGTTTTACTCCTGTCTTTTCTCCTCAGAAGGTTCGGTTAATGGCTCTCAATGTCTTGATGGACTCCCTGTTTCCATTACAAAAGAGATGAACAAAGAGATGATGCTCCCTGTTGAAGACCTTGAAATCAAACAAGCCATCTTTGCTATGAATCCTAACAAATCTCCAGGCTTGGATGGTATGTCTCCCTTGTTTTTCCAGCATTTTTGGCATATAATTCAGAACGATGTCTGTCTTGCGATCAAATCTTTTTTCAAATCAGGAAAATTGCTGAGGAATATTAATCATACCCTGATTACATTAATTCCAAAATGTAATAATCCTTCATCTATCTCTCATTATAGACCGATCAGTCTTTGTTCTGTTATCTATAAAATCATCTCCAAAATCATTGCCAATAGAATGAAATCTAGTCTTAAATCTTGCATCTGTGAAAACCAATCAGCTTTTGTTGAAGACAGATTTATTTTAGACAATGTTGTCATTGCTCAAGAGGTAATCCACTTTCTTAATAGGCATAGATCAGGGAAAAAAGTTTTTATGGCTATCAAACTCGATATGGCTAAAGCCTATGATAGAGTGGAATGGAGTGGTCTTAAGTCTGTTCTTGGGCATATGGGTTTTAATCCGATTTTATCCAAAGAATTATGACTTGTGTTTCTTCCTCTTCTTTTTCCTTTAATATCAACGGTAACCCGAAGGGTTATGTGGTGCCTTCTAGAGGTCTTAGGCAAGGGGATCCCCTATCTCCTTACCTTTTTTTGATTATTACTGAAGTTTTTTCCAATTTGATAAGGCATTTTGTGAGGCAAAATCTTTTTAAAGGAATCAGAATCAGTAACAAGGGTCCTATGATCACTCATTTGCTTTTTTGGACGACTCTTTACTATTTTGTGAAGCTAATAGTTTTCATGCAGCCCTTATCATGAGAATTCTCGCACCTTTATAAAGACTTTTCTGGTCAATTGGTTAATCGAACAAATCAAGTATCTTTTTAGCAAAAATACCCTAATATTCTCGCAGAAGAGATCTGTTTCTATTTTTAGGGGTATTCAAAACATTCTTCCAAAGAGATATTTAGGGTTGCCTATGGCTATTGGTAGATCAAAAATTGATACTTTTCAAGATGTTATTGAAGTCAAAAAAAAGGCTCCAAAGTGGAAGAATAATTTGTTATCTTGTGCGGAAAAGAAATTTTGATTAAAGTTGTTTTGAATGCTTTACTGTGTACATTATGTCCTGCTTTAAAATCCCTGTGGGCATTTGTCATGATTTGGAGCAGCTTTCTGCTAGATTTTGGTGGGGAGCGAAGGAGGATGAAGGGAAAAAAATTCATTGGAAGTCTTGGCTCTCTTTGTCAGTCTCCAAAAAAGAAGGGGGGTTGGGTTTTCATGATTTGCGAGCTTTAATGATGCCCTAATGGCTAAGCAAATCGTGGAGGATCTTGGGCAATCCAAACTTGATGATGAGTAAAGTGCTAAAAGCTAAGTATTTCCCTCGTGACAGCTTGATGAAGGCAAAGGTGGGCCCTAATGCTTCCTGGTTATGGAAATGCTGGATGAAATCCAGGTTTGTGCTGGAAAGGGGATTGAGATACTCTATCTCAGATGGAAGATCGCTGAAAATTTGGGAGGCCCTCGATTCCAACCTCTTTAAGATTTAAACAGAATTGTCTCTTCCTAAGGAAGATGCTCTGCATTTGGGTGTGTGAATTACTACAAAGAAATGGGAAACAATGGGATACATATATTATTGATAAAACTTTTAGAGAGGAGGATGCTTTGAAGATAAAAAATGTCCCCATTAATGTGAACAACAAGAGAGATAAATTAGTTTGGCATTTGGAAAAAATGGTCAATTTTTTCAATCAACTCGCTACCTGAAATTTTTAAAGATAAATCAAGCAAAGTGTTTGCAAGCAGAGAGCAAGAATTCCGGGTTGAGTTTCAAAAATGTGCATAAAACGTGGAGTATCAAGGTCAAAGACAAAATCAAGCATTTTATATGGAAATGCTTCTCGGTTGTCTTCCATCCTTGGTAAACCTTGTGAAGAAAAAGGCACCGATGGATCCAAAGATGCCCGATGTGTGGAAATGAAGATGAAACCACCGAACACTTACTACTTTTGTGTCTCAGAGCCCAAACTATCCGGAAGATGTCTCCTCTGATGGATTGGAATTGAGGGTGAAACGATAATTTTTGCTCTTGGTGGGGAAAGGTTTGTCTTTGTTAATAATAATCAAAATGGTGAATTCGTAATTCAATTGTCCACTTATATTCTTTGGTGGCTTTGGAAATCGCGGAATCTATGGGTTTTTCAAAAATCATGGATTTTTAAATCCACACCGTTGAATTTGCTTTGGGGAGTGGAATGAATGGATGGACTCATCTTAACGGGTGGATTCTATAGGTGGTCGGTTTTTGCTTTTCTTGTGTGCGTTAACTTTGTAGGGGATTTTTTTGTCTCCGATTCTTGCTTCGCTTTTGGTGGTTTAGTTGTGATGGTTTGAATATGCTGGTTGTTCTAGGAGTTGATCCCAACTCGGTGGAGTTTCTTCTTTGGTATCTTTCTCGTCTCGATTTCATTTTGGCCGATTCGTTGGGCTCCTTGATCTTTGAAGTTTTAGGTGCAAGAATCATTTTCATCATGGTCTATTTCTTGTGTTAAAACCGAAAGCATTATGTTTGTTTTTTTCCCGCTAGTAGACCTATGTTTCTCTTGTTTTTTTAGTTCTATTTTTACTTTGTTTTTACTTCCTTTATCGTGCTTAGTCGTGCCTTTTTTCCCGATGTTTAGACCTTCCTTAGTGGAATGGTTCTCTGTTTTCATTGGTGGAGCTCTTGTGCTTTCTACTATTTGAATTCACGGGTTTGTTAACCCATCGGTTGTAATTTGACAATTGGAGTATTTATATATTCATTATCGTTTCGGAAAAAAAAAATCATGAAGGCATTCACGAATCACATTAGTTTACAAGGAATATAATTTAAAGAAACAAATGTAAACTGATACTACTATTTATAAAAGGATTGAACCGAGACACTTAATGTGAAGCCCCGATTTTTATTCGATCATGTACTTGTTTCGTATCGTCTTTGTATTATTTTGACTATTTTACCGCGTCACTTTGACTGGTAGATATTAATGATAAATATATTTTGCATTTAATTCTTTTAAATTCTATTTGTGATCATAATCATTTATTAATTTTAATTCGCATTTATGATCACTTGGATGATCATCATTATTATTATTGGTGTATTTTTTAGTCACCTTAGAATTTTAAGAGACTATTTATTTTAGGGATTTATAATTTATAGAATTAAGAATTCGATTTAGATTAAGGGATCATGAGACTTATAAGTGATCAAGGAAATCACTAATTATTTTGGAGATTGATATTTATTCATCTATTATCATCAATTTTGGACAAAAAAAAATATGTGGAATTACCAAAATACCCTTAGGGGGACGGCATTGGTGTATTTTTTGGTATAGAAATATCTCCCAACTCTTGTACATATACATCTTGTGTATTCATCTTGTGTATTTTTACACCATTAATTCAAACCTACATCTTAAATTAATCCCACAATTTCAATCATCTAATTGGTCAAACAAGACCAATTTAAAAATTTCCCCCTAAGATTAGCATTTTGGCTAATTGTCCCTAATAAAGTTGCCTAAATATTACTTTCTTCCCTAATTCCCTCAATTATTACTCTAACTTATCATTTAATCAAAACAAAACAAAATTTTTATTCTTCCCATTTCATTTCACCAACACCAAATTTCTTCTAAGTCTTGCAATTCCTCTTACCTCTCTCTAAAAATCCTCCTACATCTCTCTACCTATTCTTCATCTTCTTCACTAACACTTAACCAAAACTTCAAGAATTCATCTCCCATTTTCTTCAAAAATTCGAACCATATACACTACACAAGGTAAGAAATTTTCTTCTTCAATCTATTCTTATACCTTCTAGCTCACCTCTTTCACCTTCTAATTTAAGTTTGATTTTTGAATTTGAGGTATACCTAGAAGACCTTTGAAGAAGTTAAGAGACTAGTCATCTTGAAGAAAAATTGTGAAGAAGTTGGACTATAAGGTAAGAAATGGAATTTTTAGTACACTTTCTTCTTCTCTTCTATTTTCCAAATTTTGACACTCCATTTTCATTTTTAGAGTTTTAGGGGCTGACCTTGGAGGTTGACATTAAGGGTGACCAAAACCTTATACTTGGAAGCCATTACTAGTCACATTTTACTCACTACACAAGGTAAGTGTAGTATTTCCAATTTTCTCACCATCTTCTTCTTTTCCCTAAATTTTTAACCACATTCTTATAACTCCTATATTTTTTGATATTCCTTGACTTAGTGGCTGACCTAAGTCACTCCTTAATCGAGAGAGATCTATCCCATTTTCACCAACAAACCGATCTTTAAGGTGGGTGAAAAAATCCTTTCAACTTCTAGGTATTTTAAATTGAAAATATGCATGTAGTATTTTGTTATTGAGCACTTGAGATATATATTATGTATTGCATGCTATTTTCTTGTATCAAGTTGGAAAAATTCTCAAGTGTTGCTCAAAAATGTGATTTATCGAAAAATAGGGCATACATGCACATTTTATTGTTATACTTGATGAAATTTTGTATGAGAAGGATATGTATTTGTATGACTCTTGAAATCTATGTTTTGAATGATTTATAACCTGTACAAGTCGAGCATAATTGATTAAATTTCAATTTTTGGACTTAAAATGCAAAAATAGAAAGTTGGTGGAATTAATTGCAAGAAAATAAAACTTAAGGGACCCCTCTGTAATTTTTGATTTTTGGGACTGAACTCAGGTTCAAAAATTATGTTTTGACATTTTATTAAAGTTTTAAGAGTTTTTAGATAAATAAAATCAACCCTTAAAAGCCCAAGGACTAGATTGTAAAATTTGAGAAGTTTAAGGGCTATTTTGCAAATTTCGAAACTGTACCAGAACCTAATTTTAAATTTTGAAATTTTAACTCTTAAGGGACTGAAAATAACATATTTTAAGTGTATTCCAAAAATCCAAGTGTTTAGAGCTTGGAAAGTAATTTTATAAAAATTGAGGGACCAAATTGTAAAAGATTAAACTTGAGGACCAAAATACAATTTCTAGGACTTATGCAGTCCATGCACCTGGAAATACTAATTTAACTATAACATAATTATATCTTGGACCCAAAGTTCAAATTTCATAACAATTGGACCCCTAAAAGCCTTAAAGACAATTATTTCAAAATGGGACAAAAAATGAAATTTTCAAAAGTTAAAGGACCTAAACTTATTTCTTTTTTAAAACTGCTTTTGTCCCAATATTCCAATAACCATAGTGATATTTTCCAACTGGAATCACATTAAAATCCCTTCCGGTCCTGTAAGTTCCAATTATTTTAAACTTAGAGCCCGAAATGGCAATTTTAACAAATTTGGGGCCAATATGAGAATTTTATAAAAACTCGACCTCAAAACTTCAAAAACCTGAATCTCTGAACAATTTGGAGAATTTAGGAACTGACCTCATAATTTTTCAAGGTCGGGATATTTATTTATTCAATTTTTAACCCCAAAAGTATTGGTTTTTACAAAATGGGGCTAAATTGTAAATTTTCTTTTTATCAAGGACCTAACTATAATTATTTCCTTTTACTAAAACAGCCCTGTACCCTCCGACTTCAATTCTTAATTAAAATTTTTTATTTTCTCAAAAACCACTTGACTTATCGGACCGCCTTGACCGATTAATACCCGATCGCGAGGCGACTTTCTCGTCTTGCGATTTGAATCTATAACGGGACTTATGTTCCACCTAATCTTTCAAGATATAGAAGATTGCTTATCCTCCCGATAATCATCTTCATCCAAATAACTCCACCAACGCCATAATTACCTTACGCAAATTTTCGAAAATTTTCTCGAATCTTTCTGAATCAATAATATTCGGTATGCCGGTTGACTACATGAAGTTGTATTTACTTTCGCTGAGTCAACTTGGTGTGACGAGCTCACGGTCGGAATGGATACGTCGGGGGGGATGGAACAAGTAGCTCTACCGCTATTCCACTCTTCCGCCCCATCGCCCTAATCCCGCAGGAATCGAGGGACGCTTGGATTTGTCAAGGAAGCGGGTCGTAGTACTTGAGGTATAATCATGATTATGATAGATCCAGAGCCTTGCTAGCTCCACTGTGGATTTTGTCTTTGCCTACGGAGCGATAAGGTGATGTGTCTTGACCATCTTACTCGGGAGTTACAAGGAAGAACGAAGGAATCGCTTGTCGATCCACACGATTCCGGAGTTAATCGGACCCGCTTTGGTTGGCGCTACAAATTCACGCAACCGCTTACTTGTATTGCATAGGTTGGCGCTACAAACCAGACGCAACCGCTTACTTGTCTTGCATAGGATTGGCGTTACAAACCGTCACGCAATCCTCCCGATCGCTTGAACCATAGTGCTGCGTGACTATGAATCGCATTGTTTTCTTAAATCGTATAAGTATATTACATAAATATATTTTTCATGACGCTTGTGGATTTGTGTGTGAATTCATGCATCATCTCTCACGCGTTTTCATACAACTAAATTTCTCGCATTAACTATATATATCGCCACACTTGCGCTGATCATCACCCCATCCACCGAGATTTCTATCTCACCCCTCCCCGTTTTTTCTAACCTTAGAAGATGACTTTGTCGAAGAAGTTGAACCCGCCTTGGATTGAACTCTCGAGCTCCACCCGTTGAACTCATTTCCTATCGTTATCTATGTTCTTTGGACTATTTTCTTTTATTTTTCGATGTTGGACTCTTTTATTTCCTTTGAAATTCTAGATCGTAATTGAAGGGCGTAGGACCCGTTTGACACTTAGGTAGCCCGTGATATAATGTGTACTTTATTCCTAGTTCGACTTGTAAACTATTAAGTTGTTGGGATGTAATTGTAATCTTGTTGTACTTGTAGTTTTCCCGCTTTAGACCTTGTTTCACTTGGGATTGTTGCATCGTTTTCTAGAATGTTGGGTTTATTTACGTTTAAGTGATTGATCGCCGTCGCGTCACATTTGGGGCGTGACGGTTAGTTGAGTATCGAGCTCGGCTAGTAAGATGGAAACTTACACCGAGTGACCGAGGATAGGACCTCGGGTGTGTTGGGTAGTAGCGACCGACCAATTAAGTGTGAAATCGATTTCAATAATGGCATAGAACCGTATTATTGATGTTTATGTTAAGTCGGAATTTATACTTGGAGAATCCATAATCATACTTGATTTGACTTAGTAAACTCTTGACTGACTTTCCTTAGTCATTATTTTCTTGTTCTTCCTTATCTTTTCCTTACATTCGTCTAATCCGCCTTAGTTTTGTTTGACCAGGATAGGTTCCTTTGCCTTGGATTGGGTACCACTACTAGGTGACCTAAGTTGAATCTTGGATGAATATTTGAACTCTTTTGGGTTGTTATAGTGTTAAGATATCTGGATATTCCTCTATTTGGACGTTAGGTGATTTAGAAAATCCGTGATTTAGATGTATATGATTTGGATGTGATATATTATGGGATCTAGACACCTAATGATATTACTTTGGGAAAATGATAGTAGGAGAATCACTAAGTATATTGATCAATGATAATACCCTTGTGTTATTCATTCTCAAGTACCTGGCCAAGCTTAAGTAAGGGAATTTGACTTGTGGTTTAGGTATCACGGATAAGATACATTAAGGATGTGACTATTATACGATCTCGACTAGATGTTACCACTAAATATCCTCCCGAGGATAGGCGAACTATTTGATCAACTTCAAGGAGTGACGGTGTACTCGAAGTTTGATTTACAATAAGGATATTATCAACTGAACATCTGTAAAGAAGACGTTTCCAAAACGGCATTTCAAACAAGATATGGACACTACGAGTTTGTAGTGATGCCTTTTTCGGACGATTTAACGCACGGCGACCATAATGGATCTGATGGATCGAGTCTTTCAACCTTATTTGGATCAATTCATAGTGATATTCATTGATGACATACTCATATACTCTAAGTCTAGAGAAGAGCATGAACGCCATCTCAAGATTATTTTGGAGATACTACGAGAGCACAAGTTGTATGCCAAATTCAGCAAGTGCGAATTTTGGCTTAGTGAAGCCGCATTCTTTGGACACATAGTATCCGACACTGGGATCGCCGTAGACCCTTCGAAGGTACAGACAGTGGTTGAATGGAAACAACCCGAGTGCAGAATCGAGATCAGAAGTTTTTAGGACTAGCTGGATATTATCGAAGATTTATCTAGGATTTCTCCAAGATAGCCAGGACCACTCACTCGACTAACCGAGGAGAAGCAAGTCAAGTTTGTGTGGAATGACAAGTGTGAGGCTAGTTTCAAGAGTCAAGAAATGACTCACTCTGACTCGATCTTAGCCTTCCAAAGGAACGTAAAAACTTTGTCGTCTGAGTGATGCATCAAAGGAAGGCTAGGAACAATACTCATGCGGGGCGTAGCTTATGCATCACTTAAAGCTCAAGCCGTATGAGGCCAATTACCCAATTACCCGATGACTTGGAATTGGCGGCGTATTCGCGTTAAAGAAATGGAGCACTATCTCTACGGAGCAATATTCACGATTTTCACAGATATCAAGAGCTTGAAGATCTATTCTCTCGAAAGACCTCAACGAGGCAACGGAGATGCATGGAGTTAATTGAGGCTATCACTTTGATATTCAATACCATCCCGGAAAGCTAACATAGTAGCCGACGCCTTGAAAGTAAAGGCGAATTTAGCCGACTAATGATTCGAGAGTGGAAATCATTAGAAGAGCCGAGCACTTAGAATCCGACGAGAACCAATATTCATATTTCATGTGCTAACATTTTGGTTAAACCGATCGACCGCCGAACGAGATCAAGGAAGCCTGTGGGAAGGATGTGCATCTTCAAAAACTTAAAGAGAAGATACTTAAGGGGAGAGAGTTCGGAATTCTCGGTACATGAAGATGGAATTATTAGATTCCAAAAATCGAGTTTGTGTACCGAGTGACAAGCAGATTAGGAATAGAATCCTCACAGAGACACACCGTTCAAAATACACTATACATCCTGGAGGAAACAAGATGTATAAGGACTTGAAATGGAATTATTTGTGTGTAAACATGAAGAACCAGGTAGCGGAGCTCGTTGCAAGATGTTTAACTTGTCAATGAGTGAAAGCAGAACACCAACGACCATATTTATTACAACCGTTGAGAATTCCTGAGTGGAAATGAGAACACATAACGATGGACTTCATGACGGATCTACCAAGGACCAGAGGAGGCCATGATGTTATATGGGTAGTCGAGACCGACTCATTTAAATCGCACACTTCTTACCCATGAAGAAAACCGATGACTGCGTAAAACTCGCGCAAATTTATATTCGAGAGATCATTCAACTGCATGAAGTGTCAGTCGACATTGTGTCAAGCAGAGACCCGAGGTTTGTCTCCAGATTCTGGAAGTGCTTGCACGAGGAATTGGGTACCTCGCTAAGTTTAAACTTCTAAGGTTAGAAAAGCGAGGAGGGTGAGAGGAAATCTCGATGGATGGGGTGATCGTGTGCAAGTGTGGTGATATATATAGTTAATGCGAGAAATTTAGTTGTATGAAAACGCGTGAGAGATGATGCATGAATTCACACACAGTCCACAAGCGTCATGAAAAATATATTTATGTAATATACTTATACAGTTTAAGAAAACAGTTCATGGTCACGCAGGCACTATGGTTCAAGCAGTGAGGAGGATTGCATATGGATTTATAACGCCAATCCTATGCAAGACAAGTAGCGGTTGCGTATGGATTTGTAGCGCCAACCTATGCAATACAAGTAGCGATTGAGTACGGATTTGTAGCGCCAACCAAATGGGTCCGATTAACTCCGAAATCATGTGGATCGACAATGATTCCTTCGTTCTTCCTTGTAACTCCCCGAGTAAGATGGTCCAAGACTGTCACCTTATCGCTCCGTAGCAAAGACAAAATCCACAGTGGAGCTAGCAAGGCGGATCTTGACCGTCATAATCATGATTATACCTCAAGATTTACTACGACCCGCTTCCCTTGGACAAACTCCGTCCCGCCGATTTGCGGGATTAGGGCGATGGGGCCGGAAGAGTGGAATAGCAGCCCGAGCGCCTGTTCCATCCCCCGACGTATCCATTCCGACTCGTGAGCTCGACACACCAAGTTATTTCGACAGAAAGTAAATACACGTTGGTAGTCAAACAGGCAAATGAGTATTATCGATTCAGAAAGCATTTTAGGAAAGTTTTTCAAAATTTGCGCAAGGTAGTTATGGCATTGGTGGAGTTATTGGGATGAAGATAATTATCGGGAGGATAAGAAATCTTCGATATTTTGAAAGATTAGGTGGAACATAAGTCCCGTTATAGATTCAAATCGCAAGACGAGGAAGTCGCCAGCGATCGGGCATTAGTTGGTCGCGGTCCCAAAAGGTCAAAGGGTTTTTGAGAAAATAAAACATTTTAATTAAGAATTGAAGTCGAGGGTCCAGGGCTGTTTTAGTAAAGGAAAATAATTAGAGTTAGGTCCTTGATAAAAATAAAATTTACAATTAGCCCCGTTTTGTAAAAACCAATTCTTTTGGGGTTAAAAATTGAATAAATAAATGTCCCGACCTTGAAAATTATGAGGTCAGTTCCTAAATTCTCCAAATTGTTCAGAGATTCAGGTTTTTAAAGTTTATAGGTCGAGTCTTTATAAAATTCTCACATTGGCCCCAAATTTGTTAAAATTATCATTTCGGGCCCTAAGTTTAAAATAATTGGAACTCACAAACCGGAAGGGCTTTTAATGTGATTCCAGTTGAAAAATGTCACTAATGTCAGTGAGATATTGGGACAAAAGCAGTTTTAAAAGAAAATAAGTATAGGTCCCTTAACTTTTGAAAATTTCATTTTTGTCCCATTTTGAAATAGTTGCCTTTAAGGCTTTTAAGGGTCAGATTGTTATGAAACTTGAACCTTGGGTCCAATATATCATTATGTTATAGTTAAATTAGCATTTCCAGGTGCATGTGTAGGTCCCAAGGGGTGTAAGTGTAAGGTTTAGAAGGGGGGTTGAATAAACCTTACCAAATTTTCGATTTAGTCTTTTAAATCTCTGAGTTCTACATTTTGTGTCCTTGATGGACAATCGAATTAGTCACTCAAGTAGAGTTAATCTCTCAACATGACTCAAATTTGAGCTGTTAATAGAGTAACTCAAACTGTTGGCTATAATTTGACTGTTTGTAGTTTTGTTTTTTTGGAAGACTTAACACCCTTAAGCTTGATTAAGCAAGTTTTTCTGACTTGATTTAAGATTTATAAATTATCAAATGGATAGCAAATTTATCGGCAGATATGAGCAATTAAAAGTGCGTAAATTTAAATCTTTGAAATGTAAATGACACATGAAGTTTTTATAGAGGTTCGAAGATGGGGTAATTCTTCTACTCCTCTCTTCTCCAACTCCCGGAGGAATCCACTAAGTAATGATCGGTTTACAAAGTGGTAACAGTCCAGATGCAAGTCTTGATCACAACAGCCGACTTGATCCTTTGGGACTCAGCCTGAGACGCTTGATCACTCAGTGGCTTCTCGTACGACTCACTTCTTCACAGGGGGGCTGCTACACTACCTTGCTACTACACTCACTTGCTCAAGCACTTTGGATTTGATCACGAAGCCCTCCAAGAGCTTAAGACTTGGTTGGCCTTGAACCTTTCTACAATCCTTCCCGGAATGTAGACCCCTTGTTTTCAAAGGTTTCTCTTCAATGGTTGAAGTTCTCTTCCTTCACGAGGTAAGTGTTGGATTGATGTACTTGAAATGTAGGCTTGAGGATTGAGAATATTTCAGTTTTTGATAAGCTTGTATATCTTCACGTGTGTGTCATTCATCTCTCTTGTTTTTTTCAAACAAATTCCTCGGCCTTTTATAGTGAACTTTCAAAAATTTGCCCGTTGAAGAGATAGGCTCATTTTTGAAAGTCACTTTTGCGATCGTTGGCTTGCTGTTCTTGGAATTGCCATTTCCTCGTATTATGAATTGTTTTATCACCTTTTCAGAGTTCGACACGGTGTAGTACTTCCCATTGGTTCATTCCTTTTGCACGCTTTCGGGACTCGAGCATTCCAAGAAAGGTGGTATGGAGATATTACTTGTTTAAGTAAATCTCTTGGTTTCGTCGTGCAACGGTTCTTTTACGATTATCTCGACATTGCATTTCCTTGTTTTCCCCAGGTGACTTAGAGTCGCCTTCCAATCATTGGATGACTCTTACGTCACTTGACTTGAGACTCGCTTCTCTTGAGTTGACTTGATCGATGTTCCACTCACCGCATCTCACCGCTTCTTCAGATCGAGTTCATGTCGCTGCTCTTCTTTCTTTGACTCAATTGTCTCTCACAGAGTTTTCCTTCAAGCCTTGATTTGTCTTCTTGCATGTTGGGACGTAGCTGACTTAACTCAGCTTGGCCAGCTCTAATTGTTACAATACATTTTACAGCAAGAATTGGGGTGCCAACTTTCTATTCTAAGTTTTACATGGCATTCATCAAAATCTAAACAATAAAATTCCTAACAATTTCCCCCTTTTTGATGATGCCAAAACTTAAATTATACAAAGATGCAAATAACAGAGATACATACAGATAGTGTTTTGACATAGAATGTATGCGCAGAATCAATCTTTTTATTGATCATATCATTCTTGTACTTAACACAATCAATTTTACAAGGTGTCGTCGAGTATGTAATTGTCTTCACAAAAAATAGAGAATTTATAGCTTTATTACAGAAGACTTACATTGTATGTATTTACATATAAAATACACGAAGGGTTGGACAGCAACACTTCATCTCCTTCGTTGTCTCCTTCTTTCATCTTGATCAGCATCTTCTTCTCTTCTTCTCGTCATCACCGCCTTCTTTTTCTTCTCATATGCTTTTTGCAGCCTTCATCTTTTCTTATTCTTTCCCGTCTCTCCCGCCATAGCCGAGTTTGTATTTTGTTTTTTTCTTCTATTCTCTTTATATACTCGGCGTTGGTTTTAGCCACTGCAGTTCGCCACTTGGTCAAGCCCGGCCCAGAGATCCCTCCTTTCTTTCCCGGATCTACGTATTCAATATTCTTGGCAGAGGCCTAGGTCCAAGCTTCTTCCTCCACCGCTGCTCTTCCTCTACCTCGGGCGTATCTTGTATCTTTGGGGCCTTCTTCTTTCTAGCCGAGTGCCCAGCAGAGTGATCTAGGTTGTCATTGTCGGTCGCCTTCTTCACATAATGTGAGACCCTTTTTCCAAGACAGTCCCAAGCTTGAGCCATGGACATTCGAGCGTTTTGAATTCGTCTAACCGATCTTGGCTCTGTCCCGATATACGAAATGGCATACGTGTCTCTCAACCGGAATGCCTCCGTGTTCTTTCAAGATGTTCATCACCCTGGCATCCATTCTTCCTTCCACCTCCTTCATCCCCGCTTCAATTGCTTTTCTCTTCTCACCATAGATACAGAGTGTTGGAGTGGCGAGTCACGGGAGTTTCCGCTTATAATGTCGTGTGGGGACCTCGTTGAGGGGTTTGTGCAATCATCAAGGTCATATCTTTTGATCCTTCCCCTCGTGATTTTCCTTTCTTTAGTTTCAAAATTTCCTCGGTGATGATTTTCCCTTCTCAGTTGTTCCCTTGTCACCGCTTCCTTTCTTTTTTTTCGATTTTTTCTTTCTTTAAGGTATTCTCTTCCCCTTTTTGGCATCATCAAAGGATAGAGGAACCCCAGGGAACATATCTTTGGCAAGCATGAAGTCGAGTCTTTGATGGTTGAATTTTGCTTCAAGTCTCATTGCGTTGTATCTTGACGAAATTCATCGAGTAAAGCGTTGGATTCACGTTTGAAATCGGCTTCATCTCGGCCATGAGAAGGCTGAATTTTCTTGTCATGTGTTCTTCCAAACGCCGTATATCATTTGCATTTCGCTCACGCAGCAGCCTTGATCGGCAAAGTGTGAGCTTCATGCATATGTTCAATGTGTTCCTCGCCTTCATTTTCGCATCAACATTTTTTGACTCTCCACACTAGCGACTTGTTGAATAAGGTTCTCAAGTATCTCACCTGTTCCACACGCATTGATTCTTCTTTGTTGCCACCATTCCCTTATCCTCGACCGTGATGCCTCTCAAGTCACTGTAAGGTTGGCATCTCTGTTGTCCGGCGCATGTCCAAAGAGGCCGATGCCTCTCCATTCGCTCAATTTCAGCAAAGAGTGCCTTGAACACTTTCTAACTTCGGTGATTCGTCTGTTGCGGTGATGGCCATCTGTTGTCGAAATCAAAATCATTTGAACAATGGTGCCTCGAGTGAAAAACAGGGAGGTGGTGCCGTGATAGCGTGCTTGCTCATTTTTCGACTCTTCGTGGAGTTCTCGTATCTCCCGGTGAGAAAGGGAAAGATTCCACAAAAGATTCATCACCGCCAACCGGGATTTGTTCGATGATAGCGGTGCGCGTGAAGTTCTTTTGGGAATCGATCCATTTGTAGCGTGAGGAGCCGGAAGCGATGGTTTCGGTTCAAATTGGTTTGGTTGTGAAGTAGACCCGGCTTGTCGAGGAAATTTGTCTTAACGGACTTCGTTGGTCTCGGTGATTTTTCCATTTCATAGAGACTTGTCCTCGGACTTATCAAAGCCAGGCGTCATCGGACGATGATGAGATTTCTAGTGGTGGCTCATCATCAAAGTTAAAAGTTTGACGAGTAGTCTTGGGATCGGACTTGCTCGTGCCTGGAACATCCGCGGTGAGTCTCTTGGATTTGTCATGGGGTTGACTCGGCTTCTTCGCCACGATCCCGGAAAAGTGACATCGGGGTTGTCCCGGGAATCATGAAGTGCGCGATCTCCTTCTCGAGATGGGTCGATGATTGCAGGAGGATGTTCTCTACTTGAGCCTCTTTACCCGGGAAGTCTCAACCTCCCGTGGCCTTCATTTCCTCCAGCCAGTCTCTCTCTTGCAAGGTTTTGGTCCTCCTTTTTCGATGTCACTGTCTTAGGGTCTTCTACAGATGGCATCCATTGGAGTCTCAACCCCATGGATTGCACTTTCATCGCCCCAGTGTTAACTCCCGTGGTATCGCCTTCCTATGCCTCGATCGCATCGCGTCATTAGCCTTGAGAGCGGTTGGCACCTCACCGGAGAGCAGTCTCAATCGCCTCGAGCTTCGTTGATGGCAACTTTTCTTCTTGTGATTGTAATTTCTCTTCTTCGCCTCCTTGCTTCTTTGTGGAGTCATCTGCGGCATCCTCCAACCTTGCTGCGGTGGAGGAGTTTCCCTCACCGGCGCACCGAGTGAGTGACTTGGAGTGGGGTCACTCGTCTCGGACTCACTGTTGCAATTGATGATTCAGTAGTTGGGGCGGTGGTAGCACACCTTCAATAGGGGTTGGCTCGATCGGGGTCCCCACTAGCCCAGTTCATCGCCATTTCCCTTATGCTTCTTCCGAGTGAGTGGGAAGTGGTAGCAAGAACATCAGTGGCTATTTGCTGAACCACTCCCATTGGATCGATTTCGGTGTGTTTTGGAGGACTCTCCTGGTCCCTCCATCAGCTGGGTCTTTGCTTGTAAAGGATTCTTGATTCATGCAATGCTTCTTTGCAGCTTCTTCTCGTGGGCGGCGGATTCTGCAGTTCCTCGTCACTTTCGGAGAAGACATCAAGGAGAGGATGGAAGTGTTACGTGGGTGCGGAGATAGGCGGATACTTGCCTTCTCACGTCTTCGTCTTCTTGACTTGCTTTGCTCTCCCCGTCTTGTAGATTTGCGGGATGTCTAAGCAATTGTCTCATCAAGTCTTTGGGAGCACGATAGATAGTCGAGGAAATTTAGCGATTCTTCTTCTTCTATGAATTGGTAGCCGTTGGAACTGTTTCCTTCGACTTGCTCAACTTCCATTTTCTCCACTCACGCAGACGATTTTGGATGTGCGGGTAAGGTGGAGATAGGATCATTACATCACTATCGGCTGGGCATTTGATTCTTTTTGAGTTTCATTTGTGTGAGCTACGGTGTGTGTCTTGAGTTCCTCTTCTGTCGACGCTTCAGCAGATTTGGCTGTTTCATCAACTACATCCTGGAGACTCTACTTCTCCAAAGAGTCTCCAGATTTGTGTAGCTTGAGTAATCGACTCAAATTGGTTTCTCCTGTTCGACCGCTTGACGAGTCTTCTTCGTCTCCCGGGTTGTACCAGGGAATTTCTGGTTCAGAGGCGGCGTCCTCTCGAGTCTGGCGGCGGGGCCGGTGCTTGTGTTTGTTTCGAGGAGCTGGCCGTCTAGGCTTGTCAGTTCTCCTCATTTTGACGATCGGAGAAGGTATTTGGGAGTCCTTTCGATCGCTGCAGCAGGGGCGGTGACATGGCAGGGGCGGGTGACTCTGCACAGTTGCGGGCAGGTGACTCTGCTGCAGGGCAGGAGCATGTTTGGTTTTCTTTCTTTGCAGGGCGAGATTTCTTGGCAGCTGCAGGGGCAGCTTTCTTCTTAGTTGGAGAGGAGGCGTTTGTGTCTTCGGGGTCACCGATTCCCCTCACTCACCGGTGTCGCCTCTCTTGGCGTAAGCTCGCTTCGAGCACTGAGAGGTTAGCTCGAACATCCTCTTGTTAACATGGAATGCTTTCCCATGTCCGAGAGGGACTCCTTTCCTCCAATAGTCGGCCAATCACTAGGCCATATCCTGTGGGATCCTCCAAATGACCCATCTTCTTTGAAGGACTTGTTCCCACGTTCGGGCAGATCGCTATAGATAAACTCAGCCCAGTTTATCTTTCTTTTTCCTTGATGATTGCAGCCATCACAATCAGCTTTGCCTTTGATAGTTGGTCAAAGCCGCCAAATTTGATGTCGATACATTTGGCAACTATGTCCAACAATTTGTGATAATCCTCATTCAGCATCTTTTGTTTTTTGTGTATATAATTTTATCGCCAAGGTCGGACTTGGCTATTTTTTCCATGCGTCGCCCAAGTTTACATCGCCTTCCTTAATCTCGCTTGCTCCTTCATTGGTAGTGAGCAATATTCACCAAATCCTTGGCGTGATAGTCACCGCTTCCCGTGAACAGATGACTTGATTCCTTCATCGTGAATCTCGGCATTCACGTAGAATTGTGCGACCTCCTCCACATAGGTCATGGGATATTCCAGCGTTAGAAACGGTTTTGATCCGACGTTTCCAACTTCTCCGCGATTTTCTTCACTAGGGTGTCGTCGGACCCGCTTCACCATTCCGTCGAAATCCACGGCATCGAACCGGTGTGGATTTGTTTTCCCAACTTGGTAAAGTCATACGTTGGTGCCATTTCTTAGAATAATTTCAAGAAAAATTCAGAAATTGATTTGAAGGTTGATAGGGTTTCGAGAGTATTTGTCTTTGCCTTTTGAGAGAAAGAGATTGAAAGTCTTTAGAAGTGTGAGAGAGAAACGGCGAAAATGGTTTAAATATGGTTTATGAAAGGACGTGCAGCGGTTTTGAATCGTGATCGAAATCAACGGCTTGATTGCGCACGCATATTGAGCGATTCATGTCTCGTATTTAATGCGGCAAAGATTTATATCCAATCATAGGCTTGGTGTGCGGCTTTATGTCCGTACACATCATCATTATCTTTGCGTGTCTCTTAAAACATTCCCGCTAAGTCAAAACGATCGCGTTTTTGTCACTTTGCTCATAAGTTATTCAACTTATCTCTTAGCCGATTAAACTCGCTTCTCACATTTCTTAGTGATTCAAATTATCGGTGACTTTAGTATAGTCGACTTCCGATCAAATTGATTTATGAGTGATTTTTGTTTTCAACTCTTTTTCACCTTCTTTCCTGTTCCATTTCTTTTCTTTGATTCTTTCGTGTCTCACCTTAGCTCAATTAGCCCCAATTCATGTTTGAGTTCTTCAAATCTTGACTCACATAATGGTTTTGTGAAGATGTCGGCTAGTTGTTTGTCGTTGAGATATATTCCAAGATAATGTCCTTCTTTTCAACATGATCTCTTATGAAATGATATCCGACATCTATATGTTTTGTTCTTGAGTGCAACACAGATTTTGAGTGATTGCAATTGCACTTGTGTTATCACACATGATTGGAATTTCTTGTTCTTCAACTTCATAGTCTCTCATTTCTTTGTCTCATCCATAGGACTTGGGCACTGCCGCTTGCAGCCTATGTATTCCCGCTCATTTGTAGAGGTGGCTATTGAGTTTTGCTTCTTGCTAAACCAGAAATTAGTCTGTTTCCAAGCATTTGACATGTGCACGAAGTGCTTTTTTCCGCCCACTCGTGATCCAAAGATAGTCGAGTCCGAATAGCCAATTAGTTTGAATCCACCTTCCTTGGATACCATAGGCCTACTTGGCTTCCTTCCTTTCAAGTATCTCAATATTCTCTTAGCCGCTTTGTCATATGACTCTCTTTTGGAGCAGATTGAAATCTTGCACATACTCCTACAAAGACAAAGGTGATGTCCTCCGCTTTGTGAGAGATAGAGCAATGATCCAATAAGTGCTCGTATCTTGTTTGATCTACGGGCTTGCCATCCGCATCCATGTCCATTTTGTGATGTGTTCATTGGTATTTTTACGGAAGACTTCTCCTCCATACCAAATTTCTTCATTAAATCTCTCGTGTATTTTGTTTGACTTATGAAGGTTCCATCCTTCAAATTGTTTCACTTGAAGTCCAAGGAAGAATGTCACTTCTCCCATCATGCTCATTTCAAATTTACTTTGCATGAGGTTTGAGAATTTTTCACACAACTCTTTGTTAGTGGATCCAAAGATGATGTCATCAACATATATTTGAACAAGCAAGATACTCTTCTTGTCTTGAATTACGAAAAGTGTTCTATCTACTTTTCCTTTTGTGAATCCATTTTTAGTTAGGAGTTGTGACAGGGTATCATACCATGCTCTGTGGTGCTTTCAATCCGACAGGGCTTTCTTGAGTTTGTATACCTTGTCTCCAAGAGTCTTACGCTCAAATCCGGAGGTTGTTCAACATACACTTCTTCTTCCAATAAACCATTCGGAAGAATGCACTCTTTACATCCATTTGATATACAATGAAATTCTTGTGAGTCGCATAGGCAAGAAACATCCTTATAGCTTCCAATCTTGCTACAGAGCAAATATTTCATCAAAATCTATTCCTTCTTCTTGGCAATATCCTTTGGCTACCAATCTTGCTTTGTTTTTACCACGAACCTTCCTCGTTCATCTTATTTCTCGAATACCCATTTGGTTCCAATAACATTTTGATGTATGGGTCTTTGTACTAATTCCCATACTTTATTTCTCTCAAACCGATTCACTCTTCTTGCATAGCTTGAATCCAATGTGTGTCATCCAATGCTTGTGACACATCTTTGGGCTCTATTTTGCGAGATGAAGCATGTGAACATTGCTTTGTCGGGTTGGATCTTGTCTTGACACCTTCTCTTATATCTCCAATGACAAGTTCGTGGATGGTCTCTTAGCCATCTTACGTCGAGGTTGAAGTAAGTTATTTGGATTGATCGACGGTATTTGTGTTGCGGGTCGGCTCTCTCGTGATCACTCACTTGCAGAATTTCACCGCTTTTGAGATTCAAACTATCTCGTCTTCTTCTCAATTGATAATCCCCCGCTTGACTTCAAGAGATAGGGATTCTTCTAAGGTTGGATGATTCAAACTTATCGGTGACTCTTCAATGTCTTCTCCATTTACATTTGGCTCATCGAATACTACATGAATGGATTCTTCGTAACCATAGTTCTTTTGTTGAGTATTCAGTAGGCTTTGCTTTTGTTTGAGTATCTAAGAAGATACCCTCATCGACTTTAGCATCAAAAGCCTTTAGGTTGTCTTTGCCATTGTTGTGGATGAAGCATTTACATCCAAATATCCCGAAATATACAACATTTGGTTTTCTTCCAGTCCAGGATCTCATAGGAGTCTTTGTCACCGTCTATTTATCATACATCCTGTTTTGGGTGTAGCAAGTTGTGTTGATTGCTTCACCCAAAATCTTTTGGTAACCCCTGCTTGACTAACATGGTCCTTGTCGCTTCTTTGAGGGTTCTATTTTTCTTCTTTCTCGCAACTCCATTCTCTTTGTGGAGTCCTTTCTGCTGCCGAGTTCATGACCAATACCATTCTCAATACAATACTGAGTTATTATTCCATTGACAAACTCGAGTTCCTCTGTCTCGATCTTATTTTGATAATGGTTTGACTCTTCTCATTTTGAATCCCTCTTCATCACCGTGGTAGTTGTTGTAGAGTTTCTTTCTTCTTGCACATGAATATTGTCCATGTATATCTTGAGTAGTCATCTACTACCACCAAGGTGTATTTCTTTCCACTTATGCCGGCCGGATCTCTTGGGCCAAATAGATCCATATGAAGCGATGCAATATTCTAGTTGAGGATGGGCATGTCTTTTCTTTGAACGACGATTTGATTTGTTTTCCTTCGACATACGCGTCACATATACTCTCCTTCTTGTATACCGAGTCCGGGAAGTCCTTCCACAAGATGACTTCTTGCAAGTTTGTTGATCGTTTTGAAATTCGGATGACTCGGCTTTTTGTGCCCAACTCAACTTGATTCAATGTGCTCTTTGCAAGTAGACAGTCTTTGGGTGTATTGACCAATCTACTACATACATATTTTTTCGTCTACATCCTTGCAGCACCACTTTATTTGATTCTATGTCTTTGATTTGGCATATGCCCATGTTGAATTCAACATTGTAGCCCTTGTCAGAGAGTTGATCGATCTTAGTAAATTGAAGTTTAGTCCTTCAACATATGCAACATCCGTGATTTCTAATCCATTCCTCTTGATGGATCCAATGCCTCTTATTTCACCAGAGCTTCATTTCTCCAAATATGACTTTGGCTCCTTTGACTTCCTTGAATTTTGTGATTTCTCTTATTTCTGTCATATGTCCGGAATGTACCACTATCCATGTACCAGGTTCCTTCGCACTCACTGCTCCATGAACCCGCAATCAAGGAAATTAAGTTTTAGGTACCCATTCTTGCAGGTCTGAGGGGTTAGAATTGTAAGATGATCCAACCAACCTATAGCCAAATGATTTGACTCAAGAGGTTGCCATCTATCGATGCCATAATCATAATTAATCCTGGCAAATTGCTTGGGAATTCTAGGGTTCATACATCCGTCTCTTTTGTCTGTATACTGCGTGTATGTTTTAGCAATTGCCTTTCTTGGGTAATTGTGGTGTCTTTGAGTGTAGTGCCTAGGTGCATATGTGTCCGATGAAAGCTCTTATGCTTTTGGAATGGCCTTTGTTGAGTTCTGGCCTTTGCCATTTGGGCTTGTATTCCATAAGTCAGCCGATAGTTCACATTATTCCAAATCGGCTTGGCTTGGATATTTTCTACCATTCCCATCATATGTATTTCCTTTATGGGTTTTTCGGAATTTTGGTAGCTCGCTTCTTCTTTCTGAGTATTTTTGTTTGAGTCTCTTGAGGGACTCATTTGAATCTCTTCTCACTTGTCCTTTCAAAGACTCTCAACTCGGTTGTTTTCCTTTTCCTTTGTAACCAAGGCCGTTTGCTTAGTATTGTGCTTTGGATTGAAAGTGTGTGCAACATTTAGAGTTTTGGGTTTTCGGACTCTTCATGACTTGAAGATCCTTTTTCCAAAATTACTCTTGAGGTTTGACATGGCACAAAGGAATTAAATCTTAAGCTTTGTCTTGTCTCCACATTTTCTTTGACTCATAATAAGATCGCCCAATGATTTAGATGCCTTAGTGAATGAGGCAATAACATTTTGAGGTCATTCTCCCTCTTTTCTATAGCGGCAATTTCGCTTTATTAATTTAGCATTTTCAAACCTTTAAACTTTTATTCTCATCACTATTTGACTTAGAGTACTCGGCTCCTTAGTCACCTTTGAGTTTTGACTTTTGAGTAGCTGTTTTCCTCATTCAATAGTGTGTGTGAGGTTTTAATGTGCTCAAAATCTTTCATCATTTTGCCTAATGAATCATAAAGATCGAGTGGGTGATGAAGTGTGTGTGTCACTGATCACTATCACTAGTGTACGAGCTTGTTGAGTTAGATTGTACCTCATCTTCTTGATCTTGTTCTTTGGCCATTAAGCGGATCAAGGCTTCTTCTTCGAGTCACTTGAGTAGTCGCCCTTCATCGCTTCTCTCGAGTCGTGTCTCTCTTGACTTGGTTGTCTCGATCTCTGCGGCCATCATTGCCTTTTTCTTCTCTTGTCTTCTTTCTCTCAAGACCTTTCTTTCTTCTTCGTTTTGTACTTGTTGACTACAGGATATGAGCAAATAATGGCATAGTGACTGGTTGTCTACAATTCCAACATAGATATTCAGCCTTTTGATCGCCTCTTTCTATTCTCGAGTTGTCACCCTTTGATACTCAACTTGTTGATGATCATTCTCTTGGTTGGCCTATCATCCCTTGATTTGGAGGGAGCTAAGTGTCTTACGGAGGATTCACCCTTTCCTCTCTTGTAGTTCTTGTTAAAGAACTTGTTAAATCTTTTAACCATCGGGCTATTTCTTCCGGGTCAATTTCTCTTTGACTTCGGCTCTCCTTCCATCTTTGACAATTAGAGCAAATTTGTTTTGGGTACTGTTTGTCTCTTCCTGGGGTCTTTCCTTCTCGGCTCAAACTCGTAGGCTTTGAGGTCCGAGAATAACTCATGATTGGATGTCTTTGATAGGTCCATGGAGTGTCTCAATGCCATGACCTTCATTTCCCATTCATTTTGGAAGACTTTTTAGGATCTTCATACACATTTCTTTCGTGTATATTCCTTTCCAAGTGTAGACAGTTCATTTGTGATTTACGTAAACCGAGCATCCAGTTGATCCAGGTTTTCTCCCGAGGTCATTTTAAAGTTCTCAAATTTTTTCTGACACCACCGATAGTTTGTTCTCTTTGATTTGCTTCGAGCCTTCGCAAATCAATGTCGGTTTGTCCCGCATTTCCTTAGCCGTTTTGCAAGATTTCACTTTATTGAACATGGCTTTGTCCAAGGTTTTGTAAAGAATGTCCTGGCTACATTGTCCAGGTTGTATCTTTTTCGTCATCATTTGTCCACTCGGTTCTTGGTTTTTCAACCATGGTCCGTGTCAGATCTTCATCTTTCCCTTTGCAACTCTTCGCATTTGTGTTCACCTTTAATATTTGCAGAGGCCCATCTTCTATCACTATCCACATCTCATCATGTAATCCGATAGATGAGCTCGCATACGAATTTTCCAATCATCAAATTCTTCAATAGTGAACATAGGAATGCGTGTTAGATTTGCTTCCATGATAATAGCTTTTAATGATAGAAAAGAGTTTTGAAAGTTTAAGTACTAAAGCGGACTTTTGAAAAGTTTGGAGATCTAGTTCAAGAACCGGTCTGCGGAGGGTTCAATGAACCAACCGCTCCGATACCACTTGTAGGTCCCAAGGGGTGTAAGTGTAAGGTTTAGAAGGGGGGTTGAATAAACCTTACCAAATTTTCGATTTAGTCCTTTTAAATCTCTGAGTTCTACTGTGTTGTGTCCTTGATGGACGATCGAATTAGTCACTCAAGTAGAGTTAATCTCTCAAATGATTGAAATTTGAGCCATTAATAGAGTAACTCAACTGTTGGCTATAATTTGACTCAATGTAGTTTTGTTTTATTGGAAGACTTAACACCCTTAAGCTTGATTAAGCAAGTTTTTACGACTTGATTTAGTACTTATAAATTATCAAATGGATAGCAAATTTATCGTGAGATATGAGCAATTAAAAGTGCGTAAATTTAAATCTTTGAAATGTAAATGACACAAAGTGTGAAGTTTTTATAGAGGTTCGAAGATGGGGTAATTCTTCTACTCCTCTCTTCTCCAACTCGGAGGAATCCACTAAGTAATGATCGGTTTACAAAGTGGTACAGTCCGGATGCAAGTCTTGATCACAACAGCCGACTTGATCCTTTGGGACTCGATCCTGAGACGCCTTGATCACTCGGTGGCTTCTCAAATGACGACTCGGCTTCTTCACAGGGCAGCCGCTTTGCTACTACTGACTCACTTGCTCAAGCACTTTGGATTTGATCACGAAGCCTCCAAGAGCTTAAGACTTGGTTCGACCTTGAACCTTTCTACAATCCTTCTTGGAATGTAGACCCCTTGTTTTCAAAGGTTTCCTCTTCAACTGGTTGAAGTTCTCTTTCCTTCACGAGGTAAGTGTTGGATTGATGTACTTGAAATGTAGGCTTGAGGATTGAGAATATTTGTTTTTGATAAGCTTGTATATCTTCACGTGTGTGTCATTCATCTCTCTTGTTTTTTTCAAACAAATTCCTCGGCCTTTTATAGTGAACTTTCAAAAATTTGCCCGTTGAAGAGATAGGCTCATTTTTGAAAGTCACTTTGCGTCGTTGGCTTCTTTGTTCTTGGAATTGCCATTTCCTCGTATGAATTGTTTTATCACCTTTTGAGTTCGACACGGTGTAGTACTTCCCATTGGTTCATTCCTTTTGCACGCTTCGGGATCGAGCATTCCAAGAAAGGTGGTATGGAGATATTACTTGTTTAAGTAAATCTCTTGGTTTTCGCGGCAACGGTTCTTTTCTGATTATCTCGACTTGATCGCATTTCCTTGTTTTCCCCAGGTGACTTAGAGTCGCCTTCCAATCATGGATGACTCTTCTGTCACTTCACTTGAGAGCCTGCTTGAGTTGACTTGACCGATGTTCCACTCATTTGCATCTCACCGCTTCTTCATCGAGTTCATGTCTGCTCTTCTTTCTTTGTCAGACTCATTTGTCTCTCCAGAGTTTTCCTTCAAGCCTTGATTGTCTTCTTGCATGTTGGGACGTAGCCGATTTAACTCGGCAGCTTCTCTAATTGTTACAATACATTTTCTGCCAAGTTAATGGGGTGCCAACTTTCTATTCTAAGTTTTACATGGCATTCATCAAAATCTAAACAATAAAATTCCTAACAGCATGGACTGTATAAGTACTGGAAATTTCATTTGGATCCTCCATTTTAATATTTTACAATTTGGTCCCTCAAGTTTTATAAAATTACTTTCCAAGCTCTAAACACTTGGATTTTTGGAATATACCTAAAATATGTTAATTCCAGTCCCTTAAGAGTTAAAATTTCAAATTTTAAAATTTGGGTCTGGTACAGTTTTGAAATTTGCAAAATAGCCCTTAAACTTCTAAAATTTTACAATCTAGTCCTTGGGCTTTTAAGGGTTGATTTTATTTATCTAAAAACTCTTAAGACTTTATTAAAATGTCAAAATATAATTTTTGAACCTGAGTTCAGTCCCAAAAGTCGAAAATTACAGAGGGGTCCCTTAAGTTTTATTTTCTTGCAATTAAGTCCACCAACTTTTCATTTTTTGCATTTTAAGTCCAAAATCGAATTTTAGTCAATTATGCTCGACTTTTCCAGGTTATATATCATACAAAACATATATTTCAAGAGTCATACACATACATAACCATCTCATACAAGAATTTATCAAATATGACAATAAAGTGTACATGTATTTCCTAATTTTCGATAAATCGCATTTTGAGCAACACTTGAGAAATTTTCCAACTTGATACAAGAAAATAGCATGCAATACATAATATATATCTCAAATGCTCAATAACAAAATACTACATGCATTTTTATGAATTAAAACACCTAGGAGTTGAAAGGATTTTTCCACACACCTTAAAGATCGGTTTGTTGGTGAAAATGGGATAAATCTCTCTCGATGAAGGAGTGACTTAGGTCAGCCCCTAAGTCAAGGAATATCAAAAAATATAGGAGTTATAAGAATGTGGTTAAAAATTTAGGGAAAAGAAGAAGATGGTGAGAAAATTGGAAATACTACACTTACCTTGTGTAGTGAGTAAAATGTGACTAGTAATGGCTTCCAAGTATAAGGTTTTGGTCACCCTTAATGTCAACCTCCAAGGTCAGCCCCTAAAACTCCAAAAATAAAAATGGAGTGTCAAAATTTGGAAAATAGAAGAGAAGAAGAAAGTGTACTAAAAATTCCATTTCTTACCTTATAGTCCAACTTCTTCACAATTTTTCTTCAAGATGACTAGTCTCTTAACTTCTTCAAAGGTCTTCTAGGTATACCTCAAATTCAAAAATCAAACTTAAATTAGAAGGTGAAATAGGTGAGCTAGAAGGTATAAGAATAGATTGAAGAAGAAAATTTCTTACCTTGTGTAGTGTATATGGTTCGAATTTTTGAAGAAAATGAGAGATGAATTCTTGAAGTTTTGGTTAAGTGTTAGTGAAGAAGATGAAGAATAGGTAGAGAGATGTAGGAGGATTTTTAGAGAGAGGTAAGAGGAATTACAAGACTTAGAAGAAATTTGGTGTTGGTGAAATGAAATGGGAAGAATAAAAATTTTGTTTTGTTTTGATTAAATGATAAGTTAGAGTAATAATTGAGGGAATTAGGGAAGAAAGTAATATTTAGGCAACTTTATTAGGGACAAATTAGCCAAAATGCTAATCTTAGGGGGGAATTTTTAAATTGGTCTTGTTTGACCAATTGGATGATTGAAATGGTGGGATTAATTTAAGATGTAGGTTTGAATCCCGATAATCATCTTCATCCAAATAACTCCACCAACGCCATAATTACCTTACGCAAATTTTCGAAAATTTTCCTGAACTGCTTCCCTGAATCAATAATATTCGACTGTCTGGTTGACTACCTGAACTTGTATTTACTCTCCGCTTGAGTCAACTTGGCGTGTCGAGCTCACGGTCGGAATGGATACGTCGGGGGATGGGAACAGGGCAGCTCGGCCGCTATTCCACTCTTTCTCGCCCCATCGCCCTAATCCCGGCGAGGGACGGAGTTTGTCCAAGGGAAGCGGGTCGTAGTACTTGAGGTATAATCATGATTATGACATTCGAGCCTTGCTAGCTCCACTGTGGATTTTGTCTTTGCCTACGAGCGATAAGGTGACAGGTCTTGGACCATCTTACTCGGGAGTTACAAGGAAGAACGAAGGAATCATTGTATCGATCCACACGATTCGGAGTTAATCGGACCCGTTTGGTTGGCGCTACAAACCAGACGCAACCGCTTACTTGTATTGCATAGGTTGGCACTACAAATCCATACGCGACCGCTACTTGTCTTGCATAGGATTGGCGTTACAAATCCGCACGCAATCCTCCGATCGCTTGAACCATAGTGCTGCGTGACTATGAATGTTTTCTTAAATTGTATAAGTATATTACATAAATATATTTTTCATGACGCTTGTGGTATCTGTGAATTCATGCATCATCTCTCACGCATTTTCATAGAACTAAATTTCTCGCATTAACTATATATATCGCCACACTTGCACACGATCACCCCATCGACCGAGATTTGTCACACCCCTCCCTGTTTTCTAACCTTAGAAGATGACTTTGTCGAAGAAAGTTTGAACCCGCCTGGATTGAACTCTCGAGCTCCACCGTTGAACTCATTTCCTATCGTTATCTATGTTCTTTGGACTATTTTCTTTTATTTTTTCGATGTTGGACTCTTTTATTTTCTTTGAAATTCTAGATTGTAATTGAAGGGCGTAGGACCCATTTGACACTTAAGTTGTGATATGATGTGTACTTTATTCCTAGTTCTGGATTGTAAGCTATTAAGTTGTTGGGATGTAATTGTAATCTTGTTGTACTTGTAGTTTTCCGCTGCTTTAGACCTTGTTTCACTTGGGATTGTTGCATCGTTTTCTAGAATGTTGGGTTTATTTATGTTTAAGTGATTGATCGCCGTCGCGTCACGTTTGGGGCGTGACATTTATGGTATCAGAGCTCGGCTAGTAAGATGGAAACTTACACCGAGCTGACCCAGGATAAGACCCTCGGACTGTGTTGGGTAGTACCGCGACCTGACCAATTAAGTGTGAAATCGATTTCAATAATGGCATAGAACCGTATTATTGATGTTTATGTTAAGTCAGAATTTATACTTGGAGAATCCATAATCATACTTGATTTGACTTAATAAACTTTTGACTGACTTTCCTTAGTCATTATTTTCTTGTTCTTCCTTATCTTTTCCTTACATTCGTCTAATCCGCCTTAGTTTTGTTTGACCAGGATAGGTTCCTCTGCCTTGGATTGGGTACCACTATTAGGTGACCTAAGTTGAATCTTGGATGAATATTTGAACTCTTTTGGGCTATTATAGTGTTAAGATATCCGGATATTCTTCTATTTGGACGTTAGGTGATTTAGAAAATCCGTGATTTAGAGATTATAATGCCTGATATGGTGAGACTCGAAGAAAATGAGGATATCTCTTAAGAAGTATATGATTTGGATGTGATATATTATGGGATCTAGACACCTAATGATATTACTTTGGGAAAATGATAGTAGGAGAATCACTAAGTATATTGATCAATGATTGAATGGATTTTTGGCTTAGTGAAGCCGCATTCTTTGGACACATAGTATCCGCCACTGGGATCGTCGTAGACCCTTCGAAGGTACAGACAATGGTTGAATGGAAACAACCCGAGTCTGTAATGGAGATCAGAAGTTTTTTTAGGACTAGCTGGATATTATCGAAGATTTATCTAGGATTTCTCCAAGATAGCCAGACCACTCACTCGACTAACCCAGAAGCAAGTCAAGTTTGTGTGGAATGACAAGTGTGGGGCTAGTTTCCAAGAGCTGAAGAAATGACTCACTACAACTCCAGTCTTAGCCTTCCAAAGGGAACAGAAAACTTTGTCGTCTACAGTGATGCATCAAAGCAAGGCTATGAACAATACTCATGCAGGACGGAAAGGTCATCGCTTATGCATCACGAAAGCTCAAGCCTTATGAGGCCAATTACCCAGCGCATGACTTGGAATTGGCGGACGATTCGCGTTAAAGAAATGGAGGCACTATCTCTACGGAGCAATATTCACGATTTTCACAGATCTCAAGAGCTTGAAGATCTATTCTCTCAGAAAGACCTCAATCTGAGGCAACAGAGATGCATGGAGTTAATTGAGGACTATCACTTTGATATTCAATACCATCCCGGGAAAGCTAACATAGTAGCTGACGCCTTGAGCAGAAAGGCGAATTTAGCCAGACTAATGATTCGAGAGTGGAAATCATTAGAAGAGCTGAGCACTTAGAATCCGACGAGAACCAATATTCATATTTCATGTGCTAACATTTTGGTTAAACCCGATCTGCTGAACGAGATCAAGGAAGCACAGGGAACAAATGTGCATCTTCAAAAACTTAAAGAGAAGATACTTAAGGGAGAGAGTTCAGAATTCTCGGTACATGAAGATGGAATTATTAGATTCCAAAAATCGAGTTTGTGTACCGAGTGACAAACAGATTAGGAATAGAATCCTCACAGAGACACACCGTTCAAAATACACTATACATCCTGGAGGAAACAAGATGTATAAGGACTTGAAATGGAATTATTTGTGTGTAAACATGAAGAACCAGGTAGCGGAGCTCGTTGCAAGATGTTTAACTTGTCAATGAGTGAAAGCAGAACACCAACGACCATATGGTTTATTACAACCGTTGAGAATTCCTGAGTGGAAATGAGAACACATAACGATGGACTTCATGACGGATCTACCAAGGACCAGAGGAGGCCATGATGTTATATGGGTAGTCGTAGACCGACTCACGAAATCTGCACACTTCTTACCCATGAAGAAAACCGACTGCTTGTAGAAACTTGCGCAAATTTATATTCGAGAGATCATTCGACTGCATGAAGTGCCAGTCGACATTGTGTCAGGCAGAGACCCGAGGTTTGTCTCCAGATTCTGGAAGTGCTTGCACGAGGAATTGGGTACCTCGCTAAGTTTCAGCACAGCAGCACATCCACAAACCGATGGCCAGTCTGAGCGAACGATTCAAACCCTGGAAGACTTGATGTGAGCATGCACGTTAGACTTCCAAGGAAGTTGAATTCACACTTACCATTGGCCGATTTCGCCTATAATAACAGCTATCATGCCACAATTGGGATGGCTCCCTACGAAGCCGTGTACGGGCGAAAGTGTAGATCTCCACTACACTGGGAAATTGATGACCAATGGACTCCAAAAGAAAAACGAAAGTCGCCCTCGATTCCAAAGGTCGACTTAGTTCAGGAGGCCATGGAAAAGGTCAAGCTAATCAAGGAACGGATCCGCACAGCTCAGAGCCGCCAAAAGAGTTACACGGACAAGAGGATAAAGGACTTGGAATTTGAAGCCAGAGATGAAGTATTCCTCAGACTCTTGCCACGGAAAGGATTGATCAATCCAAAGAAAGGAGGCAAGTTGAGTCCGAGATATATTGGACCTTACAAGATTTGCAGAGGAGCGGGAAGTTAGCCTACGACTCGAGTTACCAGCACAGTATATGGTAATGCATGATGTATTCCACGTATCGAGGTTAAAGAAGTATCAACCAGATCCCGAGCATATCATCACCCAAGATACTCCTCCTCTGATGGAAAATTTATCCTACATCGAGAACCCAATCCTGGATCATTGACCAGCAGAATACGTCCGTTGCGTAACAAAGAGATTCCGATGGTTAAAGTGGTATGGTGAAACCACAACAGAGACGAAGACGCAACATGGGAGATGGAAGAAGACATGAGGAATCAATATCCAGAGCTATTCTAGAGAGAATTTGGGGACCAAATTCTTTTAAGGAGGGGAGAATGTGAAGCCCAAATTTTTATTCGATCATGTACTTGTTTCGTATCGTCTTTGTATTATTTTGACTATTTTACCGCGTCACTTTGACTGGTAGATATTAATGATAAATATATTTTGCATTTAATTCTTTTAAATTCTATTTGTGATCATAATCATTTATTAATTTTAATTCACATTTATGATCACTTGGATGATCATCATTATTATTATTGGTGTATTTTTTAGTCACCTTAGAATTTTAAGAGACTATTTATTTTAGGGATTTATAATTTATAGAATTAAGGATTCGATTTAGATTAAGGGATCATGAGACTTATAAGTGATCAAGGAAATCACTAATTATTTTGGAAATTGATATTTATTCATCTATTATCATCAATTTTGGGACAAAAAAAAATATGGAATTACCAAAATACCCTTAGGGGGACGGCATTGGTGTATTTTTTGATATAGAAATATCTCCCAACTCTTGTACATGTACACCTTGTGTATTCATCTTGTGTATTTTTACACCATTAATTCAAACTTACATCTTAAATTAATCCCACCATTTCAATCATCCAATTGGTCAAACAAGACCAATTTAAAAATTCCCCCCTAAGATTAGCATTTTGGCTAATTGTCCCTAATAAAGTTGCCTAAATATTACTTTCTTCCCTAATTCCCTCAATTATTACTCTAACTTATCATTTAATCAAAACAAAACAAAATTTTTATTCTTCCCATTTCATTTCACCAACACCAAATTTCTTCTAAGTCTTGTAATTCCTCTTACCTCTCTCTAAAAATCCTCCTACATCTCTCTACCTATTCTTCATCTTCTTCACTAACACTTAACCAAAACTTCAAGAATTCATCTCCCATTTTCTTCAAAAATTCGAACCATATACACTACACAAGGTAAGAAATTTTTTCTTCAATCTATTCTTATACCTTCTAGCTCACCTCTTTCACCTTCTAATTTAAGTTTGATTTTTGAATTTGAGGTATACCTAGAAGACCTTTGAAGAAGTTAAGAGACTAGTCATCTTGAAGAAAAATTGTGAAGAAGTTGGACTATAAGGTAAGAAATGGAATTTTTAGTACATTTTCTTCTTCTCTTCTATTTTCCAAATTTTGACACTCCATTTTCATTTTTGGAGTTTTAGGGGCTGACCTTGGAGGTTGACATTAAGGGTGACCAAAACCTTATACTTGGAAGCCATTACTAGTCACATTTTACTCACTACACATGGTAAGTGTAGTATTTCCAATTTTCTCACCATCTTCTTTCTTTTCCCTAAATTTTTAACCACATTCTTATAACTCCTATATTTTTTGATATTCCTTGACTTAGGGGCTGACCTAAGTCACTCCTTAATCGAGAGAGATTTATCCCATTTTCACCAACAAACTGATCTTTAAGGTGGGTGAAAAAATTATTTCAACTTCTAGGTGTTTAAAATTGAAAATATGCATGTAGTATTTTGTTATTGAGCACTTGAGATATATATTATGTATTGCATGCTATTTTCTTGTATCAAGTAGGAAAAATTCTCAAGTTTTGCTCAAAAATGTGATTTATCGAAAAATAGGGCATACATGCACATTTTATTGTTATACTTGATGAAATTTTGTATGAGAAGGAAATGTATGTGTATGACTCTTGAAATCTATGTTTTGAATGATTTATAACCTGGACAAGTCGAGCATAATTGATTAAATTTCAATTTTTGGACTGAAAATGCAAAAATGGAAAGTTGGTGGACTTAATTGCAAGAAAATAAAACTTAAGAGACCCCTCTGTAATTTTCGATTTTTGGGACTGAACTCAGGTTCAAAAATTATGTTTTGACATAAATAAGATCAGCCCTTAAAAGCCTAAGGACTAGATTGTAAAATTTGAGAAGTTTAAGGGCTATTTTGCAAATTTCGAAACTGTACCAAACCCTAATTTTAAAATTTTAAATTTTAACTCTTAAGGGACTGGAAATAACATATTTTAAGTGTATTCCAAAAATCCAAGTGTTTAGAGCTTGGAAAGTAATTTTATAAAAATTGAGGGACCAAATTGTAAAAGATTAAACTTGAGGACCAAAATACAATTTCTAGGACTTATGCAGTCAATGCACCTGGAAATACTAATTTAACTATAACATAATTATATCTTGGACCCAAAATTCAAATTTCATAACAATTGGACCCCTAAAAGCCTTAAAGGCAATTATTTCAAAATGGGACAAAAAATGAAATTTTCAAAAGTTAAATGACCTAAACTTATTTATTTTTAAAACTGCTTTTGTCCCAATATTCCACTAACCATAGTGATATTTTCCAACTGGAATCACATTAAAATCTCTTCCGGTCTGTGAGTTCCAATTATTTTAAACTTAGAGCCCGAAATGGCAATTTTAACAAATTTGGGGCCAATATGAGAATTTTATAAAAACTCGACCTCAAAAATTCAAAAACCTGAATCTCTGAACAATTTGGAGAATTTAGGAACTGACCTCATAATTTTTCAAGGTCGGGATATTTATTTATTCAATTTTTAACCCCAAAAGTATTGGTTTTTACAAAACGTGGCTAAATTGTAAATTTTCTTTTTATCAAGGACCTAACTCAAATTATTTTCCTTTTACTAAAACAGACCTGGACCCTCTGACTTTAATTCTTAATTAAAATATTTTATTTTCTCAAAAATCCCTTGACTTATCGAACCGCGTTGACCGATTAATACCCGATCGCGAGGCGACTTCCTCGTCTTGCGATTTGAATTTATAACGGGACTTATGTTCCACCTAATCTTTCAAGATATAGAAGATTGCTTATCCTCCCGATAATCATCTTCATCCAAATAACTCCACCAACGCCATAATTACCTTACGCAAATTTTCGAAAATTTTCCTGAACTGCTTCCCTGAATCAATAATATTCGAATGCCTGGTTGACTACCTGAACTTGTATTTACTTTCCTGCTTGAGTCAACTTAGTGTGTCGAGCTCACAGTCGGAATAGATACATCGGGAATGGAACCGGGCAGCTCGGCTGCTATTCCACTCTTCCCCCATCGCCCTAATCCCGCAACCGAGGGACGGAGTTTGTCCAAGGGAAGCGGGTCGTAGTTTGAGGTATAATCATGATTATGACGAGATCCGAGCCTTGCTAGCTCCATGTGGATTTTGTCTTTGCCACGGAACGATAAGGTGACAGGTCTTGACCATCTTACTCGGGAGTTACAAGGAAGAACGAAGGAATCGTTGTCTCGATCCACACGATTCCGGAGTTAATCGACCCGTTTGGTTGGCGCTACAAACCGTGACGCAACCGCTTACTTGTATTGCATACGTTGGCGCTACAAACCAGACGCGAATCGCTACTTGTCTTGCATAGGATTGGCGTTACAAACCGCACGCAATCCTCCCCGATCGCTTGAACCATAGTGCTGCGTGACTATGAATCGTTTTCTTAAATCGTATAAGTATATTACATAAATATATTTTTCATGACGCTTGTGGATCGTGTGTGAATTCATGCATCATCTCTCACGCGTTTTCATACAACAAAATTTCTCGCATTAACTATATATATCGCCACACTTGCACACGATCACCCCATCCATCGAGATTTTGCCTCACCCTCCTCGTTTTCTAACCTTAGAAGATGACTTTGTCGAAGAAAGTTTGAACCCGCTTGGATTGAACTCTCGAGCTCGCCCGTTGAACTCATTTCCTATCGTTATCTATGTTTCTTGGACTATTTTGTTTTATTTTTTCGATGTTGACTCTTTTATTTCCTTTGAAATTCGGATTGTAATTAAAGGGCGTAGGACCCATTCGACACTTTGTGATATGATGTGTACTTTATTCCTAATTCTCGACCGTAAGCTATTAAGTTGTTGGGATGTAATTGTAATCTTGTTGTACTTGTAGTTTTCACGCTTTAGACCTTGTTTCACTTGGGATTGTTGCATCGTTTTCTAGAATGTTGGGTTTATTTGTTTAAGTGATTGATCGCCGTCGCGTCACGTTTGGGCGTGACACTTAATGCACGGTATATATATCAATTTCCAAGTGCAAACTTAATATGCAGATTCACGTCAGATAAACCAATCAAAAACCCGAAACTTGAAACCCAATATTCGATCCCGTTTAATGAAGATTTCCAACAAAGAAAGTTGACATAATATAATATGCATGCACATAAAGCGATGATGTGAATTCGTCTTAAAATTATTGGGGATTTATCACGTTCGATATTATATTCCGAAATTAAATCAGAAAACTTACTAGAATTACATAAAATAAAATAGAAAACGCAAAAAATTAGACCGAGACTAGAGTTCGACTCTATGTCTTTTAGACGAATTGCCCCGTTAAGGTGTTGACGGTTGAATAGCAAACGTCTCCCAAGATACAACGATCTCTTCTTGTTGTAGTAGCACTCCAAACAATAAGAGACTGTGAACTTAGAATATTTTGTACTCTCTTTTTTATCAAATTTGACAGAAAATATGCTTATGAATGTATGCAAAAAATAGTTCTTAAAAATTTTGCAGATTCTTGGGATATATATATATATATATATATATTACCAAAAGTCACAAGTGAAATAACAAAACTTTTCGAACAGACATGACTATTTATTCAAACAGACACGTCCTTTGGTTTCAATTAAAACAAGACAACTATTCGAATAAATCTTTTCAATCCGAATAGTTTCAAATGAATAGTCATACCTTTAGGCAATAATTTCTCATTCACCCGGAAATATCTATAATATTTCCAACATTACTACTATGTTCCAATCCATGTTATGTTTCTATTGCATTAGATTAATGACATGTGTACATGATATTGTCATAATATATTCTGTATGTATTATTCATTCAATATATAAAGTAGAAATTGAAATAAGGAACGTGTAAAAGTGATCTTATCCCAATAGCCATTAGAGTTGGTAATTAAGCTAGTAGGGCTAGAGAGCAAAATGGGTTGGGCACAAAGTCGTGAGGACAATATTTTCACGAGTGCACGGCTGGTCCTCGTAGTATATTTTGTTTCGAGCATTAGGCCCATTAACCTGGGCTAAATAGGCCCAATCCATTTTGGGCCTCCATTTTTTAGGCCTACTTTAGCCTTATTGTCGGGCCAGCGAGAGGCTAAAATTGCCAACTCTAATAGCCATTGGTAGTGTGAGTGTCAATTTTTTTTTCAAACGATAGTTTATCATACAGAACAACTCAAAGGTTACAAAATGATTGTAGCCGACTGGCTAAGTACCATCAAGGCTACAACATGAGCCATAGGGGAATTGGCTAAACCAATTCAAATCACTATTACAATCCAACGCCATGAACGCTAATCTAGAAGCAAGACGAAGTTTCTGACAATCCAACAAAGAAAACAAACAATGGTCAAATAAATATCCTAGCAAGAAGATGTCTTCAGATATTGCAAGAGCACCCAAATCAAAGAGAGATTTATTGAGTGTCTAATTGAATCAATCCTAAAAGCGATATTTAGAGAATGATTGTTTGACCTTTCATTTTTATTCTTTTATACTTTTAGAGAGAATAGTATGAAAAAATATTTTGAAAAATAAAAATAATTTTCAGAATGTGATTGGATATAATATGAAAATGTGGTGTTGATATTTAATGTGATAGTTTTTTTTTATTATTATAATGAATATATGTGATTACTAATTTCAAAAATAAGATAAAGTAAATAGTGTATTTATGATATGGTTATGTAGTGATAATAGTCGATCTGGTTTTTTATTTATGACTATAAATAGATGTGATTGATGACTATAAAAATGAGAATAAGTGAATATTAAATTATTTGAATATTTTCACAAACAATAGCTACCAAACTACTATTTTCTTTTTTGAGGGAACTACTATTTAATTATTTGTGATTAGTAAATTGACCAATAATCAAATAAGTTGTTACCAATTGGCCATTGCACAGTTTTGATTTAACCCTTACTCTGATTTTTTCTTTTAATCTTTCAAAAAACAGAAAAAACTCTTGAGTTTTTCTTCAATTTCAGGAAGCCTGAGAACAAGTGAAAACCCAATCACTGATTTTACTGGCTAATAGAATGGCCCAATCAAATGGCAATCTAAATTAAAGTGCTACATTAAATGGGGTGGCGATAACCAATCACTGAGATATTCGATAAGGGGCAATAATTGAGTGTACCATGTCATATAATTTCAACGTGTTGTCTAAAGTAAGTGAAGCAAACATCGTATTAAATCTGCAAACACAATGTATGGTCTAAAATAAGTGAAGTGAACAGATCAGTGTATAATTGCATCGTTATCACAGTGCTTTTACCAGAAAATGTCCGACGGTAATGATGACCGACCTCCGACGTGTACCCAACCAAGCTCCACTATTCACGCCGAACACCTGCAAAAAACGGGGGTTGGAGGGTTTTTCCGACGTACCCTCCGACGCTCAAGTCAGATATCACTCCAAAGAAGATAGAGAATGTCTCAAATATCTTATGAAACGGTAAAAATGCTTTAGCTTTAACCATACCTGGTGGATGACTATTTATAAGGCTTACCGTTAGGGTTTCCGTATTTTCCAAAAACGGTTAGGGAGAATCTGTTAGACATTTGTTCAAAATCTTATCTAATCTGACGAATTTAAATTACACTCTGAGATATACCGAGCTTGTATATCAATACCGAGCACTCCGAGCTTCTAGAGACTGGGCCTTAGGAAGTAACCCTCAATGGGCCTATAGCTGGACTTTGACTATGGGAGCCTGCTCTCCAGCTCGGTTTATTTCATGCCGGATCAACCAGTCCCCCCACTATAGCCGAGCTATTCTTAGGAGAAGCTTGGTTATAGTGCTTCCCTGTTCACGGAGGCTAAGCCCTCTCATACTGAGCTCCTCAATATATGCTTATTCCTGTATACCGAGCTCTTTCCCGCTCTATCATTTGAACTTCCCGCCTCTTCGAGATCAGTGAAACTGTCATCATTACCCTATTGATGGGACGTCTGTTGCTCTGCCCAACACATCCTCATCCGTAGATCTTCTTTCTTATCAACGGTTGAGATCAGATGTCCTCGGTACTTGTGCCAGGCGCTCCCTCTATATAAAGGAGCCCCTTATTTCATTTCTCACTTTTTGCAACTTCTCTCACCCAAGCGATTTCCGGCAATTCTCCGACGCTCATTCGGCGATTCCAAGCTTCCCTTCCAGCGTGTAATTTCTCTTCTTCCTCCTCTCTAAGGTTTGCTTCTTCTACCTAAGTACTTTCTTAGCCTTACTTTTCTTCCCTATCTCTATTTTCTTTCTTAATTTTTCTTGCTTGGTATAATAACATGTCATCCCCTGTAAATCTCTCATCTACGGGTACCTCAACGGACCCTGAAATAAGCAATTTTGAGGCATGGGTCGACAATTTAGATCTTTCTGTTGAAAACAAAGCTCCTTCTGCTTCTCAGAATACCGAGGACTCTTCCTCGAGTCTCTCAGCGAGCTCAGGCTCTATTTCTGATAGGAGTTATTCCAATGTCGAAATAAGGCCAACTATCTCGACCCTCCCCTGTAGATAGTGCTTTTAATAAGACAGCTATGTTCGCTAAGAATTTGAAATACCTTTGTAAAAACATAAACATCCTTTCAACTTTTAAATTAGCCCTCCCTAGCTTTTATGATAGGCCGAACCGACCTCCACTAGGTTTTCTAGCCTTCTTTTCTGGGCAGATTGATGGTGGGCTTCAGTTTCCTATCCACCCTCTCATGACCGAACTCTCAGCCCTGTATCAAATTCCTTTAAACTAGTTTTCCCCTAACTCCTTTCAACTAATGGCTGGTTTTGTCATGGTCACTAAATTTCTCAAAATCGAGCCAATCGCCGAGCTCTTTCACTCCTTATTTCAAATAAAAGTGTCCACTACTCGTGGTCTTTTTTATCTTTCTTCCCGAGGTGATGCCAAATTCCTCGGAAAATACCCCACTTCCAACAAGTTTTGGAAGGATCGCTATTTTTTCCTCTCTTCTCCCGAACTATGGCCTTTCCCTACTCGGTGGGTTTGTGAAGTTCATCCTCAGAGAAAAGTAAACATTAGGAGGCGAGATCCCGATCTTCAAGTTCTCATAGATCGGTTGAATAAACAAGAGTACGATCTTACCCGACTCTGCTCTTGCCCTGCCCTATTATGGCATTTCAAACTAAGCCATACTCCTGCCAAGCTCGAGAATGACCTAGGTATTAATCTTTGCTAGTACTTATTTTCTGTCTTTGTTACCCTTTTTATTTTACTAACGTTTATTACTTTTTTCTTCAGCCACCATCATGAACAAAAGACTTGCCGATAAGGAGGCAGCTCAGAAAAGGAATGTTTCCATGAGCCGAGCTCCTCCTCAGGGAACCTCTTCCAATCCTCAGTCCCTCCAGCTTTCTCCTCCTTCAACCACTCCCGCTCAGCCTACCAAGCCTCAGGCCCCGAAATATCCCCGAACCATTCGTCCCGATTCATCTTGGGATGTTATCAAGGAGCTCACGAGATCAAGCAAGAACCTCTTCCGAAAAACGCCAACCCATCGCCCGGACTCCTCCCGAGAAAAGTCCAAAATCGAAGCTCGGGAGATATTACTATTCCCAACCAGACATTCTTTCTTCAGTCTCCCATTCTGGAGAACTTCCATCCTCGAACAGCTGCCGAGTTCTTGCAAGGCCTCTCGCCTTGACCGGGGAATGTCGTCCACGCAATGTGCTTCGTCGCTTCCGATTTGGTGGATAACTTCAGCCTTGATTTTTCTAAGGTAAATACTTCTTCAAGTCTCATATTCCTGGTTTGCTATTCCATACTTCCACTTATGCTCGCTTTTATTTCTCATTTCATAGGCCTTACTCCGCCTCTTGGAGATAGTTGCCCGAGGTCGCGTGGGCTTTGCAGATCCCAATCTGGTTAACGAGCGTAATGACCTTCAACTTCAAGTGACCAAGCTCAAAGAGAGAGATGCCAATATGCTCAAAATCTTGGATAAGAGCAAAGCTGAGCTCGAGGAACACAAAGCTGCCCTGGCCTAGAAGGATGAGGAGATAAGTGCTCTCAAGGCCGAGCTTGAGAAGTTTCAACTTCAATCTGCTCGACAAGTAGCTGAAGCTCGAGAAGAGGGAGCTCGAGCCAGTATTCAGAATTTTCTCCAATCACCAGAGTGTTGTGCTTTGGTTCAAAAGGCTCGGGAGGTGGCCAAGAAGAGCTTCCTAAGTGCTGAAGAGTTCCTCGACGTCCTCTCTGACGGAGCTCTTGAAGATTTCCATTCGCTTTCGATCGGTGATGCCCGGGGTCGAAAAAGGCTTCACCGAGAGAAATTTGACCAGGGATAAGGCTCTAATCTTCGCCACGAATCGAAGGCTATATTCTTCATCAAGCCAAGGGTTAATCTTAGTTCCCCTCGACTTCCTTCGTCATATCCTCTCCCTACTAGAAGTCGACCGAGCTTCCTCCTCGGCCACCCTAGATCCTGCCCCGAGCTCGGGAGATGCTTCTAGGGCCATTGTTGCTGGAGATGATACTGCTTTAGAGACTCTCAATGAGGCTCCCTTGACCATAGCAGACTATGGCACCAAGGATACCCCTCCCTCTTAGCTTATGTAATTGTTACCTTGTATTTCTTTCTTTCCAATCTATGTACTAAACTTTTTATATCTAATGAACATCTCTTTTGACCGATCTCTTGTTCCTTCACTGTTTTTAGTTTTCAAATTTTCAAAGCTCGAGCCGAGCTGCAGGTATTTTTAGATTCAAGTCACTTCGGGGACAAAGCTAAAAATACTTGGATAAAAAATACTTGGATAAATTTTCAAATTTTCAAAGCTCGAGCCGAGCTGCAGGTATTTTTAGCTTCAAGTCACTTCGGGGACAAAGCTAAAAATACTTGGATAAATTTTCAATTTTTCGAAGCCCGAGCCGAGCTGTAGGTATTTTTAGCTTCAAGTCTCTTCGGGGACAAAGCTAAAAATACTTGGATAAATTTTCAATTTTTCGAAGCCCGAGCTGAGCTGTAAGTATATTTTTAGCTTCAAGCCACTTCGGGGACAAAGCTAAAAATATTTGGATAAATTTTCAATTTTTCGAAGCTCGAGCTGAGCTGTAGGTATTTTTAGCTTCAAGTCACTTCGGGGACAAAGCTAAAAATATTTGGATAAATTTTCAATTTTTCGAAGCTCGAGCTGAGCTGTAGGTATTTTTAGCTTCAAGTCACTTCAGGAACAAAGCTAAAAATACTTGGATAAATTTTTAACTTTTCGAAGCCCGAGCTGAGCTGTAGGTATTTTTAGCTTCAAGTCACTTCGGGGACAAAGCTAAAAATACTTGGATAAATTTTCAACTTTTCGAAGCTCGAGCTGAGCTGTAGGTATTTTTAGCTTCAAGTCACTTCGGGGACAAAGCTAAAAATACTTGGATAAATTTTCAACTTTTCGAAGCTCGAGCTGTAGGTATTTTTAGCATCAAGTCACTTCGGGGACAAAGCTAAGAATACTTGGTTTTAGCTCGCGGGTGTCCACCCCTCAAGGATTCTAGCTCTCGACCATTTCCATGATCAAGCCAGAATTACTTGGTTTTAGCTCGCGGGTATCCACCCTTTCTAAACACCTCAGCTCGGTACTTATTCATTGCCGAGCTAAAAGTGCTGAATCGAAATTATGTTATATTCACACGATTTTAGTCGATAAATCGCAAGCTCTTTCATTCATTCTTTTCTTCATTACATCGAGATAAAAATAAAAACTTTCGTAGATATCAATGATCTACTATCGAGTTAACAATGTTCCATGCTAGAGGTAATTTCTTTCCATATAACTCCTCCAGCTCATAAGCACCACCTGCCAGTACTGCAGTTACTCTGAGAGGTCCCTCCCAATTAGCTTCCAGCTTTCCTCGGTTTTTCGTTGCATCTGCCTTCCTCAACACCAAGTCCCCCAGTTGGAAACTCCTCTTGTTCACTTTGCTATTGTAACTAGCCCGGATTCGGCTCCTTGCCCGTTCCATTCGTAAAAATGTCATCTCTCGCTTTTCATTGATCATATCCAAAGCCTCTTGAGTTCTCATTTCATTATGCTCTTCTTCAAAGTTTTGAATACGGTGGGTATCCATTCCGATCTCAGCTGGTATGATTGCATCCATTCCATACACCAAACTAAAGGGTGTCTCGCATGTTGCCTCTTTTGGATTCGTTCTATACGCCCATAGTACCGAGCTCAATTCTTTGACCCAAGCCCCTCCGGACTTCTCCAACCTAGCCTTCAGTCCTTGCACTAGAATCCTGTTCATAACCTCCACCTGCCCATTCGCCCGCGGATGGGCAACTGAGGTGAAGTTTTGTTTGATCTTCATTTCCTTGCACCATTCCCGAATTCTCGCTCTGTTAAATTGCGTGCCATTATCAAACAATCACGGGGTATCCGAACTCCGCATACTATATATCTTTGCCAAATAAACTTCATAACAAAGACATCTCGGTTATTTTAGCCAATGGTTCAGCCTCCACCCATTTGCTAAAATAATCTATCGCAACTATGAAGAATTTTCTTTGTCCCGAGGCCTGAGGGAAAGGCCCCACAATATCAATTTCTCACCTAGCAAATGGGCAAGCCGAACTCATAGTCATGAGTTCCTCAGTTGGCCTGTGCATGAAAGGCGTATGCACCTGACACTTTCCACATCGCTTCACCATCAGCTCTGCATCTTTTCTTAAGCTCGGCCAAAAATATCCTGCCCTTAGCACTTTATTTGCCAAAGTCCTAGCCCCCATGTGATTTCCACAACATCCCTCATGTATTTCCTTTAGAACATACTCTGATTTTTTTTTTTGAGAAATAATAATTTTTATTTTTATTTCTATTGAAATTTAGGGAATGGTGGGAGCTAGAATGGTTTCATGTAGCTATTCTCGTGGAGGAATAGCAAATTCCTTAAAAATCATACTACATTTGCAAATTTTGAAAAATTAATAGTTGCTGAACGTTAAGCTAGCTAGCTATTATAACTAGGGACGAAATTACATTTAGGACGATATAAAGGACAACAATATGATTTGAATAATTAATTCACATGCAGATGGCAAGGTGAGGTTAACAAAAGAGATAATTGAAGACATAGACGAGGAAAAAAAGTTAGTGACATTCAAGGTGATTGAAGGAGATCTCACGGAGCTTTACAAGAACTTCTAGTTTATCGTTCATGTGGATACCAGTGGAGAATACAACTTGGTCACCTGGACTTTGGAATACGAGAAACTGAATGAGGATGTTCCTGATCCACACACGCTAATGGACTATTTGCTTAAAGTCACTAAAGATATTGAGACTCACCATCTCTCCAATCCCAATTAAATTTTATTGTCTGTAAATCCTGATTTTCGTCGCATACGTACTATATATATATATATATATATATATATAGTATATCACGCAATGCCTTCTTGATTGTGGTTAAAGAATAAGTCGACAATAAATCTCAGGGTATAGTGCTTTGAGGTTTATGTATGTGTAGTGCCAATATATATAATGATACGTACTATTTGATGTCTTGTGCCAATGTGATGTAATTGTGATGTGAATAAATGAGTATTGTTGATGCGTTGTGCCGGTAGTTGTGATGTGAAAAAATGCGTGTTGATTATTTAAGTTTAACTGCATTTTATGTCAATTAAATCCATCCTAAACAAAAAAATTGTTTTTCTAACCAAAGTAATATTTCAACTATGTGTCATCTACTGTTTATTTATTTTTAAATATTGTTGGGTAATCTATCCACCACAAACAGATCGGATAAGTCATGGCCATAATAGATTGCAGAATCAATAAATAAACTATTACACAATATTACGTATGATGTAAGGGTTTAGGGATTACAAGCCGTCTTCTAAAGAAATACTGTAAATTAAACGACTTGCAAGAAAATACATACAAGCCATCATCCCAACAGTAAAAACAGAGATATATGAAGAGTACAAAAAGTAGCTACTAACAAAGTACCACAAGTCACTGGGAAAATCTCCAGTCACGAAGGGCTCCTTTGAGACCCGGCACTAGGAGTTTGATACGGTCTCGAATAGATCGGCTCATATTTGCTGCAACCGCCCCAAAGGTACTGTTGGAAAAATTGAATGGAAATTGTGCATTTGGCATAATTTTCTTGCACCTATTTCTTCAATAATGAAGAAAATATTTAACTTCAATAGTATTTAATTTTGTAACACCTGAAACTCCCAAGCCATGTAGTGGGAGTAAAGACACTTGAAACTCCCTAGTAATGGAGAAGTGGGAGAGTGAATTAAGTCATGGGTAATCAGGAGTTAATGTGGGTTGATCTTGAAGCCTATGAAAGGTGGTCCAATTTTTCCACAATCTACACAACACACAACTGCTACACTTGCATAATAAAATTCTTTGCATATATATTGCTCCTGTTTTCCTTGGCTTCTTCATCCATTATGGTGGTGATTTCCAGACATAATTTTTCATTTCGCCAGGGAGAGGTAATTCAGTTTTTCCCATCTTATCTTGAGAAATAGACGTCCATGATATGAGACAAGTTTATTTTAAGGATATATAGTGCGTTGAATACACGATTCAGGTCAATTTTATATTGTGCATCTGTATTTTAATTTATTAAAAAATTTCAATTTTTGTTCTGTAGTTTATAATTTCATTTTGATCATATAAATTGTATTAGAAATATACTTCTTATTTTTCTAATTTAGAACTAGGCGAAGACCACAAATGTAACAAATCCCAATTGAGCAAATAATTGACAAATTAAAAAAAAATATTACAGATTTCATTGTTTTGCTTTCCACTCTGAGCTTTTCTTCTATTTCACGAAGCCTCATAACCCCATTTTGAGGTCGTTAAATTGAAATAATGCCATCTTTTATAAGATCTTAATTTTAGCATAGCAATTTTTTTTTAATGGGTTGGAGTACTGGTTGGAGGGAAGAAAATAAATTTAAAAAAAAAATCAAAAGATATCAGGTTTGAACCCGGTTAATATCTTTACAAAGGGTAAATAATACCATTTAAGCTACAAGCTAGTGGTTTAAAGCATCATTTAAAAACTAATAGTATACAATGAATTAAATTGTTTTGGTAGCGGAATAACGAACTATCTATATATGTACTAAGAAGTAAGACCAATATACGAATACTAGACTTGTACTGTATAATTGGAGTGTAGTAGTACTAGAAGTAAACGCTAATAAAATGCTTTCACAGCATAAACAGTCCGAGCCACCCGTTTTATTAAATATTTTTGTAAACAATTTTTCTACTCACTTCTTAATTATTAATGTTGCCAATCTTTTTCAAGACTATTAAAATTATCTTCCAAGAAATTGTTCTAAAGGAGATGAGATTCGAACCTAGGCGAGCAGACCCAGTAGCACGACATTTGACCACTTTGGCTTGTAAAATGTAAAGTCCAATTTTATGGGCTTGGTAGGTGAGTCAAATGAGAAGGTTGGTACCAAAATATGGTAGGTGAATTTTTGAAGCTTTCATGTTGTTCACCTAACAAATTAGGTGAAATAGTGAAAGAAATATGCATATAAATAAGCTAATTTGGGATAAGGGAAAGGATATCCCAAGAGCAATTCATTCTCATATTATTTCCTCATTTTAGAGTGTATTAGTTACTCCTATTTCAAGAGAGAAAGAGTGATATAGTTTCTCCTTGTATTTAGAGAGAATGTGTTGTAATCCCTATTTTTATAGTGAATTGCTCCTACACTTGCCCGTGGTTTTTACCTCAAATTTATTTGGGGGTTTTCCACGTAAAAATATTTGTGTCATTTTACCTTTATTTTTCTCACTTCACTATTGTCATGGCTTTGTTCCGGTCCATAATTTCCTAACAGTGGTATCAGAGCCATTGGTTTAGGGGTTCCTGTTCACGGGTTACTATTCACGCACTATTCACATGAATAGTGAAATCCGGTTCAAGTCAAATTTAATCGGTGTGAACAAAATGACGACAAAGTTCGATGTAGAGAAGTTCAATGGGAATAATTTCTCATTGTGGAAAATGAAGATTAAGGCAATTTTGAGGAAAGACAATTGTTTGGCGACAATATTTGAGGCAGGCCAGCAGATATCACCGACGATGCCAAGTGGAACGAGATGGACGGTAATGCAATTGCTGATCTGCACTTAGCATTAGCTGATGGAGTGTTAACCAGTGTGGCGGAGAAGAAGACGGCAAAGGAGATATGGGATACTCTGAAAAAATTGTACGAGGCCAAGTCACTTCACAATAAGATTTTCTTAAAAAGAAAATTGTATACTCTTCGTATGACAGAAACCACTTCGGTGACTGACCATATCAACACCTTGAATACTCTATTTTCGCAACTCACTTCAATGGGTTACAAAATAGAAGTTGTTGAACGTGCGGAACTTTTGCTCCAAAGTTTACCAGATTACGATCAACTCATCATCAACCTGACGAGCAACGTCCTTTCGAATTATCTAGTCTTCGATGAAATTGCAGCTTCTATACTAGAAGAGGAGAGCAGGCGCAGAAACAAAGAGGACAGACAAGCAAGTTCGCAGCAAGCGGAAGCTTTGGCGGTGGTGAGAGGAAGATCCACGGAACGTGGCTCCAGTGGGAGTCAAAATCATGGTAGATCAAAATCCAGGAGTAAAAAGAACATCAAGTGCTACAACTGTGGCAAAAGAGGGCACTTCAAGAAGGATTGTTGGAGTAAGAAGAGTGGCAACCCTGAGTCATCAAATGCTCGAGGAATGTTGTAAGTACCTCTGAAAATGGAGAAGTTTTATATGGCGAAGCAACAACCAACGTTGAAGGCAGAAAACTATTTTCTGATGTCTGGCTTTTAGACTCAGGAGCAACCTGGCACATGACCTCCCGACAAGAATGGTTTCACACATACGAACCAATCTCTAGAGGATCTGTATTTATGGAGGATGATCATGCCTTGGATATTGCTGGTATTGGTATTATCAAAATAAAAATGTTTGATGGTACAGTTCGCACCATTCAGGAGGTACGACATGTGAAGGGCCTACGTAAGAATCTTTTGTCTTTGGGACAATTAGATGATGTTGGATGTAAAACTCGTATTGAGGATGGGATCCCGAAGATCGTGAAAGGAGCTATTGTAGTAATGAAGGCGGAGAAACTCGCTGCAAACTTGTATATGCTTAAAGGTGAGACAATGCAAGGACGAGAAGTTTATGTTGCAGTTGCAGGTTCAGCAGAAGAATCAACGATAATGTGGCACCACAAACTTGGCCACATGTCGGAACAAGGGTTGAAGATTCTCTCTGAACAGAAACTACTACCTCGTCTTACAAAGGTATCTTTAGCATTTTGTGAGCATTGTGTTACAAGTAAGCAACACAAATTAAAGTTCGGCAGATCAACATCTAAGAGTAAGGGCATCTTAGAGTTGATTCACTCTGATGTTTGGCAAGCACCATTATCATCCCTAGGAGGGGCGAGATACTTTGTATCTTTCATTGATGATTACTCCAGGAGATATTGGGTGTATCCTATCAAAAGGAAGGCCGATGTATTTCCAGTCTTCAAAGTTTACAAAGCTCAAATAGAACTTGAATTTGGGAAAAAGATCAAGTGTCTAAGGACAAATAATGGAGGAGAATATACAAGTGATGAATTTGAGTCTTTCTATCAGCAAGAAGGCATCAAAAGACAGTTCATGGTGGCATACACGCCTCAACAAAATGGAGTGGCAGAGCGAATGAACATAACCTTGTTAGAAAGGACAAGAGCAATATTGAGAACTGCAAGTCTACCCAAGACATTTCAGGCAGGCGGTCAAAACCGCCTGTTATGTGATCAATCGGTCACCATCAACTGCGATTGATCTGAAAACGCCCATGGAGATGTGGACTGGTAAGTGTGCTGATTATTCTCGCTTACATACATTTGGAAGTCATGTGTATGTGATGTACAATGACCAAGAAAGAACGAAGTTGGACCCAAAGTCCAGAAAATGTATCTTCTTGGGGTATGTTGATGGAGTCAAGGGGTATCGCTTGTGGGATCCCACTACCCACAAGGTCGTTATTAGCAGAGATGTGATATTTGCAGAAGATAAACTGCAAGACAAGGGAGATAGTAACACATTAAAAGAGAACCAAGAGACTACTACAGTAATAGTGGAAAATAATCTACAGAATGAAGATTCAAAATCTTAAACGTGCGAGCACGAGGTACAAGAACAAGTTGAGTCGATGTTCAAGAAGACGCGGTCAACTCGTGAGAGAAAGCCGCCCGACTTGGCAATCGAGTATGTTATGGAGAGTAATGTTGCATCTTGTCTTTTAATCGAGGATGGAGAGCCATCAACTTTCCATGAAGCTACAAAAAGCTCGGATGCGTCTCGGTGGATGGATGACAAAGCAATGCATGAAAAAACTGAAGCTCTCCACAAGAATCAAACTTGGAAACTAGTATCGTTATCACATGGTAGAAAAGCCATTGGTAATAAATGGGTTTACAAGATCAAGCGGGATAGCAATGATCAAGTAGAGCGGTATCGTGCAAGATTGGTGGTGAAAGGATATGCTCAGAAATAGGGTATTGATTTCAACGAGATATTTTTCCCGGTGGTTCGACTCACGACGGTGAGGGTAGTCCTGGCAATGTGTGCTACATTTGATTTACATCTAGAGTAGTTAGATGTAAAAACTGCATTTCTTCATGGAGGGCTTGAAGAAGAAATTTGTATGCTTCAACCAGAAGGTTTTGCTGAAAGAGGCAAAGAGAACGTGATTTGCAGGTTTAACAAATCTTTGTACGGTCTCAAACAGGCGCCGAGGTGTTGGTATAAGAGATTTGATTCCTTCATAATGAGCCTTGAATACAACAGACTTAGTTCAGACCATTGTGCGTACTACAAAAGGTTTGGTGATAATGATTTTATTATTTTTTGTTGTATGTGGATGATATGTTGGTGGCGGCCCCAATAAAAATCGGATCCAAGAAATGAAGGCACGGATTGGCTAGGGAGTTTGATATGAAAGACTTGGGACCAGCAAACAAGATTCTAGGGATGCAAATTCACCGAGACAGAAATAATAGGAAGATCTGGCTTTCTCAGAAGAACTACTTCAGGAAAATTTTGCGACGCTTCAACATGCAAGATTGTAAGCCAGTTTCTACCCCTCTTCCTATTAATTTCAAGTTATCCTCAAGTATGTGTCCTAGCAATGAAGCAGATAGGAGGGATATGTCTCGAGTACCATATGCATCAGCAGTGGGGAGTCTAATGTTCGCTATGATATGTACAAGACCAGACATTGCACAAGCAGTGGGAGCAGTCAGTCGATACATGGCGAATCCTGGTAGAGAGCATTGGGATACATTGAAGAGGGTTCTGAGGTACATCAAAGGAACCTCGGATGTTGCATTATGTTATGGAGGATCGGATTTTACTGTCAGGGGTTATGTTGATTCGGATTTTGCAGGTGATCTTGATAAAAGAAAATCCACTACGGAATATGTGTTTACACTTGCAGTAGGAGCTGTAAGCTGGGTTTCAAAACTACAGACTGTTGTAGCTCTGTCTACAACTGAAGCAGAATACATGGCAGCTACATAAGCTTGCAAAGAAGCAATTTGGATTCAAAGGTTACTGGAGGAGCTCGAACACAAACAAGAAAAGATTGTTCTATTTTGTGACAGTCAGAGTGCTTTGCATATTGCAAAGAATCCTACCTTACATTCAAGGACAAAGCACATAGGAGTTCAGTATCACTTCATACGAGAAGTAGTGGAAAATGGAAGTGTGGATATGCAAAAGATCCATACTGATGAAAACCTAGCAGATGGCATGACCAAACCAATCAACACTGGCAAGTTCGAATGGTGTAGATCCAATTGTGGCCTAGCAGAAACGTAAGCAGCATGAGTGGCAAGTGTAGAGAATGATGAAAGGATTACAAAATTGACTTTAAGTGGGAGAATGTAAAATGTAAAGTCCAATTTTATGGGCTTGGTAGGTGAGTCAAATGAGAAGGTTGGTACCAAAATATGGTAGGTGAATTGTTGAAGCTTTCATGTTGTTCGCCTAACAAATTAGGTGAAATAGTGGAAGAAATATGCCAATAAATAGGCTGATTTGGGAGAAGGAAAAGGATATCCCAAGAGCAATTCATTCTCATATTATTTCCTCATTTTAGAGTGTATTAGTTACTCCTATTTCAATAGAGAAAGAGTGATATAATTTCTCCTTGTATTTAGAGAGAAGGTGTTGTAATCCCTATTTTTATAGTGAATTGCTCCTACACTTGCCCGTGGTTTTTACCTCAAATTTATTTGGGGGTTTTCCACGTAAAAATATTTGTGTCATTTTATCTTTATTTTTTCTCACATCATTATCGTACGCTTTTTCGATCCGTAATTTCCTAACATGGCTAAATCTGAATCCCAAAACATACATGATTTGGATACTTAGAGAGAGTAAATGGAAAGCACAAGTTCAATCTTTATCTTCATTTGATAGGGGATGGACAGCCACAACTTCTCTGAATCAATATTTAGTTTATTCTACTATTAGTTACTTCAAAAAGATGATTTTATTTACCGTTAACACCGGGGTGTCAAGAATAAAAAAATTTAGCTTCAAATATAATTCCACCTACATTAGAGTATATGATTACTATTATATATAGTAGTTTATTATGGATTATTGATAAGATATTAACTGGTGGTAAATTCTTATTTTTGTTCATAATATAATTGTATCTAAATAAATATCACTAATAAATATAACTAATACATCCAACTTTTTTCATTTTCAATTTATGTTTTTAAAAAAATAATCAAGTGGTATTAATAACTTGTTTGGTGATCACCAATCGTCGACATTCGATAGAGGCAATAATTGAAGTGTACCATGTGATATATTAAGGTTGTACAGTTGAATCTGAAAAATACATGTATGGTCCATAGTAAACATCGTACAATTAAATCTGCAAAATCAATGTATGGTCTAAAATCAGTGGAGTGAACAAAACTCTGATGTTGATATTTCAAAGAGTCATTGTTTGTGTTTGTTTTATTTTCACCTGAGAGAAAATAGTGGTAATTAAAGAAATGCTTAAGAAAAAGAACCAATTATTTATGACTGTAATTGGATATTGTGATATAAAAAAGGTGATATTTCTTTAGTAAAATAGTGGTTCAATGTGACTGATGAAGTGATGATTGAATACTCTGTTGTAAAAATCTTCGCCAGCCCGCGTAAGTCACTAGGACCACGTCTGCGCCCATGAGGCGGATGTATGTAATGTCAAGACTGGCTCAAGCTCAGTGCAAAATTTTCAAAAACTCTATTTTTGTATTATAATTTCTACAATATTTTTAATTAGCCCACCCAAAATTTAATGCAAAACTCAAGTCCACTCCAAAGTCTAAATTCAATTTAAAAATGAAGAATGAAAAATGTAAAACTTTTGTATTATCATGAGATTGATGTTATATTTAATATATTTGTGATTTTTGACTATTTTTGTGATCCTTATTTAATTTATCATTTGTACACTTATCATGTCATTAATTTTATAATGTACTTAACTATTTGTATTAGTAATTTATTAGAATATGTATCTAAGTATCAAATATATTAAAGACGTCATATATTTTATTAGTTAATGGTCTAACAAGTCCTAATTAACTAAAACAACTTAACAATTTTGTTTATTGTGTTTATTGTGTCGCACCATGTTTTTTCGTGTTTTTAGTGCGTCGCGTTTGAGTTAATATTTAGTCCAAATAAAGCATTGTGTTGTATTCGGGCCCGAGCTTATCGTGTCGAGTTGTTATTTATCCGCGGCACAAATAATTTGTCACCCCTAAGTGCCATCTTCAAGTATGAAATTAAAAAGTTATCTATTTTCTTTAGTTTTTTTTATATTTCGTTATTGGCTCTTTGTTATTTTGGCCCGAACCGCCCCACCCACATTGTCATCCCTATATATAGATAATTTTCTTACTAAAATTTTTATTTTTTAGCCCACCCTACTACTAATTCCTGGATCCGCCCCTGGCCGCCTAGTGAGCGCCTAGCGCTTTTTATAACATTGATTGAAAAAGAAGAATATGTCAAATAATTAATGTAATATTATAAGATAAAAAATGTAATGATGACAATTTTTTTTAATTGAAGGACATTAATTTCCTAAATATTTATTTACAAAACAATTCAAAGTTTTCAAAGAAGTTTTTAATAAGCTTATCTAGGTACAATTGTACAAAGCACGACAAGTGACGATGAAAGTTTTTTAACCAAAAATATTGATTAAGAGAACCCTACCATCTGGTGCCCTTTATTGGACAATCAAACTTTCCTCCCAGCTGGTACCTCTTCTACCGACATTACATTTTCTTTTAATAAGTTGAGAGTGTTGGTTAGAGAGGAGTGGATAAATTTCAAAGTAACTGAAAGATATATGGTTCGAATCTTGGTTAACATCCTTACAAAGGATGAACGATACCACTTAAAACTCGTGGTTTTTTTTTAATAAATTGGGAGTACTAGTTGGAGGGGAGGGGATAAATTCCAAAGAAACTGAAAGATACCGAGTTTGAACTCCAGTCAACATCCTTACAAAGGGTGAGGGATACCACTAGAGTTACAAGCTAGTGGTATTAATTTATTTTTTTAATAAATTGGGGGTAGTGACTGAAAGGGAGTGAATAAATTTCAAAGAAATTACCACTAGCTTATTGCTCAAGTGGTATTGCTTACCTTTTATAACAGTGTTGACCATGGTTCGAACCATATATCTTTGAAATTTATTCCTTCCCCTTCAACCACTACTCTCAGGGTAATTTGACAGAATGTGGCAAATGCCACAATTTTTTTGCAAAATTATGGTGAATTGGGAGGGTAAATTAGGGTGAATTGGGAGGGTTTTAAGATATTATGTGTAGGCGCCCCTGGTAGTAGTGCCTACAAAGAAGGCGTCATTCCCAAGGGAGCCTACTGATATCTTTCTTTTTTTTTTTTAATTCTGACATAATAAGCGTCAGTTTGACTGGCGCCTACTACCTGTTTTTTTCTTTTTTTTTTTGAAAATTAATTTTAAATATTAAATAAATTCAATACACAATTTTTAGATAGGGAGATTGTGAAATATTACTGAATGAACCTCTTTTGTTTTTTCAAAAATTAAATTTAAATAAAAAAACTTATGTGAGATGGTCTCATAGATATCCATGAGACGAATCCTGTATTTAAATAAAATTTGACCCAAACCCATACTCATTAAAATATTAGACATTCTCTTTTAAATATTAAATAGATACACATTTTATGGATAACTAGAATGTGAAATATTACTGAATCCTAGATTCTAGTGAATGGAATATTACTATTAATCAAATAAATACTAATCATTGGTTAGAGAGTTGTCATTGTATAAATAAGTTTTAATAATTTTATAGTAAACCAAAATTGAAAAGGGAGCAGGTCTGCAAATTTCCCATTTATACCCTTTATACCGTACGCAAACAACCGGAACTTCTCCAACTCAAGCAACTTGTCGGTTCACCCTTTACGCTACTTGTCATCACGACATAATGCTAAACAATGAAGTTCTTCTTCATGCCACATTTCGATGGTTAGTGTATCGGTTAATTGCGTTTTCATTCAGTAATATTTCACATTCTAGTTATCCAGAAAATTATCGTATCTATTTAATATTTAAAAGAGAATGTCTTATATTTTAATGGGTGTGGTTTTGGGTCAAATTTTATTTAAATACATGATTTTGTCTCATGGATATCTATGAGACCATCTCACATAAGTTTTTTATTTAAATTTAATTTTTGAAAAAACAAAAGTGGTTCATTCAGTAACATTTCACATTCTGGTTATCTAAAAATTGTGTATTGTATTTATTTAATATTTAAAATTAATTTTCGAAAAAAAAAAGAAAAAAGAGGTAGTAGGCGCCAGTCAAACTGGCCGCCACTATCAGGGGCGCCTACACATAATATCTCAAAACCCCCCCAATTCACCCTAATTTCACAAAAAATTGTGGCATTTGCCTCATTCTGTCAAATTACCCCTACTCTCAACTTATTAAAAAAATTCAAAGAAATTGAAAGATATAGGGTTGAACCCTGGTCAATACCCTTACAAAGGATAAGTAATACCACTTGAGCTGCAAGTTTTTTTTTTTAAATAAGTTGGAGAGAGGGGATAAATTTCAAAGAACGGAAAAATGCAGAGTTCAAACTCTGGTCAATACTCTTATAAATTAAAGAGTGAGCGTAGGGATGACAATTTCAACCCAACTCGCGGGTAACCGCCTAGGTCGGCCCCATTTGGGTTGCCCAATCCCGTGACCCGGGCCAGCATGAGGCGGGGTGTGTCTGGGTATCACTTCCGTCCTGCCTAAAATTTTTATTTTTAAAATATATTTTAATGTATATTTTGAATATATAATATATATTATAATATATTTTTATGTATTATTATATTATCTAATATTTATAAATTCATAATAATAATTTTTGTAAATAATATTTTATAAATATATTATAGATATATTTCTTTTTCATTTTTTTTATTTTCTTGTATGTAATTTAATTTAAAATAGGGCAGAACGAGTTCCCCTGCCCTGCCCCATAACCCGAGGCGGGTTGTCCCGTCCCGTTCTAGACACGAGGCGGGTCTGGGTCTTAACCGACCCGCTCCGATCCGCCTCATTGCCATCCTTAAGTGACCGATATCGCTTGAGCTACAAGCTCATGTTACCTCTACTATCATTAATTGAAGATAAAGTATTAAAAAAAGCAAATAAATAAATAAATATAGTGCATAACATTTTTAAAAAAGATATTTAAAAAAATATTATTTAAAATTTAATCCGTGAAACTTATTTACCAAATCGAGTAACTTCACATGGGCATCGACAACTATTTGTGAAAATTACTTAATTCAGTGAAAGACAAATGGATATTGTCTTATTTACTCTATTTCTTTTTCCTAGATCTCAACTTTTGCAAATTAATTTGAAATTGAATATCTAATTCGAATTATTTTTTTTGAAATAAATTTATACTTTTATGATAGTAGATATTAAATTTCAAAAATTATTGATCACCTATTGTAGTTTTGTTAATTAAGTACGGATATTTTATATTTTATCAATATGATTGTAATACAAATAGAATATTTGGTGACAACGTTAAAAAAATCATAAATGTTGAGTTCTTATGTATTCTGGGAATAGGAATATAGGATGGTTAGTGACGGTGGCGGCCTTGAGGAGGGGCTCAAAGGACGATCGCCCCGGCCCCCCAAATTTTAGGACCCACTAAAATTACCATATATGTATTCTGCAAAAATGAAGCGCAACTTAATTACTTGAGGTTGTGCTTCATTTGTTTTTTCCATTTTTTTTAGTTTTACCAATTAATTCACATCCCGAAAAAAAAGATATATAATAGTAATTTAAACGTAATTTTGATTAATTTAAAATATATTAGTTTAAAAAATAAAATAAACTACATTAACAACATAATCCTAAATTACGGAGTGCTGCAAATTTTCCGACATTAATTTTCCGGTGAGGTAGCGATATCAATTCCCGGCGAAGGAGCGACAATATTTTTCCGGCAAGACATCGATATCAGTTTTCTGGCCAACGAGCAGCGACTTTTCTGACGAAGCAACGGACATAAATTTTAAAAAGGAGCGGCAATATTTTTCCGGTGACGCAAAGGCATTATTTCCAGCGAGGCAGAGGCATTATTTCCCGGCGAAGGAGCGACAATATTTTTCAGGTTAGCGATGCAGCGGAGATTATGAAAGCTTCTTATATTCTAATTTTTCAATAATTAATTTGAAAAGTTCCAAATTTGGTAGAAAAATTAGAATATAAGAAGCCTTCATAATGTCTGCTGCATCGCTAACCTGAAATAATACCGCTGAAAAAATAGTATGAAGCGCATGAGCTTGTTGTGCCTTTTTTAAAAGCACAATTTGCTCATGCGCTTCATTTATATAATGGACAAAAAAAAAAGTCATGAAGCGCATGATGTTAATGAGCCTTTTGTAAAGGCACATACCCCAAATGAGCCTTTTATAAAGGCACATATCTTATATGCGGCTATACTTAAATAAACAAGAGGATCAAATTTCACGTTATTTTGTCAAATGGTTTTTAAAACTACAATAATTTGTCAAAAACCCCTTCAAAATGATGCCTTGCAAATTTTGAACCGCTGTTGTTCTAACTTGATACACTTTTAATCAAAATCTCTTGATAACATTTTATAGCTTGTTTGGACTTTGGACAATTTAATAATCATGACCGTGTCACACTTCCATCATAGCTTTGTTTATTTTTTTCTTTTCTTTACTATTTATTATTTATTTTTAAAACTTATATATTATTAATTAGGTTGAATAATAAAGTGTGTCTCGCTAATCATTTTTGATACAGTTTATAATTGAATTTGTTTTGTGCCTCTTATTAAAAAAATCCAGATCAATCATTATTTATATTATAATAAAAAAAAATTATTATTGAACTCATATTTTAAGCTATTCAAAATTATTGTGGTAGATTTTGGAGTCATTTGAAATTATTTCCATAAGTTCTCCCCTCCAATCCAAGCTAGTGATGTATTTGACGTGGAGAGCACCATGCATGAGTATTCTTTTTTCTTAAAAACTTGTATGGGACGGTTTCATGGATCTAATCTATGATACGAATCCTAAATTTAAATAGAATATCAACCCATCCCAAACCTAAATTCAAACCCATAAAAATACTCCATATTTTTTTTTGTTATTTTTTAAGATCTGTGTCGTGAACTTATAGATTCATGAAACAGTATCATATAATATCGCCTCTTCTTTTTTTACCATTGTACATGCATACAAGAATTAAAGATGTGACAATTTACCTTTTTTAAGAGCTCAATAAAACACCGTTACAATGTTGCTCGAATATTTTAGGAAACAATTTGTCTCTTATGCATGTAAAAATCCAATGCTTATTCAGAAAGCTGAGCTCACACGACTGCGAGGCCATATTAATTATGGATTATTGATAAATTCTTCATCGTTAACGTTAATTATTTCTTATTTTTTATATATAATATTATTGTATCTATATAAATATAACTAATGCATCCCACTTTTATATTTTATTTTTCAAGATTTTTTTTAAAATGTGATATACCAATAATTGATTAGATATTAGATCACAAGGCATCAATTGAAAAAGTAGCTAGACACCAGGCCATGTTGCCATGTTATCGTACGTCGGATGGGATCTTCTATTCCAGGATGATATTTCATCTCCTATTCCATTTATACAGATGATTGACACGTGTATAGAAATTATCATATTTATTTTGAAGCATAAATCAAGCATAAATTATGGGTTTTTAATATGGTAAATCATATACACGTGTCAATCAATATCCGTGCGGGAAAATAGAATTAAGATGAAAAACACCTTGCTGGAATATTGAAGATCACATCCGATGATACGGACCATACGATTGTACAATTACAGATGTGCAAAACAAATGTATGGTCTAAAAAAAGTGGAGTGAATGCAATATGGTCTAAATTAAGTGGAGTTAAATATATATCATTAAAGTTGATTTACAGTGACATTGTTTTTCTTTTTGTTCCTCTTATTTTTATTTTCAAAACGAATAATATGATGAAAAAAGATGTTTGGAATAAAGAAAATTAGATTTTGAGCGGACGATTCAATGTGAAATGAAAAAAAATAATGATAATTACTGTTTTCCCCTGAAATGAAGTGATCAAAAAATGAAAGTGAGTAAATAATATATTTTTTGAGATCAAAGTTTAATGTTAACAATTGATGTAATTTTTCTATTGAAATGATAATTATATGTGTTTGGTGGTTAAAATTTGAAAAAAAAAATGAATAATAGTACCTTTCACTATGTTGCGATAAATAACTTCCACAAACGAAAATGCTACAAAAATTTCTCATAATTAAGCAAACACAGTTTTAGGACATATTTATCATAACAGTATGGAGTGAATCACTGATTATTTATTCATCAAAAAAATAAGAATTTCTTATATATAAGTTAAACTTATGTGGGAACTAAGAAATCAATTCAAGGATATTTAATTTATATACAAATTTTCCAGCACATAGAACATCTATAATAACCAAGATAATACTTTATCACTAATTAAGGACACGTGTTTTAACTAATAATTATTATTATTATTTTTAAAGGCAAAGGTGGAACCCAGATCGATAGTATATAATGACGAGATATGAACCATTTTCTTGCCTCATATCAAATAATTTTTCAACACTACTTAGAACAAGCTAGTATGGGTCTTAAAGGGAAGCTAATTTCTCAGATAGACATAAAATCTGATGGAGATGTTTTTCATGAGATATTCAGAGAGAAACCTCATCACGTAGCTGGGATTAGCCCTGATCATGTCCAAAGTTGTGATTTGCACGATGGCGAATGGGGAAAAGTCGGCTCCATCATCTGTTGGGACTACACCCATGGTATGTTATAATTGTTTTTTTTTTTTTGATCGGTCATGGTATGTTATAATTAATTAGACGACTACATATATATATATATATATATATATAAAATATACCCTCATCACTCATTATTATGCACTTAAAACTTGAGAAAGTATACCTAATTGCCGTTTTGGTCCTGTAAATATAAAGAGATGAAATATTTAGTACTGGAGTTATTGTGTAGTGATCTTGATCCCGTGCATATAAAAAAATGGCATAGTTTCAGTCTTTTAAATTTTGATTTTTGTGCAATTTTGGACCTATAAGTTCTAAATTTGTGCAATTTTGATTTTAAAGGGTGAAATATAAGTTACCCAATTGTGGCCAAAATTGCACAAAAATAGAACTCATGAAACTAATATTGTACAAAAATTAATATTTATAGGACCTATATTTGTTACATAATATACTTACAAGATCAAATATGCCATCCCTTTGGATTTACAGGACCAAAGTTGATACATAAATATTTACAGGACCAAATATATTAGCTCTTTGTAATTACGGGACCGAAATGGCAATTAAGCTGAGAAAGCAATGTAGAAAGGTGATCTTTGGACAAACACTATCTAGCTAATTTCTTTTTTAATTTTCTACATTTCTTTGGATTTTGTGATTATATTTCTGTGTAATTGATAGTATCCATGTTACATGACCAAAACATTATACACACCTAGTGAATGGATAAATGCAAGTGTACATTTTATCAAAAATTGGAAAACATTTTTTTCTAAGTGTGTGCACAAGATGTAACATCTAAGTATGTAAAATTGGTATTTAAATTGTTGGTGATTGCCTAGATAACTAGAGAGTGAAAGTCTATATATTTATGCCAACATAAATGAACAAAAATGCAATTTAATTTCATTTTAAATAACTAATTAACATGCAGATGGTAAGAAAGAAGTGGCGAAAGAAATAATTGAAGCCATAGACGAGAAAAAGAAGTCGGTGACATTCAAGGTTATTGAAGGAAATCTTCTGGAGCTTTATAAGACATTCAAATTTATTGTTCACGTGGACACCAAAGTGGAGATGACAACTAGTCACCTGGACTTTTGAAAGACGAGAAATTAAGTGAGGTTGTTCTCATCCACACAAGATGATGGACATTTTGCTGAAAGTCACTAAAGATATTGAAACTCACCATCTCTCCAATTCTAAGTAAAGATGATTATCCGTAAACCGTAATTTTCATCGCCTACTATAAATATTATGTAATGCCTTCTTGGTTATGGCTTCAAAATAAGTCGACCATTAGACACACTTGTTTGTGTTTGACCACAAGTCTCAGATTCTTGTGCTCAAGGTCGTTTATGTATAATTACTTGTGGTGTGAAAAAGTATTGATAATGTATTGTGCTAATATTGTGTACTTGGTATATTAGCACTTGTAATGTGAAATAAATGAGTATTATTTATTGATATCAGCTTGTGCTAATATATATTATGTAGTCGTGGTGTCAATAAATGAGCGTTGACTATTATATTAAATTCGGGGGACGTGCGGCCCCATGTAAGCGATATCCGATATAGGAGAGAGCTCAAGCTCATCAAGACTTATAGATGAGGGAGATGCGAATTTAAAAATATTTAAGAGGTAATAAAAAATAGATATAAAATATTAGAATTATATTTATATATTTTTAAGAAAATATATAAAGTGGTGGGCTAGTTGGCTAGACCTAAAAGGCTTCGGGCTAAACGGGACAGGCTAGAAAGGATTTGTATTTAAACGAGCCAAAATTGTAAAAAAAAAGCAAAATATATAGGACTAATATCGTAATTTCGGAAGTTACAAGACTAATATTGCGAGGGGCGGAGCTAGACATATATATTTGGGGGCTAATTAATTTTGGGAGGGCTGAATTAATAAAAAATAAGTATTTAAAACTAAAAAAATTTATTTTAAAAAACATATACATATATTAATTGAGTTTTTAAATTTTTTTTGGGGGGCTAAAGCCCCTGCATACAACAAGAAGGAAACGCCCCTGAATTAATTTATATTGCAACACCCCTGTATACGTAGGACTAATAAGTTTTGAAATTCCTTAATTTCAGCAAACTTTAAGATTTTTGTTGGTATAATTATATATATCACAGCTTTTACTTTGGACGCAATTATGACGCACAAATGCACAAACTTGTAGTTGGAGACCAAAATTGCAAATTTTTTAATGCTTCTTATACTTTTCTTGAGCCAAAGAAGATCTTCTATTTTGAGAGGTGGTGGCCGCTCAAGAACATAGGAGGGAGAGAGAGAGTTAGGGATATGTGTGTATAGCCGTCAAACATTTCTCTTTTTTTTTTTTTTTTTTTGTATGTGTGTAGGGATGTAAAAGAATCAAATATTTCTTATTAGATTCGCGATTCGAATTTGAATATCAAGATTCGAATTCGAAAAATTCGAATAAGAATATATTTTTGATTAAATATTATTTTCAATTGAATTGAATAACACAATATTCGATTTGAATATTCGAATCGAATATTCGAATAATATATATTTATATTATATATTACTAATAAATACATATATATATATATATATATATTAGTATTGATATTATATATATGTATATATATATTATAAGTCCTATGTTAATTTTATGTACCAACTAGTAGAGTGTAAGCGAATCGAATCGGCCGAATATCAAGGTATTCTATTCTTATTTGTCTCATTTAGAGAATATTCTTATTCATATTCTTTCTTTTAATGTTCGAATACAAAAAATGATTCTTATTCTTATTTGAAAATATATTCGAATATGCGAATCAATTAGAATATTCGTATTCAATATTCATAACCTATATATATCATTTTCACCCGACAATATCTCGATTAATTTACAACAATAAATTTTTAAATACGTCAACCACATATTAATAGCCAAATACGTCAATAAAAGAAAGTCGATTGACGAGTCCATCAAGAATATACTACATATTATACTACATAAAGATATACTTATAAGTGATATGTATAAATAAATATAAATATATATATATATGTGTGTGTGTGATATTATTCGAATATTCTTTCGAATACTCGAATCGAATATAATGATATTCATATTTGTATTCGTATAATATACGAATCGAGACCGAATAAATATTCTTATTTGGATTCGTATTCTAATTTTTCAAATTCGAATGTCAATATACGAAGTCGAATGCCGAATCGAATCAAAAAGATTCGCTTCTTTTACACCCCTACCAACTAGTACTTATTTGATAAGTTTTTTATTATTCAGATTTTAATTTATATTATAAATTAGTCACAATTTAAAGAAAAAAAAACTATATAATATAATTAAAAAAATTAGAATACGAATATTCGAATCGAATCGAATATATTTGAATATATTGGTGAATCGGATACGAATATATTTTCAATTGAATAATAAACGAATACGAATACGAATACTCGAATATTAGTCGAATTCGAATCGAATCTTTGCATATTCGATTCGATTTGATTCTTTATAACCCTATGTGTGTGTGTAAATTGGATATGGATTAGGTTTTGATATTGGGGATCGTCTTTACGAAACTCGTAGGAGACCTCCTTAAAAATAAATTGCCGTATCTTTTCTGTTGACGCGTGCGTTTTGGTCAACAAACAAAATATATAAGAAATTTAACACGTGGAAATATAAGTATCGTAATCTGGCGTTTATTTATAGCTAGTTCGCGCTTTTTGCGTAATGCCGAGCCGAATTATTGGGTCGGTCTTTCTTACAATCTCGCGTTTTCCGGTCTTTCTTTTCTCCGTTTTTTTTTCTTCCCCTTTTTCTCTTAAAATGAGGATTTTTATACCCCTCGAGTAAGTGGGTTTTCAATGATCATCTTTGCACTAATCAATCACTAATCAAGTAAAATAATGAAAAAAGGACACATGTCCTCTCTAATCGTGCATGTCGGACTGACTCTTGCCACTTGGTGACTCTCTATAACTTTCGACATGTGGCGTTTCGATACCAATAAAGACTAAGCATGGGCAAATGCGGGCAAATGGTTATTTTAATGAATACATCGCGCATCGTTTCTTGAAATTTGGGTTTGGGGTCGGGCTCAGCGATCATCTTGTGGTTGGGCTCGGTAGCGGGCGAGCCTAATTCATGGCGTGTCACCGCGCACCATTGCGGCGTCACCGTAGGCCCTCCACTCGGATGTGTGCTAGGGCGATGGCGTGGATTACTTTCGCATCCATTATCCTTTGAGCTAGGCGATTGAAACTTAGAAAGCGAGAAATTTTGGGTCGGCTTCCAAAGTTCGTAGAGACTCAAACTTAGGTATTTTTCGAAATATTCTCCTTTTACCTATAAAATGTCTTCTTTTGAGGATAGTAGGAGTCGTAGTTATAGCGTAGAGGTTGAAATCGAAGATCCCCCATCTGAACCTTCTGTTTATTTCTCACCAGCACGACCATCTCCGCCTTATAGTTCGAGCATTATTCGGATATCTTCTCCATTCTTCTCGAGGTGGAACGTCTTTAGAAAGCGGACATACATTTTTGATTGATCGGCGCTTGATGGCCGTTTTAGAGAAAGCGGTGTATCGGCCGGATATGCACGAGAGAGTTCCGACGAAGGATCCCCAAAGTGCGATCTTAAGCGATATCGGCGAGGAAGAGAAATGGACCCATCGGAGCCGGAGCGTGATAACGTGGAGTGGGTAGGCGAACCTCAGGAGGTCGAAGTCGGAGAGGCCTCAAGTGCCCATGGGCCATCGTAATAGCGGCGGCCGACAAGGAGGAGTCCCTCGCCCGTGTCGAGCCTCGGTGGGCGTCGTGTGATATAAGCGATATCCCAGCATCGATGATCCGGGAGGCGAGAAGAGCTCGTGAGGTATCGTATTCAAGTGGCATCAATTTTTGGGTACCGGATGGCACGAGGTTCTCAAGTACCCACGGTGAGTTGCTTGGCCATATTTGTCGTGACCTCCTATATGGGTTGCGATTTCCATCTGCCAGGCTTTCTCTCGTGCGGTGGTTTTGCAAGTGGAGTATGCATCCAGGCCAGTGCACCTATTTCTTGGGGTAGGATCATCGGCCTCCGGTGATGTTCCACCTAGAAAAATATCCTCGTCCCAAATTCAAAGAGATGAGCGAGCTCTTTATCCGGCGGCGAATCCTTCATCTCTCGGGGTCGGCCCGTCCGGGTGGTATTACGTCTGACCCGATCAGGATATCCGGACGGCCTAGTGGAAGGTCTCCTTCATCTTTGAAGGAGTGGAAAGATAAGTGGCTGGATGAGTGGCGAGTGGCAAGATCGCGTGGAGGATGGGGCAAGAAAGGGAAAGCGTTTCTTCATCCTCCATCAAATTTTGTTTTTGTTCTGATAATTCTATCTTTTCTCCTTTCTCTTTTTTCTTTGTTTATTGTTTCCTTTTGTGATTGACTTTGCTTCTTTTTTCGTCTTTTTACCTTTATAGAGAACCAGGCATCAAAGGGCCTCTGTCGGCCACCTTTATTCGGGGTCGAAAACATCCAGGCCCGGGGCATCGAGACGGGCGGATTGAGATTGGCCACTGAGCCAACTTGGCCGGCTTGAGGCTACTCGCTCGCCGACCTCGAGGCCGAGGCGGCTCGGGACGAGGTGGCGGAGCGGGAGGGGAGGCCGGGAGAGAGCACCGGTGAGAATCCTCTCGGAAATGAAAAATACGGTCCCACTTCTCTGCAGGGAGCGGTGGCTCGAGCAGTGAGTTGCGCCGTCTCTGCGGCCAATCACGTGGGACAGATCGTGTGCCCCCGGGCAACGCGGACTCGGAGCCGCCGAGTGCGGCCGTTCGAGGTAAACATAGTATTTCTTACACTCTTCCTTTCGAAATGTTTTTCGTTTTCTTTTGACCTTTTAATGGTGGTTGCTTTTTGTAGGGCGTGGCTTGGATTTGCGTGCACGCCTTCGCAGCGTGAGGAACACGGCCGCGTGTCGGACTCGAGCGACTGAAGATCAACCCGCAGATGCGGAGGCGGCTCGGAGAGCAGATATCCGGGCCGGCAAACGTCCCACCGATGGAGTGCCTGAGGCAGTGGAACCTCCCCTTCAAAGGAGAAGAGGAGGGATTGTGATTGAAGAGCCCGGGCAAACTGAAGGAGTTGGTCAGATGGCGCCGGAGTATCCTGAACAGGTCCCATAAGGGGGAGGTCCGCGAACTTTCTCGGACGACCTCGGCCGGGATCGGCCAAGAAGATCACTTCATCCCTCCAAATCGGGTGAGAGATGAATATTGCGAGGGAATGATTGGACTACGCCCTCAATGGTTTGTGGAGTTTGTCGATGCGCCACAAGCGGAGGAAGCGATCGAGAGTTTTACCGGAAGTGGGTCGGGCGCAATGAGTGTCGGCTCGTGCTTGGACAAAAGGCATCGAGCAGTGCGCTCGAGAGGCGCTTTGAGGAACAAATTGACGCCATGGGAATGTCCGGGCGGATCATTGGGCTCTATGGCATGCAATTGGGGAACTCGCGGTGGAGAAAAAATACGCCCGATCCGGAAAGGCGACATGGCGACTTGCGGCGAGGCTATGCTACCCTTCCGGGTACAAGAATCGTTAAAGACCCGGCGGATGAAGCTACGGATCGTCTTAACTCACGAGAAAGAAAGGCTGCTGCGAATGGGCGCGAGCGAGAGCGAGATCGGGCCCGTAGGTCAAGAGGAGCTTAGGGCTAAGGTTGCCGAGTTGGAAATCTTCTACCGATTTGCCGGTGAGGAAATGGAGAGGCGTCTAGTCGATGTGCGCGAGAGGGGCCGAAGAGGCTACTCATCGGCAAGTTGAGGAAGCTCGTACGGGCCGTTGAAGCTTATAAGGACTACGAGGAGTATGCTTTTATGTTAAACTGCGGCCACACGACCAGCCTCAAAGAAATTCTTGATTGATTAAGGTAGGCGGATTGTTGCTCGGCTTGAAGAAGATTTGGCCCTCCGGGAGGCTGATCTCGATGCTCTCGCCTGAACTTTGCCGAGGCCCCAATGTCCGATGACTCACCTCCTCCGAACCAGAAGAAGTTGCCTCAGGTGGTCTTTGTTGAAATTCGCCTCCATCTTAGACTTGGTGTTGTTTGCCCCTTTTTCATTTATAAGCTTTTACATGAATTCGTAGGTAGATTACTTGGCCGTGCCTTAGAATGTAATGGGCTCGGCCCCACTTGTGTAAATACTTTTGAAGTAGAAATGAACTTTTCTTTCTATCACTGTGTATTTATTTTAAGCTTTTGTATATCTTGGCTCTTATCCTTTTGCAAGATTGTTGTCTATCCTCTTTTTCCTTTTATATTCCCAAGTACGGGGCTCGGTTCCCAGTGCTTGAATAAGAGACTACCCGCTTTAGTTGACTCTCGTGCTCGGTATATGAACCTGGTCTTTATTTTACGCTTGGTGTGTAGACCAAATCTTCATTTTTATGCTTGGTGCGTGACCAAGTCTTTGTTTTTTGTGCTTGGTGCATAACCAAGTCTTTGTTTTATGCTCGGTGCATAACCAAGTCTTTGTTTTGTGCTCGGTGCGTAACCAAGTCTTTGTTTCGTGCTCGGTGCGTAACCAAGTCTTTGTTTTATGCTTGGTGCATGACCAAGTCTTTGTTTTGTGCTCGGTGTGTGACCAAGTCTTTGTTTTGTGCTCGGTGCGTGACCAAGTCTTTGTTTTGTGCTCGGTGCGTGACCAAGTCTTTGTTTCACGCTTGGTGCGTAACCAAGTCTTTGTTTTTAAGGATAGATCCGCCTTGTAGGCGAGTTGCCCTTTTTCGGCGTCAAAGGGCGTGCAGAGGCGACTTGTCGGCATTCAAACTTCTTCACGGTGAGTCGCTTTTTTTCGTCTCGCACGTGGCGAGGTGAGTAAGAATTTCGTCTCCTTTAGAGAGCTCACGAGAATATCGATGAAAGGATAATTCTCGGAATCTATCCGGATCATAAACCGAGATCTTTATTGATAGTGCGTTTCGGGTATGCTACATTCCATGGATGCATAAATTTTCTCTACTCAAATATTCTAGCCGCACGCCCCACCGAGATAAGGCGTGGTGACCGAAATGGGCCCTCCCAGGTTGGCTTCAATGGTGGGTTCAACACCCATTATCTTTTTCAACACAAGATCGCCCGACCGAAATCTCCTTTCCTTTACTTTCGTGTAGTACCTTTCACTCCTTTGTTTATACACGGCGTTTTTCATCTCGGCATTGCACCTTTTTTTCTTCGAGCGGATCTAGCTCGGCTCGAGCACACCTCATTGCCGTCTTCGGGAAAAATTTGCAATTCGAAGGTAGGGCTCCAATCTCAACGGGGAATCATCGCTCGGTTCCATAAGCCAAGGAAAAAGGTGTTTCTCCAGTGGCCACTTGATGCGTCGTTCTGTATGACCATAGTACATCGGGTAATTCCTCCGGCCAATTACCTTTAGACTCCTCCAATCTCGCCTTCAAGGTATACTTGAGTATTTTATTAACGGCCTCAACTTGTCCATTCGATTGGGGATGGTATGGAGTCGAGAAGTGGTTTTTAATGTGGAAACCTTCACAAAAATTTCGAAACCTCCGGTTATCGAATTGTTTCCCATTGTCTGTAACAATCGAATGTGGTATCCCGAATCTACAGAAAATGGACTTCCATACAAAACTCACAATCTTTTCCTTATCTATTCTTGCCAGAGGCTCCGCCTCGGTCCATTTTGTGAAATAATCCACCGCCACAATGGCATACTTGACGCCCCATTTGCCAGTGGGGAGTGGTCCGATAAGGTCCATTCCCCATTTGGCGAACGACCATGGGCTAAATACGGAGGTAAGTTGCTCAGGATGATATCTAACCTGCGGCGCGAATCTTTGGCACCTCTCACATCTTTTGACGAGATCGGTTGCATCCTTTCTTAGGGATGGCGGTAGTATCCTTGCCGTATTAATTTATAGGCTAATGTCCGGCCCCCGTGGTTTCCGCATATTCCTCGTGAACCTCTCGAAGTGCATAATCCGCATCTGTCTCAGAAAGGCACCGCAGGAGTGGGACGGAGTATCCTCGTTTGTATAGGACGTCGTCTACTAGTGTAAACCGAGCCGCTTGAGTTCGCAGTGTTCGCCCGACTTTGTTTCGAGGTTGCACTCTTTTTCTAAATCTTGAATGATTGGGGTCATCCAGTGTCCAGTCGGCGGTTTTGATTGCATATATCTTCTTTGCGCCAAGTGACGGGGCGACAGTTGTGTGATGATGACATCCGCGATGGCATCCGTCCCCCGGCTGGAACCGAGCCGAGCTAAGGCATCTACCCGCATGTTCTCGGCTCGGGGCACATGTAAGACTTTTGTCTTAAAGTGTAACAATCTCTTCTTGACCAAGTCCAAATATTGTGCAATTTTTGCTCTTTCGCCGTACTCACCGTTGATTTGATGTACGACCGGCTAAGAATCACTTTGTGTACCAGTGATTGTTTTTAGGCCCATAGAAGCCGCCATATCTAGGCACGCGAAAAGTGCCTCGTATTAAACCGTTGTTCGTTCTATGGAATCAAATCGCCAAAATGAAAGCGATAGCATTTTTGATTTGGATCGATTATCACGATTCCGCCCCCGCTCGACTGCGGTGGAGGAGCCGTCAAGCGAACAATTTCCATTCTTAGTCTTCCATAACTTCCAATCGTATGGAAGGTGTGAATTCGGCCACAAAGTCGGCTAAAGCGACCTTTTATTGTTGTACGTGGTTCATATAGAATATCAAACTGGTGAGCTCGACGCCCACTTGATCATCCAGGTAAGTATCGGTCGGTGTAGTACCTGCTTTAGTGGGTAGTTCATCAAGACTATAATCTTGTGCTCTAGAAAATATGGACGGAGTTTCGCGCGCGCAGATGATTAATGAATAAGCCAACTTTTCCATTGGCGGATATCGAGCTCGGCGTCATGTAACGCTTGGCTGGTGTAATAGTCCGATTGTTGAATAGAACCATCTAGCCTGATTAACACCAAGCTGATGGCGTATTCGGATACCGCCAAGTACAAATACAAGTTCTCCCCTTGGGTAGGTTTTTGCAATATAGGAATTGAAGAGAGGTGTTGTTTGAGGGATTCAGCGACTGTGCTTGCTTGGTCCACTCAAAATTTTTTGTTTTTTATAATTTGAAGAAAGATTTACACTTATCTCGTGGATCGCGAAACAAATCGGTTAAGGGCGGCCAATCGGCTATTAGGCTTTGTACCCTTTTTACGAGTTCGGGGTTCTAGATCGATGATGGCTTTTATTTTGTCCGGATTAGCCGATTCCCCTTTGGCTGACCATATACCCCAAAAATTTACCCGTGACCCCAAACGTACACTTTCTCGGGTTTAACATCATCTTGTACTCTCTCAAAACAAAGACAAACATTTTATTGAGATCGTTTAGATGATCGGATATATACGATGATTTCACCAACATGTCATCTACATAGACTTCCATAGTACAACCTACCATTTTCTCAAACATCTTATTTACTAACCTTTGGTAGGTCGCACTGCTTCTTCAACCCGGCGGCATCATCCTGTAACAATAAATTCCACGAGAGAGAAGAATGATGTATTTTCTTCGTCATCCGGGTGCATTCATATTTGGTTGTAACCCGAGTATGCATCCATGAAGCTCATCGGCTCGTGTCCCCCCGTGGCATCTACCATATAGTCGATATTTGGTAATGGATAAGCGTCCTTAGGGCATGCCTTATTCGGTCGGTGAAATCCACGCACGGGCGCCACCTGGCCATTTCTTTTCTTTACCAAAACAGGATTGGCAACCCATCGGGATAGAGAGCTTCCCGGATAAATTGATTATCTAACAACTTGTTAACCTCGGCCTCGAGTCTTTGTTTGTCTGTCGGCCGAAGTTTGCGCTTTTCGGATAAGCTGGGCGGAACGTCGATCAATATTAAGGCGGTGGCATGCATGCTTAGGGTCAATTCGGGCATGTCCGCATGAGTCCATGCGAAGGCGTCAAGATTATTTCCCAAAACTCAATCACTCGGTTCGATATGGTTTCGGGAGGTCATGACCAATACGCATTGCGCGCTCTCGCTTGGCCTTCCGGCATTGATTGTATCAACACATTCTATTGGTTCCACCCGTTTTCTTTTCTTGCTCTGCCTCTTGATCTGCAGGGGCAACTCTGTTAGATAAATGTTTTTATCAAGATTTTGATGATTTTGTTTTAATAAGATTTTATACCAAAACAATGTTTTTATATGTTGTCCAAATACTCCTAAATGATTTAAAATGTTTTTACTATTTTTTTGGAGTATTTCTTAGTGTTTTTAATTTGATAAAAATTGGACAACACTTTTGATGGTTTTGTTTAAATTGGTTTTTACACTAAAACTATGTTTATAAATGTTGTCTAAATACTCCCAAATGATTTAAAATGTTTTTACTAATTTTTTGGAGTATTTCTTGAAGTTTATTTTTGAAAAATATCGGACAACATTTCAAAGGGAGAGGTCGGCCGTCGCCCAAATGGTCGACTGTGCACCAAGATAAGAAAACACGAAACAAAACTTACGGACTTGAAAAATGGAGCGGGGACGGTCCAGGGGGCCGACAGTCGCACCACAGGCGGCCGCACCACCCGCAACCCCTACCCGGATCGCACTATTTTTTAAAAACGGTCGAAATCTTCAACAGGGGCAAAGGTCGCCCTATGTTATTTTTTGACAAAAAAATTCCAACTAGTTTTAATCTGTGATGCAAGATTTGCTTTTCAATTTTGTACAATATTTCTACATCTTGTGATCTTCTTTTTGTAGACAAAAGTGAAGATAGAGGAGCCTATGTTGGGAGCCTATGTTCTTTCAAGCTTCCCTATAAATAGAGGATGAATTGAAGACACAAGACACAACACATACAAGCAAAATACACAACAAGAAATCTGCAAATTGTTCAAGCTTTCATTTTTACATTCATTTGTAATAGCCTGAAAGTACTTTCACTTGCACATCTTTGAGGTCTAGGCTTTTTGATTCTTGATTACACTTACACTCAATCTTTGTATTGGTTTCATAGAGTTGTAATCTTGAATTTTGTCCATCATTTAACACAAGACATCTTTGTGAGTATTCTTGTGTTAAGAATACACTTGGGTGATTTAGTTGATAGGTGTTTGAAGAGTGTGGTACTATTCAAAGGTGGTGAAGGAAGATTGTGGTAATCTCCTTGGAGGTGTTGTAAGAGGATTGTGGTGATCCTCAAGGTGTTGTATTAATTGTGATAATTAATAAAATCTTTTTCTTTTTGAAATCCATCCCGGAGATACTGGGGTGGTAGAGGATTAGGCCCTAGGTGGGTTGAACCTCTTTAAATCAACGAGTGTTGTTTAATTTCCATATTTTACATTCTTGTCATTTACTTGTTGATTCGAAAAAGAGGGTGATTTGTGAAAAATCGGCATAATCTATTCACCCCTCCTCTAGATTATCGTAGCCACTTGGACTAACAAGTGGTATCAGAGCCAAACTCTTTGGCTAAGCTCGTTCCGAGTAAAGAGGAAAGATCCATGGCTACGAATGAAGCTTATCTCACCACCGGCGCCTCCACCAACAAGCCACCATTATTCGACGCCAATAACTACGCATTTTGGAAAGACCGCATGGAGTGCTTTCTACAAGGATGCGGATTTGATATTTGGAATGTGGTCATTGAAGGAGTTGCTCAACCAACAACAAAATTGGAGGATGGTACCACTACTCCCAAGCCATTCGAGGAGTACGATGAAAATGACAAGAAGGCTTTCTCTCTAAATGGTAAGGCCTTAAATATTTTACATTGCTCTCTTACCGCCACCGAATATAATCGCATAAGAGGCATACGGTCGGCACATGAAGTTTGGGAAAAATTAGAAACCATTTATGAGGGCACAAAGAAAGTAAAAAGCAAGAAAAACAATGCTTGTGAAAGACTTTGAAAATTTCAATATGCATGATAGTGAAAGCATATCAAAATGGTGGAAAGGCTTGACAACATTATCAATCCTCTTGTGGCTCTTGGAAAGGTCATCTCCGAAGAAGACAAGGTGACCAAGGTATTAAACGCCCTTCCCGGCTCATGGTCCGAAAAAGGTGACGGCAATCACGGAAGCTCAAAATCTTGAGACACTCAAGTTTGATGAGCTCATTGGGAATCTCCTCATTTATGAAGTATATCTCAAGGAGAGGAAAAATTCTCAACCATCGACCTCTAAATCAGGCACGCAAAATATTATTAAAGGCTTAGCATCTTCTTCTAATAATGTTTATTATGCTAGTGATGGGGATGATGAAGAAACGGCGACTCTTGTTAGAAAATTTGCAAAATTTGTAAACAAAAATAAAGCAAGAAAGCCAAGAGACAATTCTTGCTTCAAATGCGGAAAATCCGGGCACTACATAGCCGATTGCCCAAAATTAGCGGAAGAGGAACATAAGAAGAAAAAGCCTTTTCCGAAAAAGAAGGCATTAAATGCGGACGTCAAAACTTGGGATGAATTACTTGAAACAACCAAGCGAGGAAGGAGAATCCGAACATGGTGTTATGGCCATAGACGATGAAAATACCGAGGTACGCTCTAATGCTTCATCTTCTTCCCTAGTTGATGAATTACAATGTGATTTTGATGAATTGCAAAATGAGTTTCAAAATTTGATTGTTAAATACAAGAATTTGAAAAAGGAGCATAAAGAGCTTAAACTAGAAAAGGATAAATTATTTACTTCTTATGACTCTCTTGATAAAGCTCATGCTATTACTATTACTATGGTCCGTACTCTTGAAACCGAAAAACAAACGCTCACAAATGATATTGAAAATTTGAAAAAGGATGTGCATCGATTCAATTTAAGTACGGATAAAGTCACAAAACTTTTAGATGCACAAAGAGGTGAGCATTCTAAATTAGGACTTGGTTATAAACCTTTTCAAAATGCTTTTAAGAAAAAAGACCAAGGTCCAACCTTTGTACGTCTTTAGTAGTCCTCGTATTATTACTTGTTTTTATTGTGGTAAGAATGGACACTATGCTAGCAATTGTAAATTGAAGAATAATTTTAGCTATTATTGGAGACCTAAAGGTCTCAAGGTTAACCCCATGGACCCCAAAATTATAGGGTACCTAAAAATAATTCCTTTGTAGGTTATAGGGGCTATAACAACAATGGAAGATTCAAAATGGCTCGTGGACAGCGGATGTTCACGCCATATGACCGAAAAAGAGAACTTTTTACCAACATCAAGCTCCAAGAAGAGGTATGGTCATGTTCGGCAATGGCAAAGGAATAATTCTTGGAAATGGAGAAATTGGTAACTCTTCTTTCTCTCTTAGTAATGTTCTTTTAGTAGAAGGGCTTAAGTTCAATTTGATAAGTGTTAGCCAACTTTGTGACTCAAATTATAATGTTGTTTTTAATAAAGAAAAATGTCTTATTTCCAAAAATGATAAAATTATTTGTGAAGCAATTAGAAAAGGCAATCTTTACAAAATTTGTACAAGTGATTTGGTTAGTCAAAATGTTTCTTGTATTGTCGCCAATAATGATTTAACTAGCTTATGGCATAGGCTACTTGGACATGTTGGATATAAAAATTTGCAAACTATTTACAAAAACCAACATGTAAAAGGACTACCCAAATTGAATTTTGAAAATCTTGGCTTATGTGACACTTGTCAAAAGAACAAATTAGTTAAGAGTAGTTTTAAGCCCAAAAATGAAATTTCCACTACCAAACCCCTACAAATGCTTCATCTTGATTTGTATGGGGATATTGGTAAGGCAAGTCTAAGTGGAAAACATTACACTTTTGTTATAGTTGATGATTTTTCTAGATATACTTGGGCTCTATTTCTTACAAATAAAAGCGTGCCGTTAATGAGTTTGTTAAGTTGTGTAGACTCATTGAAAATGAAAAGGAAGATACTATTAAGTCCATTCAAGTGATCGAGGTGGAGAATTTGTGGCGAATTTAGAGTCTTTTGTGAAACCAAGGGATATAGTCATAATTTTTCGGCTCCAAGGACACCTTAACAAAATGGAGTAGCCGAAAGGAAGAATCGGACACTTCAAGAAATGAGTCGGTCCATGCTCAATGAATTTTCACTTCCAAAATATTTTTGGGCAAGCGTAAGTACCGCTTGCTATGTTATTAATCGAGTTTATATTCGTCCTAAAATGAATAAAACTCCATATGAGCTTTGGAAAGGAAGAACTCCAAATATTAGTTATTTCAAAATATTTGGATGTAAATGTTTTATTTTGAATACTAAGGATCAATTAGACAAACTTGATCCTAAGGTCGATGAAGGAATATTTATAGGGTATTCAATCAAGAGCAAAGCATATCGGGTTTATAATAAGACTAGTGGGGTTGTTGAAGAATCATCCATGTCAAATTCAATGAAGCTTCGGGTGTTGAAAGGATACCCAATGATGGAAGTGATGAAGAGGATATCGTTGAAACCATTGTTCAAGATGAAACTCAAAATGATCAACCTTCAAGCTCAAGTGTTCCTCAAGAAGATAAAGGTGATACTTGAATTTTCCCGTAGCATTGAAATTTAAGGGAGATCACCCAAAAGATCTTATTATTGGTGATCCCCTTGATAAAGTAATGACTCGAGGAAAATTTGCGAAGAAAGCTCTTATATCTCAAAAAGAGCCTAAAAATGCTAAGGAAGCCATTGAAGATGAGGATTGGTTTTTAGAAATGCAAGAGGAGTTGAATCAATTTGAAAGGAATGATGTATGGGAATTAGTACCTTGTCCTCCATCTCAAACCATTATTGGTACAAAATGGGTATTTCGGAACAAGCTCGATGACCAAGGCAATATTGTTCGAAACAAAGCAAGGTTAGTAGCTCAAGGTTATTGTCAAGAAGAAGGTATTGATTATGATGAAACATTTGCACCGTAGCACGTTTAGAAGCTATTCGTATTTTACTTGCCTATTCTTGTTTTAAAAATTTCAAGCTTTACCAAATGGATGTAAAATCCGCATTTTTAAATGGTATTATTCAAGAAGAAGTCTATGTAAAACAACCTCCGGGGTTTGAAAATTTTTCTAGGCCTAATGATGTTTATAGACTTAAAAAGGCCTTGTATGGTTTGAAACAAGCACCCGTGCATGGTATGATAGACTTAGCTCTTTTCTTTTGCAAAATGGTTTTACAAGAGGTAAAGTTGACACTACTCTCTTTGTTTTTGAAAAAGGGCAAGATTGCTTATTAGTGCAAATTTATGTTGATGATATTATTTTTGGTGCTACTAATGAATCCTTGTGCAAGAAATTTTCTAAGTTAATGCAAGGTGAATTTGAAATGAGCATGATGGGAGAGCTCAACTTCTTCCTGGACTTCAAATTAAGCAATGCCAAGAAGGAATTTATATTTCTCAATCAAAATATACAAAGGAACTTTTGAAGAAATTTGGCATTGAAGAAGGAAGAACGTCTCTACCCCAATGGCAACAAACGTCAAGATTGATAAAGATGAAAAAGGCAAGTCGGTTGATGAATCCAAATATAGAGGTATGATTGGTAGTTTACTTTATTTAACCGCAAGTAGACCGGACATTCTTCATGTCGTATGCCTATGCGCTCGTTTTCAAAGCAATCCCAAAGAATCTCATTTAAGTGCCGTTAAAAGGATTTTTCGATATTTGAAAGGCACTATTCAATATGGTTTATTTTATCCAAAGAATGAAAATTTTTCTCTTAAAGGTTATAGTGATTCGGACTATGCGGGAAATATTGATGATCGGAAAAGTACTTAGGATCATGTCAATTTTTAAGCGATTGCCTAGTATCTTGGTTTTCAAAGAAGCAAAATTGTGTTTCACTTTCAACGGCCGAAGCCGAATATATTTCGCTTGACATTTTGTTGTACTCAACTTCTTTGGATGAAACAAACTTTAGCGGATTATAAATGTTCTTTTGAAAATGTTCTATCTTTTGTGATAACATATCCGCTATAAATATAGCTCAAAACCCGGTTCATCATAACCGTACTAAACATATTGAGATTCGACATCATTTTCTAAGGGATTGTGTCTCAAAACGAAAAATTGAGATATCTTTTGTACCATCTGAAGATCAATTAACGGACATTTTTACAAAACCGCTAACTTCCGAGACTTTTGCATCAATACGATCTCGGTTAGGCATAATGCATATTGAATGAGGTCTATGATTGTATTTTGCACGTTTTTAAAACTTAGGGGCGAAAAATCGGATTTTTGGTTGAAAATTCGGATTTTGGAAATTTTATCAAAACAGTGGGCTGAAGAGGTTGAGGGCAACCGGTCGCCCGTCAACAAATTTTGGTTAAATTCGGTTCTGTCTTCAGTTTCAGCCATTGTGGCTTATTTTGTCTATTTTTCGTCCCCTTCGCCAAATACACTAAAATTTCACTTCAAATGTATTTTCTTGTATATGTTTCATTTTTTGGACTTCATTAAGCTCGATTATCATCATTGCTCATCTTTACCGAATAAATGGTAAGAATTCTACTCCATTTGCTCAATTCTTGATGCTAGTTTCATATGAATGTGATGAGCTTAATATTTATGATGTATTGAATGTTGTTTGAACTGAATTGGTGATGAATTTTTGGCTTAAATGAATTTCAAAGGCGTTATATACTTCTAGTTTTATTCGACGCACGCCAAGTGTTCGACAAAATGTTTCAATGAAAAATTCATCACCTACGTGATTCTCTCGATTTGAAAAGTCATATAAGTTTATAGAGATCATGTTTTATCAATCAAATGAGCTTTTGCATGTCAATTGATCAACTTTTCCCTTTTACTTGGAATTTAAGCTTCAATTTTCAATAAGCTCGATAAATCGATAAATTTGCGCACTTTGATATGAATATATGATGTTTCTATCGTGCTAACATTCTTTTTGATGATTTCAAAGGGGGAGAAACAGGAAAAATGCTCATACGCTCAAAGAAGCGAAAATAAGCTAGCAAGAAAAGCTATAAGCTAGGGCTCTTGAAAGCCATAAGCTGTGAACAATGCTTAGTCCATTTGATGTATTGTGGACTTTTATGCTTGACTAACGATGTTTTCAAGCTTAAGTTGTGAAAGCTAAGCTTTTAGCTTTTAGTTGTTGCTTGTATACTTGTTCTTTATATGCATGTTGATAGGGGGAGCTTGTGCAAAAATGATTTTGAAAAATATTTGCTCCTATCCTTGTGTGCTTGTACTTATGATGTATCTTGTTTGTAATTGATTGTTGTTTTAAGACCGGAAAATTTGTTTTGTTTTAAAATCGACCTTCTAAAATTGTTTTGGTTTGTAATCATCAAAAAGGGGGAGTTTGTTAGATAAATGTTATTATCAAGATTTTGATGATTTTGTTTTAATAAGATTTTGTACCAAAACAATGTTTTTATATGTTGTCCAAATACTCCTAAATGATTTAAAATGTTTTTACTAATTTTTTGGAGTATTTCTTAGAGTTTTTAATTTGATAAAAATTGGACAACACTTTTGATGGTTTTGTTTAAATTGGTTTTTACACCAAAACTATGTTTATAAATGTTGTCTAAATACTCCCAAATGATTTAAAATGTTTTTACTAATTTTTTGGAGTATTTCTTGAAGTTTATTTTTCAAAAAAAATCGGATAACATTTCAAAGAGGGAGGTCGACCGGTCGCTCAAATGGTCGACCTGTACTTGAAGATAAGAAAACACGAAAGCAGAACTTACGGACTTGAAAAATGGAGCGGGGACCGGTCAGGGGGAGGGGCCGACAGTCGCACAGGCGGCCGGTCGAACCCCTCCGGCCGGTCGCACCCCCGCAACCTCTACCCGGATCGCACTATTTTTAAAACGGTCAAAATCTTCAACAGGGCAACCTGGGTCGCCCTATGTTACTTTTGACAATGACAAAATTCCAACCGTTGCAACTGTGTGACAATATTTGCTTTTCAATTTTGTACAATATTTCTACATCTTGTGATCTTCTTTTTGTAGACAAAAGTGAAGATAGAGGAGCCTATGTTGGGAGCCTATGTTGGTGAAGCTTCCTATAAATAGAGGATGAATTGAAGACACAAGACACAACACATACAAGCAAAATACACAACAAGAAATCGCAAATTGTTCAAGCTTTCATTTTTACATTCTTGTTGTAATAGCTAAATCTTTCACTTGCACATCTTTGAGGTCTAGGTTTTTGATTCTTGATTACACTTGCACTCAATCTTTGTATTGGTTTCATAGAGTTGTAATCTTGAATTTTGTCCATCATTCAACACAAGACATCCTTGTGAGTATTCTGTGGTAAGAATACACTTGGGTGATTTAGGTGATAGGTGTTTGAAGAGTGTGGTACTCTTCAAAGGTGGTGAAGGAAGATTGTGGTAATCTCCTTGAAGGTGTTGTAAGAGGATTGTGGTTATCCTCAAGGTGTTGTATTAATTGTAGTAATTAATAAAATCTTTTCTTTTTGAAATCCATCCCTGAGAATCTTGGGGTGGTAGAGGATTAGGCCCTAGGTGGGTTGAACCTCTTTAAATCAACGAGTGTTGTTTAATTTCCATATTTTACATTCTTGTCATTTACTTGTTGATTCGAAAAAGAGGGTGATTTGCGAAAAATCGGCAAAATCTATTCACCCCCCCTCTAGATTATCGTAGCCACTTGGACTAACAAACTCATCTTCAGTGGCCGGCTCGTTCTTGGCTGCCGGCTCGCCTTCTTCCATCAACGGTTCTTTCCCAGGTCGACGACCTGGATTATCCTCCTGAACAATCACCACTTTCCGCTCGGGCTCCTCTTTTGGCTGGGGATCGCCTTGCGTGGTCCCACTGGTTTCTCCTCATTCCATCACGTTAATCTCCACCGGTCGGAGTTTGAGAGAGCATTCTCATGACTCCCTTTGATTCCCCTTATGTATGGGCCGTATGGCCTCGCCATCAGATGTTGGGAATTTTATACAAAAATGATATATTGAAACGTCTGTTTTTATATGATAAAGCAATGGCCTCCCAATGATAGCATTATACTCCGAATCGGCGTTGATTATTTTAAATGTTGTCATGACGATCCGTTTATGCAACCCCTGTCCCATTTGGATGGGCAAGTCAACTTCTCCGAGCGGGACTATTCTTCCTCCTCCAAACCCCAGAATGCTATCGTTGCATGGACGGATATAGCTATCGTCCACGTTCAATCTCACGAAAGGCTCGGACGTAAATGACCGATGAGTAGTAGGCTTAGAATCGATCAAAATTCTATGAACCGGAATACCCAAAATCGGTGCAAGAATGACGGGGGTCGAGAATGAGGTGGACCACCTGGTCGGCATCCACATCGAAGAGAACACAAAATGGCGGTGGGTTGGCCTTCCTTGATTTCCGCCACCCGAACTTGTCTTTCGGCGTGGGAGACCTGTCGACATCGCCCTTTCTTTTCTGTTGGAGCGGCTATCTTCGGTGTGTTAGTGTTGATTCGATTCACACTTAACATCATAAGGATCTCCCTACCCCCTGGTTCTCGGCCGGTGGTGGCGGCAGGAGAGGCGGATTGGTTATGCGCTCGGATTAACACTCGAGTCGATCTTAGGTGGGGCGGTAGTTCATGAACGTATCTTTTGAGACCGCCTTGCCGAACAATACGCATAATTTCTCACGATTAGATCTCGGCACTCATCGGTATCGTGACCTATTGATTTATGATAGGCACAATATCGATGTGAATCTAATTTCGTCGGCTCGACCTTCAAAGGCCGAAGTGGAGGTAACAAATTCGAGACCTATACTTCATTCCATATGGGCCGATGGAGTGTGGGTCAAATCTTTCTTAATGCGGCAACTTCGGAACTTGCGACGGCGAGCCCTAAATCCGGTGGTCGGGTTTTCCGAGAATGGTCTAAATCCCAACCCCGGCCCAACCGCTTGATTCCTTCCTTCCGTCTTTCTCACGCCCCTGGCGGTGCTGGGGCATTAGCATTTTTAGCTTCTTCCGCGCAAATATGGCGTTCGCGCGGACCAAAAATTTCTTGGTGCGAGGTCGCCCCGATTCATGGATGGAGTAGTTAAACCAAGTTTGGGGCAAGGCCAGCCATGGTCTGCGATTAAAATGGCGTCATCCGACACCGGTTCCATCTCTCGAACTTGCTTATTGAGCGAGAGAGATATAGCTTTTTAGGGGCTCAAATCCTTCCCTTGTTTGATGTTCACGAGGGAATCCTTAGGTGCGGCTCGGACTTTGGACGTTAAGAAATGCGTTGTAAGGCGGATGCGAGATCCCCCATGCCCGAATGGATCCCTGTGGTAGGGTCCTAAACCAACGGTGGGCTCGTCGCTGAAGTCGGTGGGAAGGCCTGAGAGGATGGCATCACTAGGGATCGCATGAGTTCCATCCATGCTAAGTACTTGTGGACGTGAGTGGTCGGGTCGGTTTCCCCGTTGTAGAGTCCGGCACGGGGATTTTCAATTTTGGCGATAACGGGTCGCCAGGATTCCAGGAGAAAATGGCGACATAACACGTTTGGTTGGTTCATTGCTTGGGGCGGCCTCGAGAGGCTGATTCGCTTCTCGGACCGCCTTCCAATTCATTCAAACGACGGCGAAGGCGTTGTATTTCTACATCCGTTCTGCCGCCATAAAGGTAGGGCCTTGATCCGATTGACCCTAGCGCCTCCCGCTCGCCCGGGAAATCGAGTCGGGAACTTATCGATCGAGCCGGGCGAAAAGGATCAACTCCCGGTTGCCGGCGGACACCGAGTGGGCATGGCGATGTCGTGTTGGCTCGGTATTGACTCCTTCTACACGACTTTGCCCTCCTCATCTTCTCGCGCCGCCTTCGTGATGACGGACACGCTGTTCATTACCGAATCGAAAGCTTTCTTGGGCTTCATTATGAGGAAGTCCAGGGGGACTTGAGGATTGATATTAACATTTAGTTGTGGATTGAGTGGGTTAGTATTTACAAGGAGTGGAGGAGGTGCACGAGAGTTTGTGGTAGCGAGAGTTTGTGATATGAGTTGGTTCATTTTTGTCTGAGAAGTTGAGTTGGCAATTAGCCGAGCGAAAGGAAATAAAGTAGTGCTCGCTGTTCATCGTCGAAGCATATTTTGACCATTAGTAGTCGGCGGTTTGGTTGTTGGGGTGTTGTTCTTGATCAAACGAACATTTCTCATTGTTGACTCATTTTGTCTATTACGAAAAAGATAAACGCGTTGAACTTTACCTGGTTTTTACTTAACTTGCTTTTTCCTGGAACTCTGACTGGACCAATACGGGCCCTCCTTCTAGCGCCAATTTGTTGACGTGCGTTTTGGTCAACAAACAAAATATATAAGAAATTTAACACGTGGAAATATAAGTATGCGTAATACGCATTTATTTATGGCTAATTCTGCCTTTTTTACATAATGCCGAGCCAAATTATTGGGGTCGGTCTTTCTTACAATCTCGCGTTTTACCGGTCTTCTTTTCTCGGTTTTTTTTTCTTCCCCTTTTTCTCTTAAAATGAGGATTTTTATACCCCTCGAGTAAGTGGGTTTTCAATGATCATCTTTGCACTAATCAATCACTAATCGGTAAAATAATGAAAAAAGGACACATGTCCCTCTCTAATCGTGCATGTCAGCCAACTCTTGCCACTTGGTGACTCCTCTCTATAACTTTCTGACATGTGACAGTTTCTGATACCAATAAAGCACTAAGCATGGGCAAGTATGGGCAAATGGTTATTTTTATGAATCATCGCGCATGCGTTTCCATGGAAATTTGGGCTCGGGGTCGGGGCTCGCGATCGTGCGTGGTTGGGCTCGGTAGCGGGCGAGCCTAATTCATGACGTGTCACCGCGCACCATTACTGACGTCACCTGTAGGCCCTCCACTCGGATGTGTGCTAGGCTGATGGCGTGGATTAATTTCTTCCAGCTCGGCTCGGGCGTCATCACTTTCCATTTATTATCTCATAGTATTCCTTTATCATTTTATTTCATAACTGTATATTATTAAGTTTTTCCGTGTTTAAATTAAAGATGCCTGCTTAAAAAATGAACACTATTAATTCAATTATATTATCTGGGTTTTCCGAGATTGCATGAAATAGGAGTAAAACCCAGAGTTAGGGGAAGAAAAACAATGAAATGTGTAACAATTTATTTATTTGCTTGTTTATTATTTCCTCAATTGGAATTTACAAATAACTAGTACAGTACATAGTTTGGTATGCAGTGATAGACAAAATGGTTACGAAGTTGGAAAAAATACTTTGGTTAGAAAACTAAATATGTTTTCAGGATGGATTTAATAAACACAATACAATCAATTAATTGTAATATGTTAAGATATGTCACTGGTGAGTTGTCTCACATTAATTAATTAAGGGAAGATAGTCAACTTATATGTCAAGTTAGTTATTTCTCCTATCACCAATTGATTTTAGGATGCAACCTCATTTTATTAATTTTACAAAACAATCTATGTTTTTCAAAAAAAAAAAATTGTTTTACCCATTACTTAATTTAACTTTTTGATTTATTCTAAATAAAAGAATATCACAAAAGTTGTTTACATTATTTAGGATATATATTATATTTCTAAATAGTATATTAAATCTACAATTTAACAGATAATTGATATATTTAAAACTATATAATTAAGAGTTATTTTGGGTACATAATGCTTAGCTTTCATGATTATTATAGTTTTATTTTTAAAAACTAGAACTTAAAACATTTAAATTTTATATTTTTGTTAATGAAATATAATTATAAAGTATGCATGACTTTGTTCTATAATAAATACTTTAACTTTAAATGTTATATATGTTCTAGTTAAAACTATAGATTTAAAAATATAAATTTGAAAATTCATTGTAAGTAAAAGGACTATTGTTTGTTGTCAAAAAAGGATTATTGTTTTATTCTCTCTATTTTTTTCCCTAGATTTCAACTTTTACAAATTAATTTAAAATTGAATATCGTAAATTTTACTTAATTTTAATTCAAATATTTTTTGAGAAATGTATACTTTCATGATAGTAGATATTACATTTCAAAATCATTGATCCATCTTATTGTAATTTTGTTAATTAAGTATGAATGTTTTATTTTTATCAATATGATTGTAAATTTGTAATACGAATATAATAATTGGTGTCAACGTTAAAAAAAAAGTATCACAAATTTGAACATGCCTTATGTATTTTTGTTAAATTCTTTTTATGTATTTTATTAATTGAGTGTGAACATTTTTATTTTCTATCTATATGATTGTTTATGCAAATAGGATAATCAGAGAAAAATTAAATTAATAATAATAATAATTCTTTCGTACAAAATTCTTTATATGCCTAAAATGTATATAGTTGTAAAGCATTCAAAATCTAACTTTATAGGGAATTACTTGGATTTGAAAACTCAAAATTAAATATTTAAAAAGCTATGACAGAAAAAGGACAGTTGGATTGTCAAAAGAAAAGGAAGAAAGAAAAAGAAAAAAGACAATATATGTGATGATACTGAAGAATTTTTTTTAATGTGTGAATTGTGAAAGGACATGACATCTACTAATTAATTTAATAAAAATTAAACAAAATTATTAAAATTAGACAATCTCAAGTAGTTTACACTATTTTAGAGCATATTTTGTAATATTTTGCCACAATCCGCACATCATCTCTAGAAGTTTGATGAATTCTGCATAGGGGATGCTCTAGAAGTTTGCGAGTCAGTGCATAGGGATGACAATTTTGACCGGACATGGTAGTGGCGAGGGTGACGGTCAGGTATCACTTCCACCCCAGTACTCGCCCCGCTTAATATTTTTAGTTTTAAAATATATTTAAATATATATTTTGTATATATAATATATATTATAATGTAATTTTTATGTATTCTTATATTATATCTAATATTTATAAATTGATAATAATAAATTTTGTAAATAATATTTTATAAATATATTTTTTTTTTTTTTATTTAATTTAATTTAAAAGGGACATAACGGGTCGACCCGTCCCGCAACCAATGGCGGGTTGACCCGCCCCGTCCCTGTTCTAGGCACAGGACCCAAACCCGCCTTATTGTCATCCCTTATTCTGCACTAAAAAAAAATATTCCGTGATATTCTATTTTAGTGCATATTTTCATACACAAAAAATTGTTTATGTATTTAAACAAAAGGAAAGAAACATAGTAGCGTAACTAGCGGCGGACCCAAGAGGGGGCAAGGGGGGGCCACTACTCCCCCAAAATTTTCCAAAATATTTCCTGCTGCACAAAGTTTTTCAAATTATTTTTTAAAAGGTGAAATAATTGAATTAATTTACAATTGCCCCCCAAAATTTTCCAAAAAAAAATTTCCCCCCAAAGTTTTCCAAAAAATTTTTCTCCCCCATAAGTTTTCCAAATTATTTTTTAAAAGGTAAAATAAATGAATTAATTTACAATTCCCCCAAATTTGATAAAACTTGAATAGTTGTCTTTTACTGATATAAAAAGCCATTAATTATGGTTAGTATATGGAAAAAAATTTGCATAGTTTAAATTTATAAACTCGATCCATTTTCCGCCCCCCAAAGTCAGAATCCTGCGTCCGCCACTAAATGTAGCTATAATATTGTGCTATTATTGGTGCAAAACTATTAACATCTTTAAAAATGGTACACGTTTTGGTGCTGGAGTAACGAGTGATATTTACGTCCAAAATAGAAACTGTCTCCTGGTGGATGCGAGTTGCGAGTTGCGAGTTGCGAGTCCGTCTTGAAACGAAAATATTTTGGTAAACCTGATGAAAGTTATATATGATGCTGACCATAATTCACTCTATTTTTCTGATTGGTTGGCGCACATTATCTGAAAGTTGAGTGGACAGTGATGTATGCTGGATAGCATGAGCAAATAATGCCCTGTAAAATTTTGTACCACTTTTTGCAATGTCATTCTAATTTGATACACTTTCAATTATCAAAATCTCTTAACAACATTTTATATCTTGTTTGCACAATTTCATAAACAAAGACCGTGTCACACTTCCCATTTTTTATTTTATTTTTAAAAGTTATATATTAATTATGTCGAGAAACAAAATGTGCCCAGCTAATCATTTTTTATGTAGTTTATAATTATTGAATTTGTTGCGTACTTATTATATAAAAAAATCCGGATCTATCCTTGTAATTGGATATTGATTTGGGTGTGAACAAATCAGATGTATTTCGGGTCGGGTCGCCACCTCGCTCTCTGGATTTTTATAGATGAGGTCCCAAAATCCATCCTTGCATACTAGTTGGGTCAGGTAGCGACCCGACCCATGACCTCGGTTAGGGTCGCTCCACGACCCTAGGTTATAGGATCCTAGTCTTATTAGGTCTTTTGCTCCATTAGGCGAGGGTAAATAAGTAATTTTAGATAGATGTATATCATTACTCCCCCAGTTACTTTAGTAATTAATTATTATGGTAATTTTGAATCTGAGCCGTATAATTTGAAAAGTCTCTTTAATCCCAACTGCTTGATCTTCCCGTCCATTCCTATATATATGGAAGCCTTTGAGTTGTCATTTTTACTCTTCATTTAGTGCGGTGAAATTTATTTCCAGTTCGCAGCGAGCTCGAAGCCCTCGTTCGAAGATTCTTCGCGTAGTCCGGATTCACCTCGAGGTAGCCCTTAGTTTCTCTTCGAGTACTAATTTTTTATTTCATTTATTTTTCTTTCTTCTTCTTGCTATGCCTTCCGACCGTTGATAAGAGTCTTTTTATGCATGTTTTATGTGTATATTTGAGTAGAATTTGAGTTATTTTGTTGTTACTTTCGTTAGTTTTTGATTGTATATTGTTTATACTACTGTGAAGTGCTTTTATTGGTGTAGATTGACCATTCGGGGCTAATTTTGGTGAATTTCGGACCATGGATTCATGTCAAAACATATCGGGGAGTTTAAGGATGCAAAAACGCTCGAAATCCCAAGCCAAACGCATCATTTTGGGGCCTTTTTGGTCCAACACGGCCAGGGGGTGTCGGGCAACACGGCCATGTTCAAACAGGGCGAAAAATCACAATTTTTAGGCTTGGACAGACTCGAACACGGCCTGGCCGTGTCGTACACCACGGTCGTGTCGTACGACATGGCCATATCAGACCAATTTTCAGCAAAATTCAAGCAGCACGGCCAGGGCGTGTCGGGCGACATGGCCGTGTTCGGGGGGTTTTTTTGCAACTTTTCCATGCGAAAATTATGGAAAACTCACCAACCAAACTTTTTGACCACTTTTGTACACCTTTAACACCCTATTTTGCTACAACATGTCCCCATATTCCCTCAATTATCATTTGAATACAAGAATTCACCAACCCAACAATGAATTGGAGCATTTGTTTAACAAAGGATGACATTATTAATGTGTTCTTGCACAAAAATAATGTCTATAAAAGCTAAGAGTATGAGTTGAGGGAATCATTCATTAATTCAAGATACATTGAATTCATTAGATTCATTAAATTCATTAGACATTGGAGATCAAGAGGTCTTGGAGGAGTAAGCTTGTAGCAACATTGGAGAAGAAGGCTTGGAGCAACATCATCAATCAAGAAAGAAGTCAATTGAGATTTTGAGAAAGATAAGTACACCATGTCTACAATACTTAAATCTTCTTGTGTAATTTATTCTTTGGTCAAAAACATGTGTAGCTAAACTCCTAGTGTTTGAATGTAATGAACTCTAGAATGGATTTGTGATTAAGGTGTGTATATTTTTAATAAAATATTCATATTTTGTGTGATTCACTTATATTATGCTTCGTTCATTTGAATTGATATATGTGCAATATTGATTTGAAGTTTATTTTTCATCCGGGAAATCGAAAGATTCATGGTGAAATAGAACCTATATAAGTGAAAAGAGTTGCATGCAATCCTAAATATAGGACGACATAAATCTTCTGGATGAGGGTCAAACCTAATATGGGAATTCACAAATCGTTATAATGATGTCTTGGGGGTTTTAACTAGAAAAAGATTTCAGTTAATCAACTTGAGATTAGAAGTTTTTCGCCTTGAGAAAGGGTTTAACTTAAATTGGGAATTTCAACGGTCCACAAGACATGAGATTTTATTAAAAGAGGTTGGTTTTTGCTTAAGGGCTTACGGTTGTATTTTTAACTTGTCAAATCACAAAAACATTCTAGAGGGATTTACATTCAAACACATTTAATTTCTATCTCTTGATTTCTTATTTTACAAATCTTCCTTCATTTTTACAATTTATAATTTGTTTTTCTTTTTCATCAAACAAAAACTCTGAAAATTGTTAGATTAAATAACAAAAAGCCGGTAATTATTAGTACTTACAATCCTCGTGGGAATGACACTCGGTACTCAATAATCTATACTATAAAACTATAGGTGCACTTGCTTACGGTTTTAAAGGTAGCTTTTGAGCCATCAAGTTTTTGGCGCCGTTGCCGGGGATTGTAGTATTAAGAACACCTTATTTTTGTTAATTTAATCTTTTTATTTTATTTTATTTCATCATTTGTCTTTCTTTTTATCTATCTTTGTAAGTCTGGATTACACTTATCCTCTTTATTTTTGCGTGCCTACTCGTCACCGAATTTGGAAGCAGAGAGACCGCGGTAGCAACACAGTGGAAAGTATTAATACAAACCACGAGGAGGATATTAACGAAGGCAAGGATCCCGATATGGCGGATGAACAACAAAGAACCATATACGACTACGCCAAGCCGTCTATGGACGGCACATCGTCTAATATCGTAAGGCCATTGTTGCGCAGCCAATAATTTGAAATCTAACCGAATGTCATTCAAATGGTGCAACAATTTGTTCAATTCGATGGCCTACTGGGACGAGGATCCAAATAATCATATCGCGAAGTTCCTCGAAATTTGTGATACCTTCAAAATAAATGGAGTCTCCGACGATGCCATCCGTTTACGCCTGTTCCCATTTACTCTTTGGGGACGGGCTAAACAATGGCTAAACACTTTACCTTAGGGAACAATCACAACGTGGAGCATTATGGCAGAAAAGTTCCTTCTGAAGTATTTTCCACCCGCCAAAACCGCACGATTGAGGAATGAGATCTCTTCATTCACTCAAGAGGACGATAAGACCTTGTACGACACTTGGGAGAGATTCAAGGAATTGCTGCGGAAATGCCCACATCATGGCCTTCTCATTTGGATGCAAGTCCAAACATTTTACAATGGGCTACTCTTATCGACGAGGCAAATGATTGATGCGGCAGCGGGGAGGACGTTGAATAATAAAACACCCAAAGCCGCCCAAGATCTCATAGAAGGAATGGCCATGAATGGCTATCAATGACAATCCGTACGAGGTAAACCTAACATAACAGTGGGTGTTTATAATGTAGATGCAGTGGTTACACTAGTCGCACAGTCGAAGCTTTGACCCAAAAGATCGACGATCTAGAAGCTCCTAAACCACCACCACCGCATGTTTTATCTTGTGAAACTTGCGGAGGATTGCATAATCATCGGGATTTGCCCACACACAATACCTCACGCTGAACATGCTAATTACGTTGGGAATCAGGCGCGTAAATTACCCAAGTAATCCTTACAAAGAACACATATAATCCTGGGTGGCGACAACATCCTAATTTTGGTTGGGGAAATCAAGGCCAACCACGACCTAATCCCAATCCGATCTACACACGTCTCCGGATTTTGACCAAATCAAGGTAAGCCTAACTTGGAAGATCTTATAACAAAGTTTGTGCAATCAATGAGATACCCGATTCGGCGGTGGAAACATCCTTGATAAATCAAGAGGCATCTATCCATAATCTGGAAAACCAAATAGGCAGATTGCGAAGATGATTTCGAAAGGCCACAAGGTAGTTTTAGGGTAATCGAGCCAAACCCAAGACAACACGTAAAGGCAATCACCATCAGTTTTCCACATGAGCATGATTATGCCAATGCCGTCATGCAGAAATACGTGGAGGATGACATGCCCAAAGAAAAGCTCATGAAAAAGGAGGTTGCGAACACAAGCCCAAGATCCCTTACAGAAGTCTAACCGGAAGAAGAAGATAGAAGGGAGGACAAATTTGGTAAGTACCTTGATTCTTTCAAACAATTACATGCCAATATTCCATTTGTTGACCATCCTTCAAAGCATGTTAGGGATCTTAATGACATCATTCCTAGTGAAAATAAGCTTAACAAATTATCAAATGTGCAATTGAATGATAAATGTCCTTCCAATGAACTACCACAAAAATTTAATGATCTAGGAAGCTTTATTATCCCTTGCACAATTGATGGTTTACCTGTTGATAGGGCACTAGCCGACTTGGGACCTAGTATCAATGTGATGTCTTATGAAACATTTAAGCATGCGGGATTAGGTGAACTTAAACCTATTAGGATGGACATTCAATTAGCCGATAAATCGATTAAACATCCTAGAGGTATTATTCATGATGTGTTAGTCAAGATTGATAAATTCGTGTTTCCAGTCGATTTCGTTATTCTTGACATGCATGATAATATAGAAGTTCCCTTAATTCTAGGACGTCCATTTTTGGCTACCGCAAAATCTCTCATTGATGTGCATGATGGAAAACTTATTTTGAGAGTAGGGAGTGAACAGGTTATCTTTAAAATTCCCTTGAAAAATCATATAGATGATACTTGTTTTCCTATAAAATTGATTGGGAAAAATGATCTTTTGCTTGATACGCCATCTAATAAACCCTTGAAAACATGTGATGTTCAGTGTGTAGAAGTGCTCACAGAAAAGTTCATATTTAAAGATGTCGTGCAGAAAATGGGACCATCAAGGTAAATTGTTCGAGATTTGACTTAGGTGGCTATGTTAAGGATTTTCATAAGTTCAAGGCTCTGCCTGATTAAATCTTCACATTTAGGTGACATAGTCCAGCTATACGACGTTAAAGAAGCGCTAACCGGAGAAGGCAACCCGATGTTTGTGTGCAATTGTTTCCATTTATTTTTATTTTTTATTTTATTTTCTTTCAAAATAATCATAAGTCCTAGAGTCATTTTCAAATCATAAAAAAAAACTCTTGAGCTTCTTCTTGGTTGTCCTAATTGGGAATATTTGAGATTTCACGGTATTCGAGTTGTGTGTTGCTTAACTTTGATTAGGTATGAATGTTAGGAATTTTATTGTTTAGATTTTGATGAATGCCATGTAAAACTTAGAATAGAAAGTTGGCACCCCAATTTTTGTTGTAAAATGCTTTGTAACAATTAGAGCTAGCCAAGGTAGTGAGTTAAGTCACTACGCCCTAACATGCAAGAAGACAATCAAGACTGGAAGGAAGACTCACTGTGAGACATTTGAGTATGGCAAAGAAGAGTAGACGGGAACTCTATGAAGAAGCGGTGAGATGCGGCTAAGTGGAGTATTAGTCAAGTCAACTCGAGAAAAGCCAAGTCTCAAGTTGAAGTGATGAAGAGTCATCCATGATTGGAAGGCGACTCTAAGTCACCGGGGAAAGCAAGGAAATGCAATCAAGTCGAGATAAGCGTAAAAGATCCGTTGCATAGAAATCAAGAGATTCACTTAAATAAGTAATATCTCCATACCACCTTTCTCTGAGTGCTCGGTCAGGAAGCGTGCAAATGGAATGAACCAATGGGAAGCACTACACCGTGTCAGAACTCTGAAAAAGTGAAAGAACAATTCATACGAGGAAATGGCAATTCCAAGGACTGCAACAAGACAAGCCAACGACTGCAAGTGACTTTCAAAATTAGCATATCTCTTCAACGGGCAAATTTTTGAAAGGTCACTATAAAAGGCTGAGGAGTTTAATAGAGGAGAGAGAGACAAGTGACACAAGAGATAGACCTGAACCAATGAGGCGTTCAAGCAATTATTAGAAAAATCAAAACATTCTCAATCCTCAAGCCTAAACTACGAAGAACATCAATCCAACACTCACCTGTGAAGGAAAGATAACTTCAATCAGTTGAAGAGGAAAATACTGAAAACAAGGGGTCTACATTCCACGAAGGATTGTAGGAAGGTTCAAGATCGAACCAAGTCTTAAGCTTTTGGAGGGCTTCGTGATCAAATCCAAAGAGCTTGAGCAAGTGAGCTGTAGTAGCAAGGCAAATTTGCCTGTGAAGAAGGCGAGTCGTCACGAGAAGCGGTGAGTGATCAAGGCGTCTCGGCCATCGAGTCCCAAAGGATCAAGTCATTTGTGTGATCAAGACTTGTATCCGGTATTACCACTTTGTAAACCGATCATTACCTAGTGGATTCCTCCGGGAGTTGGAGAAGAGAGGAGTAGAAGAATTACCCCATCTTGAACCTCTATAAAAATTTCTTTGTGTCATTTACATTTCAAACATTTTAATTCTGCATTATTAACTCGCTTATATCTGCGATAAAATTTGCTATCCACTTGATAATCTATAAGTACTAAACCAAGCACTAAACTCTTGCTTTATCAAACTTAAGGGTGTTAAGTCTTGTGAAAACAAAACCACGATCGAGTTTATTTAGAGTCAGGTTGAGTTATTCCATCAACAACTCGAGTTAGTACATTTGAGAGATTAACTCTCTTGAGTGACTAAATTATTTGTCCATCTAGACACAATGGTGTGTAGTATTAACTCTGAATATTTAAAAAGGACTAAATCGAAAATTTGGTAAGGTTTATTCAACCCCCCCCCTTCTAAACCTTACACTTACACCCCTTGGGACCTACAATGAAGATGTCGTTGAAGGTCTCGTACCAAAACAACCTAATGATCGCTCAACACTGATTTTACTATTGTAGTAAGGTCGTATTTTTCTTTTTCCACCTCTTTTATATCATTCTAATTTCTTTGCTTTTTGAGTGTTTGGTGTGTGTTTGTCCATTTCTTTCTTTCACATTGAGGACAATGTGAATCTTAAAAGTTGGAGGTGGGTACAATAACATTTTCGGAATGCTTGTATGCTTGTTTGAGATGTGATTTTTATTTTTTTTAACAAATTGAATGTTTGCTAGTCAATAACTTGGCCCAATTATACCTACATTAACTTGTTAATTTGTGTTTTCAATGTGAAGCAATTGATTGTCTAGGATAGATTGACGTGGATGCAGGCAAAATTTTGATGAGATTTCTAACACCATAAATACTTGATGTATTAAGGCATATACGACGATACCTAGCGCTATGAACGTCTCAGAACTCGTGATTTAGTAGTGGTTAACTAGTTGTTAAACCAAGCTTGCGAATAAAAAAAAGAAAGAAAGAAAAATGAAAAAAAAAAAAAAAAAAAAGAAAAAATGGACCAATCGAGGTTATACTCCTCTATTTGTTGTTGCTTAGTAACTAGGAGCATTCATGAGCCACATGTTTGTCTTTTTACGTAAAACGGCCTGCACAAATATGAGTATGGGAAACCACCCTATGAGGTTTGAATAGAAATTCAAAATTTAAACCTAGTGGAAGCATGCTTGAAAGGTCCTAAAAAAAGAACGAAAAAAAAAGGGGAATGTATACTCCTTGACTTCTCATCCCAATAAAGTTCACGAAGCTTGGTTATATAACTAGTAGGCTAACTACAAAGATCTATTTAGCTCTTGTATTTTCATAGCATTATTGAATTGAAGTTGTTCATAACTATCAATATTTGTGGAGTGATGATTTCAAGTCTGAATAATGCCTACTGATATTACGGTCTTTCTTGACAGTCGATCGCTTTGCAAAACAATGTTTTTTTTACTAAATGGTTAATTCGGGTTGAGAAGGCTAAGAACTGTTAGATAAATGTTTTTATCATGATTTTGATGATTATGTTCGATTTTGTTCAAATAACTTTTTAAACCAAAACAATGTCCCTAAATGTTGTCTAAATACTTCAGATCGACTTAAAATGTTTTTACTATTTTTCGGAGTATTTTTTGGAGTTTATTTTCGATAAAAAATTGGACAACACATTTGTTTCGAGGCTCGACCGGTCGCCCTATAGGGCAACCCGCACTGAGTTGAAACGAGAAAAAAATGAGGCGTAAGAAAAAAAAGGCGGGCGGCGGCCGATCGGTGAGTGAGCGGCCGGTCGGCCGTGGCATTTTAATACTAGGAGTTGGCTTTTTGTTCTAGACTTCTCTATTTGAAATTTCTTGAGTCCAACCAGTCCATGACTAAAGGCGACACGGTCGCACCCCTCCGACCGGTTCCCCTGTGTAAAAATTCGCATAATTCAATTTCAATCTTATCTCGTGCGGCCGGTCGAACCCGCATTTATCAAACAAACTATCCGCGTTTTCATGACTTTTCCTATTTTATAGGATTGATTTCTAACAGCTATATTGATCATTTTAAATGGTTTCTTTTGCGGCAAATCACTCCCCGAGGAGGAGCAATGTCCTGGAAATGAAAGCCAAGTCCTCTCCTATAAATAGAGGCTTCATTCAAGTAACAAGATACAACACTCCATACAAGCAAAAAGAGCAAACAAAGCAAACACTTCTATATCTTGTTGTATTAGCCTAAGCACTTTCACTTGCACAAATTTGAGGTCTAGGCTTTCAATTCTTGATTACACTTGTACTCATATTTTTCAATCTTTATTGAGTTGTAATCTTGATTTTGGTCATCATTCAACACAAGACATCCTTGTGAGTATTCTTGTGGTAAGAATACACTTGGGTGATCTAGGTGATAGGTGTTTGAAGGTTATGGTAATCTTCAAAGGTGTTGTAAGAGGGTTGTGGTAATCCTCAAGGTATTGTAAGAGGGTTGTGGTAATCCTCAAGGTGGTGAAAGAGGGTTGTGGTAATCCTCAAGGTGTTGTATTATTTTTTGGTAAATTAATAAAATCATTTTTTCTTTTTGAAATCCATCCCGGATATACTGGGGTGGTAGTAGATTAGGCCCTAGGTGGGTTGAACTACTATAAATCGACGTGTGCTATTTACTTTCCGCATTTAGCATTTCATCTTTGTTTAAGCTTTTCGAAAAAGAGGGCAAAATCTGAAAAACCGGGATAATCTATTCACCCCCCCTCTAGATTATTGTAGCCATTTGGACTAACAAGTGGTATCAAAGCCAAACTCTTTGGCTAGCTCGTTCCGAGTAAATAGGAAAGATCCATGGCTATAAATGATGCTCATCTCACCACCGGCGCCTCCACCAATAAGCCACCACTATTCGACGCTAACAACTACGTATTTTGGAAAGACCATATGGAGTGCTTCCTACAAGGGTGCGGGTTCGACATTTGGAATGTGGTCATTGAAGGAGTTGATCAACCAACAAAAAAATCGGAGGATGGCACCTTGGCTCCTAAACCTTTCAAGGAGTTTGATGAAAATGACAAAAAGGCTTTCTCTCTAAATGGTAAGGCCTTAAATATTTTGCATTGTTCTCTTACCGCCACCGAGTACAATCGCATAAGAGGCATAAGGTCGGCACATGAGGTTTGGGAAAAATTGGAGACAATCTATGAAGGGACTAAGAAAGTCAAGCAAGCAATAAACACCATGCTTGTTAAAGACTTCGAAAACTTTAACATGTATGATGGCGAAAGCATCTCCAAAATGGTGGAAAGGCTTGACAATATCGTCAATCCTCTTGTGGCCCTCGACAAAGTCATTTCCGAAGAAGACAAGGTGACCAAAGTATTGAATGCTCTTCCCGACTCATGATCCGAAAAAGTAATGGCAATCACGGAGGCACAAAATCTTGAGACACTCAAGTTTGACGAGCTTATTGGAAATCTACTCATCTATGAAGTCTATCTCAAGGAGAGGAAAAATTCCAAACCATCCACAAATCAATCGGGTATGCAAATTATTCCTAAAGATCTTGCTTCTTCTTCTAATAATGCATACTATGATAATGATGATGATGATGAGGAGACGGCCGCACTTGTTCGAAAATTTGCAAAATTTGTGAATAAAAATAAAGTGAGAAAACCAAGAGATAATGCTTGCTTTAAATGCGAAAAACCGGGCACTTCATTGCCGATTGCGGCTTCGATGAAGAGGAGCAAAATAAAAAGAAGCCTTTCACAAAAAAGAAGGCTCTAAACGCGGAAGTCAAAACATGGGATGAACTACTCGAAACAACCGATGAGGAAGGAGAAACCGAACACGGTCTCATGGCCATAGACGATGAAAACAATGAGGTAATAGGGGCTATAACAACAATGGAAGATTCAAAATGGCTCATGGACAGCGGATGTTCACGCCATATGACCGGGAGGAGAGAACTTTTTACCAACATCAAGCTCCAAGAAGAGGGTATGGTCATGTTCGACAATGGCAAAGGAAAAATTCTTGGAAATGGAGAAATTGGTAACTCTTCCTTCTCTCTTAGTAATGTTCTTTTAGTTGAAGGGCTTAAGTTTTATTTGATAAGTGTTAGCCAACTTTGTGATTCAAATTATGATGTTTCTTTTAATAAAGAAAAATGCCTTATACTTAAAAATGGTGAAATTATTTGTGAAGCAAATAGAAAATGCAATCTTTACAAAATTTATACAAGTGATTTGGTTAGTCAAAATGTTTCTTGTTTAGTCGCCAATAATGATTTAACTAGTTTATGGCATAGGCGACTTGGACATGTTGGATACAAGAATTTGAAAAATATTTACAAAAACCAACATGTGAAAGGACTACCCAAATTGAATTTTGAAAATCTTGGCTTATGTGACACTTGTCAAAAGAACAAATTAGTTAAAAGTAGTTTTAACCCCGAAAACGAAATTTCCACAACCAAACCTCTACAAATGCTTCACCTTGATTTGTATGGGGATATTGGTACGGCTAGTATAAGTGGAAAACATTACACTTTTGTTATCGTCGATGATTTTTCTAGATATACTTGGGCTCTTTTTCTTACCAATAAAAGCGATGCCGTTAATGAGTTTGTTAAGTTGTGTAGACTCATTGAAAATGAAAAGGAAGACACTATTAAGTCTATTCGAAGCGATCGAGGCGGAGAATTTGATGGTGAATTTAGAGTCTTTTGTGAAACCAAAGGATATGCTCATAATTTCTCGGCTCCAAGGACACCTCAACAAAATGGAGTAGCCGAAAGGAAAAATCGGACATTACAAGAGATGAGTCGGTCCATGCTCAATGAATTTTCACTTCAAAATATTTTGGGCGAAGCCGTAAGTACCGCATTTACTATGTCATTAATCGAGTTTATATTCGTCCTAAAATGAATAAAACTCCATATGAGCTTTGGAAAGGTAGAACTCCAAATATTAGTTATTTCAAGATATTTGGTTGTAAATGCTTCATTTTGAATACCAAGGATCAATTGGACAAACTTGATCCTAAGGCCTATGAAGGGATATTTATGGGATATTCAACAAAAAGCAAAGCATATCGGGTTTACAATATGACTAGTGGAGTTGTTGAAGAATCCATCCATGTTAAATTTAATGAAGCTTCGGGGGTTGAAAGAATACCTAATGATGATAGTGATGAAGAAGATATTATTGAACAATTTGTTCAAATTGATGATCAACCGTCTACATCAAATGATCAACCGTCCACTTCAAATGGTCCTCAAGAAGATAGAGGTGGTATCTCGGATCTTCCCGTTGCATTGAAATTTAAGGGAGATCACCCAAAAGATCTTATTATTGGTGATCCCCTTGACAAAGTGATGACCCGGAGAAAATTTGCTGATAAAGCTCTTATTTATCAAAAAGAGCCTAAAAATGCTAAAGAGGCCATTGAGGATGAGGATTGGTTCTTAGAATTGCAAGAGGAGTTAAATCAATTTGTAAGAAATGATGTATGGGACTTAGTACCTTGTCCTCCTTCTCAAACCATAATTGGTACAAAATGGGTATTCCTGAACAAACTTGATGATCAAGGCAATATTGTGAGAAATAAGGTAAGGTTAGTAGCTCAAGGGTATTGTTAAGAAGAAGGTATTGACTATGATGAGACTTTTGCACCCGTAACACGGTTAGAAGCTATTCGTATTTTACTTGCCTATTCTTGTTTTAAAAATTTCAAACTTTACCAAATGGATGTTAAATCCGCTTTCTTAAATGGCATTATCCAAGAATAAGTCTATGTAAAACAACCTCCGGGGTTTGAAAATATTTCTAGGCCTAATGATGTTTATAAACTTAAAAAGGCCTTGTATGGTTTAAAACAATCACCCCGTGCATGGTATGATAGATTTAGTTCTTTTCTTTTACAAAATGGTTTTATAAGAGGTAAAGTTGATACAACTCTATTTGTTTTTGAAAAAGGACAAGATTGTTTACTTGTGCAAATTTATGTTGATGATATTATCTTTGGTGCTACTAATGATTCTTTGTGCAAGAAATTCTCTAAAAGGAGAATTTGAAATGAGCATGATGGGGGAGCTCAACTTCTTTCTTGGACTCCAAATTAAGCAATGTCAAGAATGTATTTACATTTCACAATCTAAGTACACAAAAGAACTTTTGAAAAAGTTTGGCATTGAAGAAGGAAGAACCGTCTCTACTCCCATGGAAACAAATGTCAAAATTGACAAAGATGAGAAAGGCAAGTCCGTGGATGAGTCAAAGTACCGAGGTATGATTGGTAGTTTACTTTATTTAACCGCTAGTAGACCGGATATTCTTCATGTCGTATGCCTATGCACTCGTTTTCAAAGCAATCCCAAAGAATCACATATGAGTGCCGTTAAAAGGATTTTTCGATATTTGAAAGGCACCATTCAATATGGTTTATTTTATCCAAAGAATGAAAAATTTTCTCTTAAAGGTTATAGTGATTCGGATTATGCGGGAAATATTGATGATCGGAAAAGTACTTCCGGATCATGTTAATTTTTAGGCGATTGCCTAGTGTCTTGGTTTTCAAAGAAGCAAAACCGTGTTTCTCTTTCAACAAAGTGAATATATTTCCGCCACATTTTGTTGTACTCAACTTATTTGGATGAAACAAACCTTAGCGGATTACAAATGCTCTTTTGAAAACGTACTTATCTTTTGTGATAATATATCCGCTATAAATATTGCTCAAAACCCGGTTCATCATAACCGTACCAAACATATTGAGATTTGATATCATTTTCTAAGGGATTGTGTTTCAAAACGAAAAATTGAGATATCTTTTGTACCATCTCAAGATCAATTAGCGGACATTTTTACAAAACTGCTATCTTCCGAGACTTTTGCATCGATACGAGCTCGGTTAGGCATAATGCATATTGAATGAGGCTTACGTTTGCATTTTGCACGTTTTTAAAACTTAGGGGCGAAAAATCGGATTTTTGGTTGAAAATTCGGATTTTGGAAAAACTCGATGTGACAAATTTGAAAGGGTTGAGGGCAACCGATCGCCCTCAACGCCGAGTCGCCCCTCAACCTCGACTGGCCGCCCTAAGCCATTTCTTGGATTAAAATGGTTTTGTCTTGAGATTCGCAACTTTAACATATTTTGGCCATTTTTCGTCCCCTTTGCCAAATTCTCACATATTTCATTCAAAAATGGTTTTTATGCATTTTTTTCACAACATGGACATTATATATCATGATCATCATCATTATGGATCATCTTTTCCGATCAAATGGTAAGAATTTCTCTTCTTTTGCTCAATTGGGTTGAACCCTTGAGTTTATGACCTTATGGTATATTTTTTGATATTTTTTGCATATCATTTTGATGAGCTTATTTATTATGATTGAATTGTATAATGATTGAGGTGAATTGGTGATAAAAGTTTTTGGCTTGTAACATTTACAAAGGTTATATACAACCTCCTTTATTTTTCACGCACACAAGGTGTTCGATGAAATGTCGCAATAAAAATTTCAACTTCTACATGATTATCTTGCTTTCAAAAGTCTTTTATACTTATTGAGATCATGATTTGGCAAACAAAACGAGCGTATGAACTCTTCATATTTCATTTCTCCCATTTCCCTTGGATTTTACGCTTTAATTGCACAACGGTTAATAAACCGTCCCTTTGGCGCACTTTGATATTATTGTATGGTGTTTTCACCATTCTACCATTCTTTTTGATGATTCCAAAGGGGGAGAAACAGGATATTGGCTCGTTAGCTCAAGAAAAGCTAATAAAAGCTCGCAATTAAAAGCTATGGCTTCTTAAAGCCAAGAATACCGAGTCCATGGCTTGAATTTTGGACTCAAATGATATTGATTATAAGTATTGTGACAGGGGGAGCTTAGCTCATGATGTCTATATGCATCTTATATAAGCTTGTTATAGCTTGTGCTTCTAACTTATAAAAATCGTTTGTTGATATGCTCATGCAGACGGGGAGCTTTGTATGAAATACTTTTAACGGATAGTTCACTCGTAAACCGAAAAACCGATTTGTTTTCAAAGTCGTCCTCGAGAAAATTGTTTTGGTTTGTAATCATCAAAGGGGAGTTTGTTAGATAAATGTTTTTATCATGATTTTGATGATTATGTTCGATTTTGTTCAAATAAGTTTTTAAACCAAAACAATGTCCCTAAATGTTGTCTAAATACTTCCGATCGACTTAAAATGTTTTTACTATTTTCCGGAGTATTTTTGAAGTTTATTTTCGATAAAAAATTGGACAACACATTTGTTTCAGCTCGACCGGTCGCCCTATAGGGCAACCCGCACTGAGTTGGTGAGAAACAGAAAATGAGGCGTAAGATAAAAGGGGCGGAGCGCACGGCCGATCGGCCGTGACGGCCGTCGGCCGGGGCGCTAATTGCACTAGGAGTTGGCTTTTTGTTCCGGACTTCTGTTTGAAATTTCTTGAGTCCAACCGGTCACTAAGGCGGCGAGGTGGTCGCACCCCCTCCGACCGGTTTCCCTGTGTAAAAATTGTAGAATTCAATTTCAATCTTATCTCGTGCGACCGGTCGAACCCCATTTATCAAAGAAACTATCCGGTGCGTTTTGAATGACTTTTCCCTATTTTATAGGATTGATTTCTAACAGACTATATTGATCATTTTAAATGGTTTCTTTTGCAGCAAATCACTCCCCAAGGAGGATCCAATGTGCGGAAATGAAAGTTAAGTCCTCTCCTATAAATAGAGGCTTCATTCAAGCAACAAGATACAACACTCCATACAAGCAAAAAGAGCAAACAAAGCAAACACTTCTATATCTTGTTGTATTAGCCTAAGCACTTTCACTTGCACAAATTTGAGGTCTAGGCTTTCAATTCTTGATTACACTTGTACTCATATTGTTTCAATCTTTATTGAGTTGTAATCTTGATTTTGGTCATCATTCAACACAAGACATCCTTGTGAGTATTCTTGTGGTAAGAATACACTTGGGTGATCTAGGTGAAAGGTGTTTGAAGGTTATGGTAATCTTCAAAGGTGTTGTAAGAGGGTTGTGGTAATCCTCAAGGTGTTGTAAGAGGGTTGTGGTAATCCTCAAGGTGTTGTATTATTTTTTGGTAAATTAATAAAATCTTTTTTTCTTTTTGAAATCCATCCGGATATCTTTGGGGTGGTAGTAGATTAGGCCCTAGGTGGGTTGAACTACTATAAATCGACGTGTGTTATTTACTTTCCGCATTTAGCATTTCATCTTTGTTTGAGCTTTTCGAAAAATAGGGCAAAATCTGAAAAACCGGGATAATCTATTCACCCCCCTCTAGATTATTGTAGCCACTTGGACTAACAAGAACTTGACTGCTTGTGTTCAATGTGTTGAAAAACAAAAAGAAAAAAAATTGTGTGTTGTGATTTATTGAATCCCTCTTTTTGATATTATGTTTTGCTTGAGGACAAGCAAAGTTCAAAGTTGGAGGTGGTTTGATAAGGGTCTTTTTATGCATGTTTTATGTGTATATTTGAGTAGAATTTGAGTTATTTTGTTGTTACTTTCGTTAGTTTTTGATTGTATATTGTTTATACTACTGTGAGGTGTTTTTATTGGTGTAGATTGACCATTCGGGGCTAATTTTGGTGAATTTCGGACCATGAATTCATGTCAAAACATACCGAGGAGTTTAAGGATGCAAAAACGCTCGAAATCCCAAGCTAAACGCATCATTTTGGGGCCTTTTTGGTCCAAAACGGCCAGGGGGTGTCGGGCAACATGGCCATGTTCAAACAGCGCGAAAAATCACAATTATTAGGCTTGGACAGATTCGAACACGGCCTGGCCGTGTCGTACAACACGACCATGTCGTACAACATGGCCTGGCCGTGTCGTACGACATGACCATGTGAGACCAATTTTCAGCAAAATTCAAGCAGTACGGCCAGGGCGTGTCGGGCGACATGGCCGTGTTTGGGGGACTTTTTTGCAACTTTTCCATGCGAAAATTATGGAAAACTCACCAACCAAGCTTTTTTACCACTTTTGTACACATTTAACACCCTATTTTGCTACAACATGTCCCCATATTCCCTTAATTATCATTTGAATACAAGAATTCACCAACCCAATAATGAATTGGAGCATTTGTTTAACAAAAGATGGCATTATTAAAGTGTTCTTGCACAAAAATAATGTCTATAAAAGCCAAGAGTATGAGTTGGGGGAATCATTCATTAATTCAAGATACATTGAATTCATTAGATTCATAGATTCATTAAATTCATTAGACATTGGAGATCAAGAGGTCTGGGGGAGTAAGCTTGTAAAAATTGGAGAAGAAGGCTTGGAGCAACATCATCAATCAAGAAAGAAGTCAATTGAGATTTTGAGAAAGATAAGTACACCATGTATACAATACTTAAATCTTCTTGTGTAATTTATTCTTTGGTCAAAATCATGTGTAGCTAAACTCCTAGTGTTTGAATGTAATGAACTCTAGAATGGATTTGTGATTAAGGTGTGTATGTTTTTAATAAAATCTTCATATTTTGTGGTGGTTCACTTATATTATGCTTCGTTCATTCGAATTGATATATGCGCAATATTGATTTGAAGTTTATTTTTCATCCGGGAAATCGAGAGATTCATGGTGAAATAGAACCTATATAAGTGAAAAGAGTTGCATGCAATCCTAGATATAGGAAGACATAAATCTTCTGGATTAGGGTCAAACCTAATATGGGAATTCACAAATCGTTATAATGTTGTCTTGGGGGTTTTAACTAGAAAGAGATTTCAGTTAATCAACTTGAGATTAGAAGTTTTTCGCCTTGAGAAAGGGTTTAACTTAAATTGGAAATTTCTACGGTCCGAGGAAGACATGAGATTTTATTAAAAGAGGTTGGTTTTTGCTTAAGGGCTTACGGTTGTATTTTTAACTTGTCAAATCACAAAAACATTCTAGAGGGATTTACATTCAAACACATTTTTATCTCTTGATTTCTTATTTTACAAATCTTCCTTCATTTTTTCAATTTATAATTTGTTTTCCTTTTTCATCAAACAAAAACTCTGAAAATTGTTAGATTAAATAACAAAAAGACGGTAATTATTAGTACTTACAATCCTCGTGGGAATGACACTCGGTACTCAATAATCTATACTATAAAACGATAGGTGCACTTGCCTACGGTTTTAAAGGTAGCTTTTGAGCCATCAACCGTACACTAGGCTCTAACGATTCGAGCTTGAGTAATTCGAGTTCAAGCTCAGGTTCCAGCTCGGAATCTAGTTCTGACCTCAGTCCTCTCTCTGGAGCTCGTATTTTGCATGCTAGCCCAATTAGGTCATTACCCCCCTTAGAAAACCCTATAATTGATTTAGACCCTAACGATGAATCTGAAGAGGATGCACCCATAGACCCTGACTTAGAATTCACAGCTCCATGGGCTTTACTTCGCTCTATTGTAAATAGGAATAGATAACTAAACTTAGAAACCGATTTTTTATTCCTAGCAACTTCCAAATAACCATTCCAGGGAGGAACGACCGTATAGATAAACCACCTCCTCGTTGTATGTCATTTCATCTTCCTAGCATCGAGGCGGGCTTACGTTTTCCTTTAGCTCGCCCTGTTGTAAATATCCTGAGAGGCCTAGGAGTCTGCCCTGCCCAGCTCGTTCCGAACTCTTATCGCCATATTTTGGGTTTTGCGATCCTAATGAAATATTTCGAGGAATCAGCCTCGTTTCAACATTTTTAGGCCCTCTACTCCATTAACTCCTTTTCGGCCACTAGTGAGGAAGGCTTCTTCTACCTCTCACCTTGACCTAACCGTAAGCGTATCCATCGCCTTTCTACTTCCATATGGCCTTGGAAAGAAAAGTTCCTTTACGTTCGGGCCCCCCGTAAAGACCCCTTGGGAGGTTCCCTTTGAGGTGAGGGTTACCCGTCCTCACCCTCGTGACCTCGCTTTGGTCACCTGGGAGGATAACTTCGTCCCTGAAGTGCTATGCACGAGATGGTTTTTATCAGAGAAGCTTTTAACCGAAGAGGTTCTCTCCCTCGCGGACCTTAGCCTCGCCCCGAAGCCAGCTTCTTTAAGTTTGGGTAATTTTCAACTCTTTTACTTAAATTGCTCGCTTGTGTATTTTTTGTTAAATTATCCTCATCCTTCTCCCTTCTTTTTCAGAGATGTCTGTTAAAGGCTCGCTAATAGCCAAGCAGCTGAAAGAGCAACAAGCTGCCTTACAAGCTAGCAAGAAACGCCCCCCACCTGCCCCGAAGTCCGATGCTCACACTGCCTCGGGATTAGGCAGTGTTTTACCCTCGACACCACATCACCTCGCTGATCCAAGCGAGGCAATTGTCGATGCCGACCTTCAACGAGCTGCTCGTACTACCCCTGCTCACTCGACTCCTCAATGCCCTCCTAGCTTCTCTGAGGGCTAAGCTACCGAGAAGGCCTCTGCCTTACGGAGCAAATTACACAAGGAGAAGGCTCCTAAGTCCCACAAGTCACGCAGCCGGGACTCTGGGAATAAAGATCACGAGGAGCCTTCCAGTAAGAGGTTTTGCCTTGGTTCGACCTTAGAGTCGTCTGGTAAGCAACCTGCCACCAAGGTCAACGAGGAGACTTGTAGCAATCCTGACATGGAGGCCCAAGTTAACTGGCTCGCTTTATGTGAGAAGTAGCTCGCTGAGATGCAAGAAATAGAAAGGCAGAGAACTCCTCCACAAATATCCTCTACTTTCAACGCCTCTTTGCACCGCATCGTCCCGAATTGGCTGATTAATGGGCGAAGCTCTGTTCTCGACACTCACACTGGGGAGGACTCCTTCGAGCTCCACAAGCACACCCTCCTTGGCACCGACCAGTTTGCTTTAATCCCCTTCGAGTTCACTCGGTTGGAGGAATATATTGCCCATAACAATTTTTCGGTAAAGTCCATCACCTTGCTTAATAGCTGTTTTTCTTTTAATTCGCTTTCTAATCTTGTTTTGTACTTGTTTTCAGAATAACGCTCTCTTGCATCATTTTTTTCCTCTGAGCCGCGAACTGGAAGCGGACTCTCGATGCTCAGGAGGGCGAAGTTGAGAAGCTTTCTAAAGCCCTAAGCGAGGCCAAGTCTTCAAATGAAAAACTTGCCAAGGAAAACACCTCGCTTGTTAGTCGAGTTCAAGGGCTGGAGAATGAGGTTACTGTGGATCGCCGGGAACTGGAGGAACAGAAAGAGACCCATGAAAATGAGCTGAAAGAGACATATGATATGGGTCGCAAGGAAGGCTGCCAGGATTACACCTCCTCAGTGGAGTACACTTCCGCGATCCAGAAGGCTCGCGAGGAAGGTGTCAGGTATTTCCTGACTTCGCACTCATATGAGACCCAGGTGGCTCGGCGTGCTGCAGTCTACATGTTCGAGGGGTTCGAACGATGTCGAGACCAGGCTCTTCAAGCAGATGCCTTTAAGCCAGATTTTGACCAACAGAAGCTTGACTGCTTTTGAACTGATGATCTGGAGAAGGCAGGCGAGGACGAGGTGGGCGAAGAAGAAAACCTCGACGTTGCTGGTGATGTGGATGAGGTCGAGGAGACAGATGAGTGGACTGACCTCATGCGCTCTCATATTGCCTCCACTGAGCCACCTCGACCTCCAGCTGCTAATGAAGATGATGAAGAGGAAGACGAGTGACCTCCTTGCTTCATTTTTTTTTTGTAGATGAGCTTAACGCTCCATGTAAAGCAAACCTTTAAACATTATGTTTTATTTTGATCTCTATATGGATATTTTGTTGCTTCACTGCCCTTTGTATGAAGAAATTTTGTCAAGTCCCTGACTTCGCAATGTAACTTTTCTTTTGCTGTTTGTATGAAGAAATTTTATCAAGTTTCTGACTTCGCAATGTAACTTTTCTTTTGTTGTTTGTATGAAGAAATTTTATCAAGTTTCTGACCTCGCTATGTAGCTTTACTGTTTTGATCCTTATATGATTATATTCTACCAAGTCTCTGACCTCGCTATATAACTTTACTGCCTTATTTTCAATTTTTAATTAATCACGAAGTCATTCCTCAAATCGCGTTTTGGCTTTTTCTTGAAGCTGGCCTCGTAGGTCGCTTTTTATTGGCGTTGACCTCGTGGGTCGCTTTTAATTGGAGCTGACCTCATGGGTCGCTTCTCCTTTAGAGCTGACCTCGTGGGCCGCTTTTAATTGGAGCTGACCTCGTGGGTTTCTTTTAATTGGAGCTGACGTCGTGGGCCGCTTTTAATTGGAGCTGACCTCGTGGGCCGCTTTTAATTGGAGCTGACCTCGAGGGTCGCTTTTACTTGGAGCTGACCTCGTGGGTCGCTTTTAATTGGAGCTGACCTCGCGGGTCGCTTTTACTTTCGCCACCTGATAATTATGTTTCAAAACAAGGGGGTATCTCCCCTCCCGATAATTTCATATATACTTAATCAAAACACGTCATTAAGTTACAAGTAATTCACCTAAGTATAAAACTTGCGTAAGTTGTGGATGTTCCATGGCCTGGGAAGCTCTTTTCCATCCATGTTTTCCAAACGATATGTTCCTCTTTTAAGGATCTTAATCACCTTGAAAGGACCATCCCAATTCGCCTCCAGCTTTCCCACATGCTTAGATACTTCAACTTTCTTCAGAACTAGGTCTCCTACTTCAAAATTTCTTTCGTTCACCTTCTTGTCATAAGTTGCTCGCATCCTTCTCTTAGATGCCTGAATTTGGACCATAGCTCTCTCTCTATTTTCCTCGATCGTTTCTAAATCTAACCTTCAAGCCTCTTCGTTCTGTGTCGGGTCGTAATGAGCTACCCTATGGGATGCCTCCCCAATTTCCACCGGGATTACTGCTTCTGATCCATACATCAATCCGAATGGGGTCTCTCCCGTGGAGGTTCTTGGGGTTGTTCTGTAAGCCCAAAGGACCCCTCGGAGTTCCTCCACCCAATAAGTTTTCACTGCACCTAGCCTCGCTTTTAAGTGCTGTAGGATTATCCTATTGGCCACCTCGGTTTTCCCATTAGCCTGAGGATTTCCCACTACCGTAAAATTTTGCTGAATTTTTACTTCCTTCCACCATGCTCGTATCTTCCTTCCTTGAAACTGTGTTCCGTTATCTGAAATCAAGATCCTTGGGAACCCAAATCGGCTACAAATATTTTTCTAGATGAAGTCCATTACTTCCTTGAACAAATCAGATGTACTTCGGGTCGGGTCGTCGCTCTCCGGATTTTTATAGATGAGGTCCCAAAGTCCATCCTTGCATACTGGTTGGGTCAGGTAGCGACCCGACCCGTGACTACGACCCTAGATAACCTAGGATCCTAGTCTTATTAGGTCTTTTCCTCCATTAGGCGAGGGTAAATAAGTAATTTTAGATAGATGTATATCAGATATTGTGATATAAAAAAAGTGATATTTCTTTAGTAAAATAGTGGTTCAATGTGACTGATGAAGTGATTATTGAAAAAGAAGAGTATGCAAAATAATTAATGTTTTTTATAAGATAAAAAATGTAATGATGATAATTAATTTTTGTTTTTTTAATTGAAGGACATTGATTTTCTAAATATTTATTTACAAACTAATTCATAGTTTTCAAAGAAGTTTTTTTTAGAGCAATTTCCAAAGTAAGTTTTTAATAAGCCTATTTTGGTACAAAGCAGGACAAAAGTGTGGGAGGGACAATGAAAGTTCTTTAACCTAAAATATTGATTAAGAGGAAGAAGAGTCCCCTACCATCTGGTGCCAATTTTTATTGGACAATCAAACTTTTCTCTCTGGTACCTCTTCTGCCGATATTAAAGATAAGAATTCAAAAATAAGCAAATAAATAAATAAAAATAAATATAGTGCATAATTTTTTTTTAAAAAAAAAGATATTTAAAAAAATTATTCTTTAAAATTCAATTGGTGAAACCTATTTACCAAATCGAGTAACTTCACATGGGCACCGACAACTATTTATAAAAATACTTAATTCAGTGAAAGGAAAATGAATAGTCTTATTCACTCTAGCAATTTCTTTTTCCTAGATCTCAACTTTTACAAATTAATTTAAAACTGAATATCGTAAAGTTCACTTAATTTTAATTCGAATAGTTTTTTTTTTGTTTTTGAGAAATTTATATTATTATGTTAGTAGATATTAAATTTCAAAAGTATTGATCCACCTTATTGTAGTTTTGTTCATTAAGTACGGATATTTTATATTTTATCAATATGATTGTAATACAAATAGAATAATTGGTGACAACGTTAAAAAAATCATAAATTTGAAGTTATTATGTATTTTTTTATTAAGTATGAACATTTTTATTTTCTATCTCCATGATTGGTTATGGGAATAGGATGACTAGTGAGAAAATTGAAAGAAAATATAAATTCATACTTAGCTAGCTAGTATGATAACCATTAAAGTATCACAAGGCACACAGGATTTGCCTAGTGTGGTTTACCTGATTGGCGTAATTTGTAGGCTAGTATGTCCAACCCGAAGGTTTATCCAGTGTGGTAGAGTAGCACCTACAGATTTCCCGTCGTTAAAGAAAAAAAAAGTATCACAAGGTACTTACCCAACTGAATAGTGTCTAACTGCCCAAAATTTATTCTATTTTATGATTGGTTGGCGCATTAACTGGAAAGTTGAGTGGACACTGATGGAAAACACAAGCAAATGATGCCCTGTAAATTTAAATTTTTGAACCACTGTTGTTCTAACTTCATACACTTTTAATCAAGAACTCTTGATAACATTTTATAGCTTTGGACAATCTATAATCAAGACCGTGTCACACTTCCCTGGTCGTTTTTTTTTTTTTACTATTTATTATTTATTTTCAAAAGTTATATATTAATTAATGAGGTTAAATAATAAAATGTGCATCGCTAATCATTTTTGATGCAGTTAATTACAATTGAATTTGTTTTGTGCACCTTTATATAAAAATTCCAGGTTCGTCCTTGTCATAATAAATTTTTTTATTCTTGAACTCATATTATGAGCTATTTTTACTTATTGTGTTCCAATTTGGAGTCACTTAAAATTATTTCCATAAGTTCTCCACTTCACTCCACTCCAAGCTAGTGATGTATTTGACGCAGAGAACAATAAACCACCATTAGAGCATGCCCAAAAGACTCTCTAAATGAATAATTTTCTTTATTTTGAAGTCATCCACCAAATATATATCATCTCCAACAAATATTTTATTTTAACATTTTGATTTAGAGAATGGGGTTTGACTCTCCAAATTTGAAGAGCCAAAACCACTCTCTATAATTAATTACATTAGTTTTCTTGCAATTTGAATGACCTTTATATATGGTAGTTTCCGAAAACAACACAAATTTTGAAAAATATCTTAAATTACTTACAATTATTCCATGTGTAATAAATTAATATTGAGAGAAGAGAAAATAAAAGTTAAATATAAAGAGAGTGTTGGAATATGTAAAAAAATCACTATTGAAATTTGAAGATGCTCTTTATTTAATTTGCAATATATACCTTTTAAATTTCAAGAGTCTTTTGGGAATGCTCTTACAATGTTGCTCGAATATTTTAGGAAACAATGTGTCTCTCATGCATGTAAAAATCCAATGCTTTATCAAGGTCATGAGGGAAAAAATCCTAGGGTGCTCTCTTCTCCCAAACCCTAGGGTCGTGCCTCCATGACTTTTCCGGCGTCTTTCCCCGGTGTTGGGATACAAGCCGCCAGTTATGATGTTTGCTCATTTGCTACATCTTGTTCTCTGTTGGTTTTCTCCTCAACAAGTTCTCCTATGTCTTATGTGGATTTTGCGGCAATGATTTATTCTATGGACCCTTCGAATCTCTTACTTGGGACTGTCATGAACTCATCAAAGATGGTCCCCTTGGCAGCGGTCCCCCCCTTCTAAGGTGGTTTCAACTGTGGTTCCTCCCAAGGTGGTTACAACAGTGGTCCTCTCCTCTCCTTCAAAGGCCAACACTCAGGCAACAGTAATCCCCTCCACAAAGTATTATGCTATACAGGGGGTGATGACCCCTGGGCCACCGTCTGCCATCTGCATGGAATCCCTTCAACAGGCCCCTGCCCAAGAGCTGTTTCCAAGGATGCACCTCAGATTATTGGAATCTCTCCCCCAATGACATTCGATTATGAATCGACTCTTCGACATTCGACTCATAATACTAATGTTCAATCCAATTTTGGCCATTCTTTTGCTAAAATTGTTTCAAGTAATCACCATGATATGGATTCAACTACGAAGGCCCCAAGTAATTTTACAACATTTTCGCATGTTGTTGCTGGTAAATCTCATTCTATCCCTAAACCTCGTTGTTAGAAAGGGAGATTATTATTCATTATTATTGATGAAAACGTTTATCAACAACGCCTCGCCGAATTTTCTTATTCTTTGATTGGAAGGGTGATTTTAAGCAAGGGTAATAAACCATGGGCGACTATGCTTCTGCATAAACGCCTATCGGAAATATGGGGAATTAAGAATGATTGGAAACTAATCCCCCTGGGTAAGGGATTTTTTTGTGTCAAGTTTTTTAATGCGCAGGATCGGTCTCGAGCTCAATTACGTATTAATTGGGCACTTAATCCGGGGACTATTTGGCTCTCTATGGGTCCCAGATTTCAATCCGTACAAGGTATATACGTCGGTGGCAAGTGTTTGGGTCAGAATCTTTGAGCTCGGTTTGGAGTACTGGGATCCTAATAACATCTTGGGGATCGCCAGTACGATTGGGAATCCGATACAAATTGACCAGCGTTCGCTTGATGGTTATCTGGGGCATTTCATCCGGGTGTTGGTGGATATTGATCTGTCGAAACCGTTGGAGGAGCACATCATGGTGGAACGGGTTGGCCAGTGTTCCTTTATGTCAGTAAGTTATGAGAACTTTCCGGAATTTTGTTCAAAGTGTTGTGTAACGGGACATTCGACGGTTTCTTGCCGTATTACTCCCGCGGGGAACACTGAAAGACGTGCCTCTCCTGACTAAGGACGTCCCAGGACTTTAGTAGCACGTCCAAATTCTATGCAACAGGATCGTTCCAGGGTCCGTAAAGTTTACCGTCCGGTGCAGCAGGACAAGGGCAAGGCCGTTGATGACTCCATGGGAAATACGGGTCGTCAAGGTCGTGTTAAGGAGAGTGAACCTTCTTCTTCACGTATTCACACTAAGAATTCTTTTGATGTTCTGGGTGTTGATTCAGATGATGTAGCATATGATAATACGAATTTGGAGCACAAATCTGATAATGAAAATCGAATTATGGATTCGGAACATAATACTAGCAACATAGACAGAGCCATGGTTCGTGATCGACCGCAAGCAATAAATTTTAATGATTATGTCAACTCCAATGATCTTTCCGAGAGGTTCAAGGCTACGGCCGCTACTGCCCAAAAATGTTGGTCAGATATGATGGATGAAGATGATCAAGTTGATGCAGACAAATTGAAAGCTTTAAAGACCAAGTTAGGCGACTCTTCAACTGCTCCGATTGTCTTTCACTCAAGTGATTTGTCAGAAGCTATGAACGCTCTGGCAATTGTGGTTGGAGGATCCTGGGCCGATATTCCACAAGATACATCAGATCATGCCATCAGAAGGATACCCAAGCACGTGCAAAACAAACACATAACATTGTCCTTCGAAAATCCTCTAGAAATAAACGTCCATCATTTCGATTGCGATTTTAAGTTATTTCTGTTGTTTCTTTTTTGGGGTACTCTTTTCCTATCAAAGGTTTTTTCAAATGGGTTTTACTTTGGTAGTTTTTAACGAGACCCCTTTTTTAAAACTAGATGTTTGGGCACATGCATTAGTTGAAGACTATATTTTCTTTTTTAATAATATTTTATATTTGTTCAAAAAAGAAAGCTGAGCTCATACGAGTGCCACGCCATATAAATTATGGATTATAGATCAATTTTTTCATTGTTATTTAATTCTTATTTTTGATATATAATATTATTGTATCTATATAAATATAACTAATCCATCCAACTTTTATATTATGTTTTTAATATTTTTTAAAATGTGTATGCCAATAAATTAATTAGATATTTGACAAGGCATCAATGGAAAAGTAACTAGACACCTGCAGGCCGTCTGGCCATGTGATATATATGATACGGACCATACGATCGTACAATTAGATGTGCAAAATATATGTATGGTCTAAAATAAGTGGAATGAATGCGATATGTACTACTGTATGGTCTAAAATTAGTTGGAGTTAATACATCATTGAAGTTGATTTACAGTGGGGAGAATTTCATAATAGGGTCCAAATTTAAGAAAATATATCACTATAAGACCCAAAATTTCAACTTTCTCAAATCAAGACCCAATTTTTATTTTTTTCTCAAATTGGGTCCTCCCTCAAATTTTGGGTTCTCATTTCAAGATCCAAAATTTCAACATTCTCAAATCAAGACCCAATTTTTATTTTTTTCTCAAATCGGGTCTTCCCCCAAATTTTGGGTTCTCACTCCAGGTTTTAGAATTTAACAAAAAGAGAAATATTGGTATAATCTATCACGTCAACCACAAAAAGTATTTTTCTTCCTCTTTTCGTTTTTCTCGCTCATTCTTTTTTTCCTACTTTATACTTATTGTCAATTTTGTTTAACGTGCAGATACCGAGATCTGTACATTTAAATGCATGAAGCTAACAAGATGAAGAAAATAGTAAAATATTTGTCAGTTACTAAAAAAATAAGATATCCAAATTATGAATGAAAAAACAGTAAAATATTTTTTCAGGTTACTAAAAAAGTAAGATAGCCAAATTATGATTGAATTTTAAAGTTCAAAACAAGTATCAATTAGGAAAAAAGTGATGAGCAAAAAATGAAAGAGAAAGAAAAATATTTTTTGTGGCTGGCGTGATAGATTACATTACATTTCTCTTTTTATTAAATTTTAAAACCTGAAGTGAGAATCGAAAATTTTGGGGGAGGACCCAATTTGAGAAAAAAAAAATAAAAATCGGGTCTTGATTTGAGAAGATTAAAATTTTGGGTCTTGAAGTGAGAACCCAAAATTTGAGGGAGGACCCAATTTGAGAGAAAAATAAAAATGGATTCGATTTGGTAAGGTTGAAATTTGGGTCTGAAGTGATATATTTTCTTAATTTTGGACCCTATTATAAAATTCTCCCTTTACAGTGACATTGTTTGTCTTTTTATTCCTTTTATTTTTATTTTCAAAACGTAATGATGAAAAGTTTTCTGGGATAAAGAAAAATAGATTTTGAAAGTATTATTCAATGTAAAATAAAAAAATAATGATCACTGTTTTGAAAAACTTCCCTAGAGACCACTGTTGGCATGTTTATTTAGTGAAATAATTAATGGTTTAATGTAAATGGTGGCTAAAAAAAATTAATGAAAGCTGAGTGAATAATATACAGTTTTTCAGGTGAAAGTGTAATGATGACAATTAATGTAATGATTTTTTTATTGGAAATCTGAAAATAAATGGATAAAGCACCTTTTGAAATTATTCAATATGTTGCGATAATAAATAATTTCCTCTAAACGAAAATTTTACAAAAATTTCTCATAAGCAAACAGTTTTTATGACTAATTTCTATCGTAGCAGTATACATGAATCGTTGATTTGTTAAATTATTCGTCAAAAAAATAGGAATTTCTACAAGTTAAATTTATGTGGGAACTAAGAATCAATACTAGGATATTTAATTTATTATACAAATCTCACACAAAACATCTAATAACCCAAGATAATACTTTATCACTAATTAAGGCCATGTGCATCATCATCATCATCATCATCATCATCATCATCATCATCATCATCATCATCATCATCATCATCATTATTATTGTTGTTATTATTAAAGGCAAATTAAAGGTGGAACCCAGATCGATAGTATATAACGACGAGAGGTATGAACCATTTTATTGCCTCATATCAAATAATTTTTCAACACTATAGAACAAGTATGGGTCTTAAAGGGAAGCTAATTTCTCAAATAGATATAAAATCTGATGGAGATGTTTTTCATGAGATATTCAGAGATAAACCTCATCATGTAGCTACGATTAGCCCTGATCACGTCCAAAGTTGTGATTTGCACGATGGCGAATGGGGAAAAGTCGGCTCCATCATCTGTTGGAACTACACCCATGGTACGTAACGTAAGATATTTGATATGTACCAACATCTTATATTTGATATTTTAAAATATATTTATATATAAGTTCAAAGAATTAAAGCATTTCACACCAGAATATGCAGCAACATTTCATAATATAATATTTCATATTTTCCATTTTTTTATAATTACTAAAATATAACAACATTTAAAAATCAATAGATTATATATATTTAATTTTTTGTAATCGGGGTCATGAGGTAGGGGGAACTAATTAATTCCATATACCACTTTCATATTCTATTTGGTGTTCCACTTATATATCTGGACGAATAATATGTATCATTTAAATAATATGAGTTCTTAATTATTTTACTGCATCTATACATGTTATTGATCATCCAATAATATATAGAACATAAAATGGAATAGGAAAATGAAACATGATTCCAGGTAGGGAGTAGATGCAACCCACACATGGATATGTAGCGTTGAAGAAGATCATGTAATCATTTTTTTTTTTCAGTTTTCTAATTTGTTTTATATGTTTATTATTATGAGATTAGATACATATATGATTTTTAAATCTTTTTTAATGAAATTTTGAATATAAATATATGTTTTAATCATCAAAGATAAAATTCCTTTAATTTTAAGTATAAAATTCTATTTATAATATGTAGTTTCACGATATATACTATAACAAAATTCAAGCCTCAAATTTTAAGCACATAATTTTATTCAATGTTTTTTTTCTAAATTTAAAAATTATTAATTTAAGCATATTATGTAATTTTTTTCTATTTAATGTATTTTTTTAGCTTAAATGAATTTTTTAAATATCAGGAATGAAGTATTTCTACATATATTCTAATTTGTTGTCAATTTTTAACTTATTTGTTTTATTATTCTGATTATTTTATTTTTTTGAATTAATTTTACAATTGACGAATAATTTTTTAAATGGATGTTATTACTTTTCTTTTTATCTCCACTTTGACAAGTATATTTTTGTTACTTTTCCCCTTTGTCCAAGTAGGCGACACATCATTAATTTTGCTTCAATAAAAATAAGAATCTGCAAAATTGATATCTTGGTGACAGCTGATGACAAGTCAGCTATTCCCCAATAGCAAATTATGAGACAAAATATGTAAAGTTGGTTATGTTGGTGATCAAGTAGATGAATAGAGTATGAAATGTCTAGTTAGGCCAACATAAATGTACAAAAATTCAATATCTGATAATAATTAATTAACATGCAGATGGTAAGAAAGAAGTAGCTAAAGATATAATTGAAGCCATAGATGAGGAAAAGAAGTCGGTAACATTAAAGGTGATCGAAGGAGATCTCATGGAGTTGTACAAGACATTCAAATTTATTCTTCATGTGGACACCAATGGAGATGACAATCTGGTCACCTGGACTTTGGAGTACGAGAAATTAAGTGAGGATGTTCCTCATCCACACAAGATGATGGATATTTTGCTGAAAATCACTAAAGATATTGAGACTCACCATCTCTCCAACCCTAATTAAAGATGATTATCCGAAAATCGTGATTTTCATCGCCTACTATATATATTATGTAATGCCTTCTTTATGAGGGCTTCAAAATAAGTCAACCATTAGACACACGTGTTGTGTTTGACCACATGAAGTCTCAGGTTCTTGTGCTCAAGGTCGTTAATGTACTTGTGGTGTGTATAAGTATTGACGATGTAATGTTCTAATATTATGTACTTGTTATATTAGCACTTCTAATGTGAAATAAACGAGTATTATTGATATCTTATGCTAATATATATTATATAGTCGTGGTGTCGATAAATGAGTGTTAATTAAACCTATCCTGAAAACATGTTTAGTTTTTTATCAAAGTATTCTTTTTCAACTTCACAACTATTTTGTCGACCACGGCATGCCAAACTATATCTTAAGTTAATTGTAAATTCCAATTGCGTGAATATAAAGAAGCAATCAACTATATTAATTTTTTGGGTTCAATTCCCCACTGAAGCGAAATTTCATAAAATTTAATGGTCAAATTGAAAAAAGAAGCAATCAACTATATTATTCTTTGGGTTCAATATTGTTACAACTAATGTGCTACAACTATGTTTTGTCTAGTTAATTGGAAATTAAGTTTGTTTAGCTGTCATTATTACTTTTGTGGCATGGTTTAGAGTTCCGAAAACTTGTGTTTTGTGTAAGCATGCTAGTATAGTTATGGAGCCTTGAGCCATGAGAAATATAAATGTACAAGATAAAACCAATTGTGGCACGTACCAAGAAATTAAGCTCTCCAACTTCAGCTTTACTCTTCATTTTTATTCTGTCTTTGCTCAACATAAGAGAAAATTGCATACACTAAAACACTTTAAAAAAAACCACCATTTTCTTCCTTAACTCGACCTCAATTGTTCCAACAAATTGGTACGAGCCTGGTTATATAGGCAGTCTTTTAAAAAAAAAAGAAGAAGAGCAAAGCGGATAAAAAACTGTTGTTAGAAGTAAATCGCGCAGCAGAGATTTTCAATGGCAAACACAAGCAATTCACAACAAATTACTCTTCCAATTTTTGGGAGAGAACTTTGAGTTTTGGTGCAAGAAAATGAAGACATTATTGGCCTCTTTAGACTTATGGGAACTTGTAGACGATGGATTCAAGATGAGGAAAACGAAAATCTTAGCATGAATCAACTAAGGGAGTTGAAGAAGACGAGACAAAGAGATGCGGCTTTATCGAAAATTCAACAAGTCAGTGACAGATTCAATCTTTCCAAGAATTATGGGAGCTGAAACTTCCAAAGATGCTTGGGACATTCTACAAAGAGAATTTGGAGGAGATGAAAAGGTAAGAGCTATTAAACTTCAAACTCTAAGAAAGAGAGTTAGAAAATATGAAAATGAAGGAGAAAGAGAGCTTGAATGAGTTCCATTCTAGATTCATTGAGCTTATAAATCAAATGAAAACATATGGTGAAGAACTTACAAACCAAAGAATGGTAGAAAAATCTTGATTTGTCTTAGGAAAGATTTAATCCTATTGTGGCTGTTATTGAACAAACAAAAGATATTTCTCAATTGAGCATTCATGAGTTGATGGGAGCATTAAAATCTTATGAAGAGAGGTGATTAGACAATCGAGAAATCGATCGGGAGTGCATTTCAATCAAAAGTTCATGTATATGCTAAAAATCAAGGAGATTCGTCAAATGGAGAGCAAAATCGAGGACCACCATCTAGAGGTGGGAGATTCGATCGTGGAAGAGGAAGAGCAAGTAATTTTCGTGGAAGAGGAAGAGGCTTCCATGAAAGAAACCAAAACAAGAATGATGATGGAAAGAAGTGCACACATTGTGGAAGAAATAGCCATGAATATAAAGATTGTTGGTTTAAGGAGAAACCTAAATGCCACAAATGCAATCGAATTGGTCATCTTCAAAAGGATCATTATGGGAATAATCCACCACAAAAAAATCAGCATCAAGTCAACTATTTGGAGGAGAAACAAGCTGGAGAAAGTATGTTTTATGCATGCCAAGGACTGTTGAGAAGAAGAATGATGTGTGGTATATTGATAGTGGGTGTAGCAACCACATGACCAGCAACAAATCAATTTTTTTGAACATTGATACTTCCATAAACTCTCAAGTAAAGATGGGAAATGGCGATCTTATTAAAGCCCAAGGAAGAGGAACCATTAGTGTTGAGACAAAGAAAGGAACTAAATATATTCATGACGTGCTACTTGTTCCGATTTAGAGCAAAATTTATTGAGTGTTGGGCAACTCGTGGAGCACGGATATGCTGTCCATTTTGAAGAAAATGCGTGTATTATTCTTGACAAAAATGAGCAAATGCAGATTTTGGCAAGAATAGAAATGGAAAACAATAGAAGCTTCCCACTTACTTTGAAGTATCTGAAAATGTGGCAATGAAAGCTCAAGTGGTGGAAGATTCATGGTTGTGGCATTGGAGACTTGGTCATCTGAATTTCCAAAGTCTCAAATTACTCGAGAACAAGAAATGGTTTATGGACTCCCAAAAATTGAAACAATGCAAAGCATGTTTGTGAAGGATGTGCACTTGGAAAGCATCATAGAAAGTTTTTTCCCAAAGGAGATGCTTGGAGAGCTAGACAACCTCTTGAGCTTGTGCATACGGATGTGTGTGGACCTATGTCTACTTCTTCTCATGGAAATAACAGTACTTTATTCTCTTCATTGATGATTTCACTCGCATGACATGGGTTTATTTTATGAAGCAAAATCGAGGTGTTTGGCATTTTTAGAAAATTCAAGAGTCTTGAGAGAATCAAGTTGGGCATTTTATAAAAGTTCTTGAGTGACAATGGAAAAGAGTACAATTCCAATGAGTTCAACAAATTTTGTGAAGAAGAAGGCATCGGGAGGCAACTCGGTTGTATATACTCCACAACAAAATGGAGTATCGGAGAGGAAAAATCAAACGGTGATGGAGATGGCAAAATCGATGTTGCATGCCAAAGGTTTGCCCAAAACATTTTGGGTCGAAGCGGTTTATACTACTGTCTATTTATTTGAATAGATGTCCAACAAAAGCCGTGATGGATAAAACACCTCTTGAAGCATGGAGTGGTAGAAAACCATCGGTAAAGCATTTGAGGATTTTTGGATCAGTTTGCTATGCTCAAATTCAAAGAAAAAGGCAAAAACTTGATGAAACAAGTGCGAAATGTATTTTTGTTGGTTATAGCAGCTTGTCCAAAGGTTATAGACTCTATAATTTGAAGACTAGAAGCATCATGAGTAGTCGGGATGTCATATTTGATGAGAATGCAAGTTGGAATTGGGAGACAAGTGAAATTGAGAAGGGTGCATCATTCTTTGATGAAAAGAAGCAACATTCAAAGCATTTGAGCATCAAGAAGATATGGAAATGAATCAAGAAACAGATTTCTCTAGTGATACTTCTTCTAGTTCAAGTTCAAGTTCATCATCATCATCAAGTTCTACTCCTCCAAAATTGAGAAGCTTGAGTGATGTCTATGCTAGGTGCAATTTTTGTATGATTGAACCATAAAATTTTGATGAAGCAATCAAGGAAGAAGCTTGGAGAGAAGCAATGCAAGAAGAAATTGATGTTATTGAGAAAAACAAGACTTGGGAACTAGTTGAGAGGCCAATCAACAAAGAAGTTGTTGGAGTTAAGTGGATCTATAAAGTTAAAGTAAATGAAGATGGTTCTTTCCAAAGAAACAAAGCAAGACTTGTGGCAAAATGGTATACACAGCAGCCGGTATTGATTTTCAAGAAACATTTGCACCGGTTTCACGTTTGGACACAATTCGGATGCTCATTGCTTTTGCAGCCCAACAAGGATGGTTCTTGTATCAACTTGATGTAAAATCAGCCTTCTTGAATGGAGAATTGAATGAGGAAATATATGTGGAGCAACCCCAAGGTTTTGTAATCAAAGGAGAAGAAGATAAAGTCTATCGTTTGAAGAAAGCCCTGACGGACTTAGACAAGCTTCAAGAGCTTGGTATAGTCAAATTGATTCATACTTCACTTTTCATGACTTTAAAAGGAGCAAAAGTGAGTCAACCTTGTATGTGAAAACTCAAGGTAAGTCTAGTCTCATTGTTGCTTTATATGTTGATGATTTGTTATTTTGTGGTAACGATGAAAACATGATAAATGAGTTCAAGAATGAGATGATGAAAAGATATGAAATGAGTGACATGGGACTGATTCATCATTTTTTGGGCATGGAAATTTATCAAGAAAGTGATGGTGTGTTTATTTGTCAAAAAAGGTATCTTGAAAATATTTTGAAAAGATTTGGAATGAGTGATTGCAATCCAACTTATGTTCCATTGGTGGTAAATGAAAAGTTGAAGAAAGATGATGGGGAGAAAAGGGTTGATGCAACTTTGTATAGAAGCTTGATTGGTAACTTGTTGTATCTTACTTCTACAAGACCGGATATTATGTTTGCTTCCAAGTTTGTTATCAAGATTTATGAATAGTCCAAGTCAAGCTCATTTTGGTGCTGCAAAAAGAGTGTTGAGGTACATCAAAGGCACAACAAATTTTGGAATCAAATATTGGAGAGGTGCTCAAGTGAGATTAGAAGGCTATTGTGATAGTGATTTTTGGTTCTTTGGACGACATGAAGAGTACTTTCGGATATACTTTTTCCTTGGTTCGAGTGTATTTTCTTGGGCATCAAAGAAGCAAGACAGGTGTGGCACAATCTTTCAGAAGAGTTGAATATGTTTGTTTGCATTGGCCACTTCTCAAGTAATTTGGATCGGAAAAATTCTTGAAGATATTGGAATGAAGCAAGGTGCTGCCACAGAGCTGTTTTGTGACAATAAATCGGCGATTGCAATGAGTAAAAATCCAGTTTTTCATAGTCGAACAAGGCACATATCTATCAAGTATCATTTCATCCGTGAGGCAATTGAAAGTGGTGAAGTTCAACTCACATTTTGCAAGTCCGAAGATCAAGTAGCGGATATCTTTACCAAGGCACTTCCAAAGAACAAATTTTTGAAGATGAGAGAGCTTGAGTTGTGCAAAGAAAGACATTAAGGGGAGAAATGTTACAACTAATGTGCTACAACTATGTTTTGTCTAGTTAATTGGAAATTAAGTTTGTTTAGTCATTATTACTTTTGTGGCATGGTTTAGAGTTCCGAAAACTTGTGTTTTGTGTAAGCATGCTAGTATAGTTATGGAGCTTGAGCCATGAGAAATATAAATGTACAAGATAAAACCAATTGTGGCACGTACCAAGAAATTAAGCTCTCCAATTTCAGCTTTACTCTTCATTTTTATTCTGTCTTTGCTCAACATAAGAGAAAATTGCATACACTAAAACACTTTAAAAAAAACCAGCCATTTTCTTCCCTTAACCTGACCTCAATTGTTCCAACAAATATATCTCTCTCCGTGTTGAGAGTTTTGAATTCTCTCCTCGTTGAGAGTTTTGATTTCATCTTTTATCCTTTTCAAAGCTTGTGAATTTTATTGGCTGCGTTCCTTTCCAATTTTGTTCGACCATCAATATTTGTTCCAGCTTCTTCCATCACCTCGTATTTGAAGCGTGTTTTGGATGGTGGCCCTTGGACTTTCGATTCTCATTTATTGATTCTTCATCATCTTAAACGTGGGGAGATACCGGCACAAATTCCGCTTTTCAACATTCATGTTTTGGTCCAAATTTATGAATTGCCAGTGGGATATATGTCAACTACAGAGGTAAACAACTCGGAAATTTCATTGGCGAAGCTCATAGAATATGATGCAAAAATTTCATTTGCATCATATGAGAGTTAGAGTTCGTATGGATGTTCGACTACCATTAAAGCGGTGGAAGAAGATTAAACTCACTGGTGGTGGGACTAGTCCGCATCAGGTTTAAGCACGAGTTTCAAACATACTTTTGCCATATATGTGGTATTCTTGGCCATAGTGATTCATACCGCCCCTAACAGCCTACTCATCCAACGATGGAGAAATTAAAAAGAATGGAGAAAGCGGCTTAAAGCTACTCGACGACCGGTAGGATTGGGTGGTGATCGATGGCTACGTAATACAGGGAAGATGCACAAGTGGAGAACTATGGAAAGGCTAGAAATCGGTGAAAAAAAGGAAACGGATACAACAATCAAGGGTGGAATAAATGACCACAATAAAACCGATTCTATTTCCTTATCCAAGAAGTCAACTCCTTCGATTTATTATTCATATGGGCGGGGAAATTAAAAATGTTGGTGAGACTAATATGGACCTTGGCCCAATGGATATTATTTCGAAGAAGAAAACGAGTTGGACCTAAATGATAAAAATAAACGGAAAAGAGTGTTAACTGTGATGGCCCAACCCGAGAATACATTACAAGTTATTGATGGAGACACAGAGTGATGATACAAAAGCTTGCTAGAGCTCAAACCAAGAATCGGAAGGATCGGCCGGGTCTATCAAAGGACCCGGGGAGCAATGATAGGCGTTAGTTGGAACGCCGTGGACTTGGCAATCCACGGGCAATGTTAGCCTTAAAAATCTTGTTAAGGCTCGTGAGGTCGCATTTTATTTTTCTTGTTGAAACTCTTGTTATTGCTACGTAGAATGAATGAAATAAAAAGTGAGCTTGGTTATGTTGGTTGTTTTTCAAAGAGATGTGTTGGGCGTAAATGTATTCTTTGTAAATGTATTAAGTTATTCTCGCTTTCATATTGATGTTTCGTTATTGATGAATTAAACTATACTTGGCGATGTACTTGCTTTACGGGCAACCGAATAGATCAAATCGACATCTCTCTTGGAATCTACTTCGTGAATTGAGTAGTAGGTCTTCTTTGCCATGGTGTGTTCTAGGGGATTGTAATGATATACTCAGCCCACATGATAAAAATGGCTCTGTGCCTCATCCCGAATGGTTAATGCATGGTTTCCGTGATGCTTTGATGGATTGTGAGCTTCGATATGCCTATTGGGTTATGGGTATACATGGGAGAGAGGACTATGAACGGATGCATTCGTGGAGGAGAGATTGGATAGATGTCTTGTAACGCCCTCTTGGATGGAGTTGTTTCGCAAGCTCGTCCTTTGTCTTATTTCCTCCTCAGATCGGATCACCATCCGATTGAGCTTTCCACAACCTTTCGAGCTAATAGTCACAAAGACGCCAAAATTTAGATTCGAGAATACTTGGTCTTTGGAAGACGAGTTTTGTATCATGGTGCATGAGGTCCTTCATAATGGACATGACTCTTACTTATTGGATCGATCGGGAAAATGTGTTGAGCGTATGAAACATGGGGAACAAATTATCCACGACAATTTGTTGATAAACTAAAAAAAAAACAAAGGTTGATCTATCTAGGGCCATGTTATCATACTAGAAACAAGTAATTTTAGGGTCCTGGAACTTCGGAATACACTTGAATGACTTACTTCGTGAGGAGGAAGTATATTGGAAACACGGGCAAAAAGATTTTGATTAAAAGAGGGGATCGAAATAGTCGCTATTTTCATGTGTGCCTCAACATGGAAAACAGCCAACCGATTACATAGACTCAGGAAAGATGATGGCACTTGGGTAGAAGAGGAAAATGAAGCGCACAAGATAGCTATCAAGTATTTCAAATATCTTTTTCTACATGTGATGATGAAGTTCTCTTACGATGTCTCTTATTTGGAAAATAGGGTGACCGAGAATATGAATTCTATACTTGTTGCACCCTTTTCCTTAGAGGAATTTCGTGTTGCAACATTTCGGATGCACCGATAAGGCACCAGGACGGATGTCTTAAACCCCGCATCTTTTCAAAGCATTTTTGGAATGATATTGGTTGAGATGTTTTTTTCTTTTTGTGTGAAATGTCTTGATGCGGTGTCTTCCCGATAAATTGAATGTTACAAGAATTTTTTGATTCCTAAAAAGACAAAACCCAACAAGCATGCGTGATCTTAGGCCCATATCACTTTGCAACGTGCTTTACAAGATTCTAGCGAAAGTTTTAGCGAGCAGGACTCGGGGGGTATTTTACATACTCTTATTTCTCAAGAGTCCCACTTTCGTGCCTCGGTGTTCGCCTATTTTTATAGCTTTACCGCAAGTGTACGGATCAGTTTATAGAATAGGGTTTGCAAGGTCGAATTCACAGGGATTAATAAATTAATGTACTAAGTATTGGATTATAATAGTCCTATTTTTATCTAAACTATCGAAATTTGAAGGTTTGGTTTTATTACTACTAAAGCAGAAATTAATCCTAAAATAACAAAGCAAAGAGCGATTAAAAGATCAAGTATGGATAGATGGATTCCTGGGTTATGGTTTCAATTAATATCCCACTTTTATGCTCAGGTTAAGCAAACCAAGGTTAAACGTATTCTTCTCTATAGACCAATCACCAAAGTAATTTACCCCCTCTCTCGAGATGTATGTAAAGCGTTGATTGGAATATCTATGTTAGCATCTCTACTCAACATGAGATATCCAACTCCCAAAAAGTTCAAAAGATTAAAAGATCTCACAAATATTCAGACTTCTCAATCATGCAATCTATTTGTGTCAAGTACTCAAGATCTAGTATTGAAACTCATTGGTTAGAATTATGAATCAATACATCAAACAAGTTTAGATCAAAGGCCTTTTGATAAAACAAGAATTAAAGCAAAGTACTTGAATAGAGAAAGAAAACATTAACTTTAATTATCCTTAATCATCACATAAAAGTGTTTATTAATCTACTCCCAAACACGGGAATCACAAGAAGTTTAGCCAGACATTGAAGATAAACAATTCATAGACAAATTATTCATAATCAAAATCTAACTAATTGAAATACGATACGATAGAATGAGTGACTCGAGGATGATGACGATATCTCGATCTATCTTCAATCCTCGAAGGTGTGGTTGCAGTCTTGATCGATCTCTCGAAGTTTCCGGTGAAAAACTGCTCTTTCTCTAGTTTCTCGGGTAAAAATCAGTGCGTCCTTGTTTGTGGCCACCCCGGGTCTATTTGTACTTAGTTTGGGTCAAAACCTAGTTGAAAACGAGACAAACTCTATTTTTCCCGCAGAGGAGCACGGGCCGTGCCATATGGCACGCCCAGCCTGTGCTGGGTACCGCAAAACTTGCTCAAACCGCTGAAGGGAGCACGGGTCGTGCTCATACGCACGACCAGCCCGTGCTCCACCCAAACGTACGAATTTGCTTACGAGGTCTTCATAAGAGTTGTATCTCTCTCTCTTAGCTTTCCGTAGCCACTTGAATCAGCTCAATATCAATTTTTTAGAGATAGATATGGCCAAAATACTAAACCCTGCCAGTGTTGGAAATTCCAGACGCGTTTGGACGTTCCTTGAGATAAATCCCCTCGTTGTTTGATCATCCATGCTTCTTTTGATACACGAATCATTACTATGACTATAGACTCAATATAATTGGCTTCCAATTGGGTGTAATCGCTCGATTATTGATGCTTCTAGGTCGCAATGCCCGTATTTGTCACAAAATCACTCCAAATATCGTTAAATTCCTACAAAACGAGCAAAGTGTAATACCTTTTGTAACGCCCCAATTTACAATATAAAATAGTCCGACTTTTATGGAAAATGCTATTATAAAAACACAAGTTTTAAGAAAATAACTTAATAAAACTTAAACATTTAACTAATACCAGTCACATTACAATTTAAATTTTATCAAAATATTCCAAGACATAAAATAAAAATTTTGTTCAAATTCCAAAATTTAATTCGGTCTTCATCCATCACTGACGTATCCTCAGCCCGACTCCTTAATCTGAAAAATTATAAAAATGAAGGGGTGAGCTTCCACTTTTCAAGAGGGACCAACTTTTGTCAATACATAATAAATCATACAAGCAATAAACATTTATAATAAAACATGTAAATCCTCTATAATTTCCTCTGACTGGCCAGTTAATAATTTTAGTACGGCGGGCTTAACCCGAGGATACTTTTGATCCCGGACCTATTTACGGCCCATGACTAGTTCCTCTGCATATCATATATAAATGAAAATACTCGCGTGAAACATTATATAAAGAAAAAAATTTAAATAAAATCCCTACCTCAATTGTTTCCTGTAAATCCTCGTAGAAAATAAAAGTGATTATTATAATCCTCGTGATTCTTGATTCCTACATATATAATAAAAATATAATTAATAAATTATATTAAGAAATTTTGATGATTTTTAGAAAAGGATTTAAAATGTTGAAAAGATTTCGGGTTTAGTCTTGAAAAGGCTAATGATCAAATTTTCACACCCTAAATTACCCAGGCCCAATATTTAAAAAAAAAAAAACAAACATATAAAATCAAGCCCACTAAAACCAGGCCCAATAAAACATTATCCTCTCAACCTATTTTCTCTGCAACCTCACGCCACCACCACCCTCCCCAATTCTTTCTTTTTTTTTTTTATTCACTCCCAGCCTCTGTTTTACGTTTCTGCTTCTTCTTTTGTTTTTTTTTTCCTTTCTTTCTTTCTTCGCCTCTCACCCTCAACGCACACCCCAACCTTCTCCACACCGTCGAGCAGATGACGAAGCCTGGCACCGGAGAGTGATCGGCGGTGCTCACCGGCAGCGGGTGGTGTACGACTCCTTTTCTTTTCCCATATTTTTTTTCTATATATTATGGGTAATATGATTTTTGGTTTTTAAATTGGGTATTTTCTGGCAATGGAGAAAAAAAAAATGAAACAGAAATTTATTTTTAAAGCAATTACCTGCAAAATCGTGAGCTTTGTTGAAAATTTTGATGATGAAAGGTTTGATATTTATCTTGATAGTAGGTTGTGAGGATTGATGATGGAATTTAACAAATCTTACGTTCATAACGTCTGCCTCTCCATCTCTTTTTATTAAAAGCGAAAACTTTTTATCTCTTTTTATTAAATTTAAATCCTTATATATTCATAATCGATGTTTAGCATTTATCATGATTATTTATTGATAAACTAATATTATTAACAATAAAAAATAGATTAATTAAGAGTTAAAAATCCTAAATCGAACCGCCTAATTTCAAAATTAGGGATTTGAATCCCCAATTGAATCTAATTGTAAACCCTAATTGTAATTTTACCCCTAATTTTGTGGATATTACATCCTTCACCCTTAAAATTAATTTCGTCCTCGAAATTAGATTTACCTTGAATAATAAAATTTGGGTATTTGCACGTATCTCTTGGCGCTCCCAGGTGGCTTCATTTTTGCTATGACGTCTCCATTGAACCTTGATTAACGCAACATCTTTATTTCTTAGTTTGTGGATCTTGCGTTCTAAAATCGACTATGGGCCTTCCTCGTATGTCAAGTCCTTGTTAATTTCCAAATCCTTATAGTTCACGATGTGACTTAGATCGTGAACATATTTTCTCAAAGATCGAAACATGAAAAATGTTATGCACGCTTGACAAACTTGGTGGTAACGCCAATTGATAGGCCAAGTCACCAATACGAGTAAGGATTTCGAATGGTCCAATGTATCTTGGCTTCAATTTTCCCTTTTCACCAAAACGAATAACACCCTTTATAGGAGCCACTTTCAAAAACACTTTTTCTCCTTCTTCGAATTGTATATGCTTTCTCCTCCTGTCAGCATATGACTTTTGTCTATCTTGAGCCATTCTGATTCGATCTTGTATTATGGCTATCTTTTCTACAGTCTCCTGAATCAAATCTGGCCCCAACACTTTCTTCTAACCGACCTCATTCCAATAGAGCGGCGATCTATATTTTCGCCCGTACAATGCTTCATATGGAGCCATCCCAATTGTCGCTTGATAACTATTGTTATAAGCGAACTCCACTAAAGGTAGTAAAGTCTCCCAGTTACTCCCCAAATCGAGCACACAAGCTCTTAGCATATCCTCTAATATTTGTATTGTCTTCGTCCGTCTGCAATCGTGGATGGTAAGTTGTCTTGAATTTCAATCTTGTGCCCATTGCACTTTGCGAGACTTCTCCAAAATTTCTATGTAAACCTTGTATCTCTGCGATACAATAGACACCGGCACAGAAGCACTCCATGTAATTTCACGATCTCCTCATGTAGATTTGAGCATATTGTTCCATATTGTACGTCATTTTGACTGGTAGAAAATGAGCCGACTTAGTCAACCTATCTACTATAACCCAAACAACCTTATTTTCTTTAATTGATCTCGGAAGTCCTACCACGAAATCCATAGTTATATGTTCCCATTTCCATTCTGGGATTTCAAGTGGTTTCAAAGAAACCGGAGGGTCTTTGGTGCTCGGCCTTCACTTGTTGACAAGTCAAACATTTTTCTACAAAATTTCCAATATCTCTTCATACTTCTCCACCAAAATAATCCCTTTAGATCTCGGTACATCTTTGTACCCCGGGATGAGCCGTACGATTGTACGGTGTACAATGAGTTTCTTCAAGAATTTCCTTTCTAAGTTCCTCTTCTTTAGGAACACACAGTCTCCCTTCATAAGTTAAAACACATTCATCTGTTACAAGAAACCCCTTAACACTCCCTTTTTGGGCTCGTTCTTTCATTTTATTCGAGAAATTTATCCCGAGGTTGAGCTTTAATTCTCTCCTTTAAAGTAGGTTGTACCACTAAAGATGTCAATATTGCTTCCGTACTCTTTGGTGGTACAACTACCTCAATCCTCATTCTGGCAAAATCATTCACTAGTTCTTCTTGTTCAGGTTATCAAACTCGATATTTCTCCTTTGGTTTACGACTTAGAGCATCAAAGAACTACATTAGCTTTCCCAGGATGGTAGTTAATGGTGCGGTCGTAATCTTTAACCAATTCTAGCCACCTCCGCCTCATGTTCAACTCTTTTTGAGTAAACGGTATTTTAAGCTTTTGTGGTCGGTGAAAATTTCACACCTTCCTCCATACAAATAATGCCTCCAAATCTTTAAGGCGTGAACACGTAGCCTAGCTCCAAATCATGTGTAGGGTAGTTCAATTCATGTGGCTTTAGTTGCCTTGAGGCGTAGGCAACCACTTTGCCATCTTTGCGTCGGACGCATCCTAATCCTTGTTTAGATGCGTCACTATAAATGACAAATTCCTTAGATGGGTCAGGAATTGTCAAACCGTGCGAGAGGTCAATCTCTGTTTCAATTCTTGAAAACTTTCCTCGCATTTCTCTGTCAAATAAATTTTTCCCCTTTTCTAGTCAATCGGGTCATGGGTCCAGCTATTTTCGAAAATCATTCGATAAATCTTCGATAATACCCTGCTAAACCCAGAAAACTGCGAACTTCACTCGAATTCTTAGGAGCCCTCCACTCATTGACTGCTTCGACTTTAGTTGGATCTACTTCAATTTCTTGAGCAGTAATCACATGTCCAAGAAATACAACTCGATTAATCCAAAATTCGCACTTCTTAAACTTTGCATACAACTTTTCTCTGCGAAGTGTCTCCAAGACTATTCTCAAATGTTCTTTGTGTTGTTCCTCATTCTTAGAATACACCAGTATGTCATCTATAAAGACTATGGCAAATTGATCCAAAAATGGATGAAACACTCGATTCATCAAGTCCATGAACAACTTCTTTGCTGTGCGTTACTCAATCCAAAAGGCATTACAATGATTCATAATGCCCATAACGAGTTCTAAAAGCCGTCTTTGAATATCACTTTCCTTAATTCTCAATTGGTGATATCCGGATCTCAAGTCAATCTTAGAAAAAGTATTGGCACCTCTTAATTGATCAAATAAGTCCTCAATTCTTGGTAATGGGTATTTATTCTTCACTGTGATTCGATTAAGTTCCCTATAATCGATACACATCCTAAGTGACCCGTCTTTCTTTTTGACAAAAAAGACTGGTGCTCCCCACGGAGAAACACTGGGTCGAATGAACCCTATATCTAAGAGTTCTTGTACTTGCACCTTTAGTTCTTGCAACTCTTTTGGTGCCATCCGATAAGGTGCCTTAGATACTGGCGCCGCTCCAGCTACCAAATCAATTGAAAACTCAACTTGTCTATCTGGTGGAATTCCTGGCAATTCCTCTGGAAATACATCCAAAAATTCACAGACAATAGGTACATCTCCAGGTGACGTCTCCGTCATCGAGGTACCAGTCAAGTTCACCAGATAACCTTGGCAATTTTCTTTTCTCAGCATCTTCAATGCTTTCATTGCCGTTATAACTTTAGGCATATACTTAGACTTAACACCATAGAATTTTATCTCATCATTATCGGCGATCTAAGTATTATTTCCTTCTCACGACACTTAATGTCAATGATGTACTTACTAAGCCAATCCATGCCTAAAATTAAATCAAAATCTTTTATCCCAATAACATATAGATCTGCTTCCAAATATTTTCCCCCTATACCCAAATTTACACCTTTATCCATGGAATCAGTAGTTATTGAATTCCCAGAAGGTAAACTAACCTCAAGATATTCATCTACTTTAGCATTCTTATACCCAATTATGGCATGAAATTTAGCAGATATAAACGAGTGTGATGCACCAGTGTCAAATAGTGCTAAAGCAGGTATTCCTGATACGGTTAACATACCTGTCATCACACCTGGGTTCTGGTTTGTTTCCTCTTGGGTCAAAGCATACATCCGAGCTCTGCCTCCACCAGTCTGACCATTTCTGTTTCCAACATCATTTTAAAGAGGACAATTAATGGTTATATGTCCTGGCCTCTTACACTTAAAACATTTTCCTTGCCCAGCCAAACATTCGCCATAATGGTTTTTCTTGCAATTAGGACATAGCGGCCTATTGTTTTGAGTATTTGGGGGGATATTCCCATCAGTCCTTGCCTGCTTATTCTGATTTCCATTCTTATTTTGTTTTGTCCCATCCCACTTCCGTTTTTCAGATACAATAACTAGTTTCTGACCGTCATCATCATCAACCAAGCTTGCCTCTATTTCTTGTGCCCTTTTCACCATCTCAGAATATTCCAAGTCACCCTGAGCAGACAGGATACTGGACAATTGCGATCGTAATCCCCTTCTAAACCTCAATGCCTTGTTTATATCCGTATCAACCAAATGCGGCGCAAACCGACTCAGTTGGTTGAATTCTCGTTCGTACTCAGTCATAGTCTTGTTTCTTTGTTTGAAGTTTAGAAATTCCGTCTCTTTCTGATCACGATACGATCGCGGGAAAAACTTGCCCATGACCACCTCCTTGAACTCATTCCAAGTCAATGCATCTCGTTCTTCTTCGGTTCTAGTTCTCCAATATCCTTCCCACCAATGATCAGCATCCTCAATTAGCTGAAAGGTGGCACATGTGACTCTTTGCTCGTTAGTGCATCCAATGAGTCGAAAAACTCTTTCTAAAGATCGGAACCATTCCTCCACAGCAGTTGGACCATCGCGTCCGTTGAATGTAGGTGGACGATAATGGCGAAATTGTTCCACAGTCCTCGTGTTGTTATTATTGTTATTGTTTTGCACTGCCCTCAGAAATTCGGCAAGTACATCGCCTACAGGAGCATTGGCTTGATTTCCATTATTGGCTTCATTACCATTTTCATTTGTACGGTTTCCTGCTCGGTTTCGGGGAGCCATAATCCTACAAGTATACAGATGCTTAACTAACATAATAATCGAATATCGAGTCTTACTACAAACACAATATAAGAAAAAAATAATCGTAGACAGATAATAGTAGACAGAATATTAGATTTTCATTCATAACATAACTTCAACCCTTTAACAATGATTTATTTGGACTAGTAGAAAAATAAAGCAGATTTTTAAACAACTTAAAAGTTTTGGCCCTCTTCCTCATTTCCATCCTCATTCGGATCCTCCTCTTCATCTTCTTTCATGGCCTCAGTTAGACGGTCAATCCACTTTGCAAACAATCTTTTAGTGAATGCCCCATAGTCAATCTTAAGTGTGTAGTCTTGTGGGTCATACTTAACCATCGTTCCACAAAAATATTCAGCCTCACCCTTCCATTTGGGTGGCAGCGAATCAACCACCCTGCGTGTAGCGCCATACTGATCTGGAGCACCACTCCGAAAATGCACATCATACCATTTCTGATGCATTTTTACCACATAGGTTCCTATGTTATCGTCATCTTCGATTTTGTAATTAAGGTAATTAGTTAGCTCGTTCGAGATATTGTTAACTCTCCAATCACGCACCCTTTTTCTAGCAGTTTGTTTTGGTGGCGACATCTATATTCATAGTCATATTAGTTAGACATCAATAATAATTTTATTTTATTTTTTTTTACAAGGCATAAGTTATTATCTTACGAATGGCATAAAATTGCACGTTTTACATATGGAAAACATGTATAATAGCTGGCATAATAAATAAAAATTAAATGGCATTAAATAAAATGTCATAATAAATTCGTCACATACCTTGAGGTAGCCGGCTGAGATATGACGGTGATGGATGATTCTAAATTATTTTGTCTAAAAAAATACTCTTTATTTTTTTTTTACAAGTCTACAGAATCATAGACCTGCTCTGATACCACTGTTGTAACGCCCCGATTTACAATATAAAATAGTCCGACTTTTATGGAAAATGCTATTATAAAAACACAAGTTTTAAGAAAATAACTTAATAAAACTTAAACATTTAACTAATACCAGTCACATTACAATTTAAATTTTATCAAAATATTCCAAGACATAAAATAAAAATTTTGTTCAAATTCCAAAATTTAATTCGGTCTTCATCCATCACTGATGTATCCTCAGCCCGACTCCTTAATCTGAAAAATTATAAAAATGAAGGGGTGAGCTTCCACTTGCTCAGTAGGGACCAACTTTTGTCAATACATAATAAATCATACAAGAAATAAACATTTATAATAAAACATGTAAATCCTCTGTAGTTTCCTCTGTAATTTCCTCTGACTGGCCAGTTAATAATTTTAGTACGGCGGGCTTAACCCGAGGATACTTTTGATCCCGGACCTATTTTTTTTGACTAGTTCCTCTCGCATATCATATATAAATGAAAATACTCGCGTGAAACATTATATAAAGAAAAAAATTTAAATAAAATCCCTACCTCAATCAAGTTTCTGTAAATCCTCGTAGAAAATAAAAGTGATTATTCTAATCCTCGTGATTCTTGATTCCTACATATATAATAAAAATATAATTAATAAATTATATTAAGAAATTTTTGATGATTTTTAGAAAAGGATTTAAAATGTTGAAAAGATTTCGGGTTTAGTCTTGAAAAGGCTAATGATCAAATTTTCACACCCTAAATTACCCAGGCCCAATATTTAAAAAAAAAAAAACAAACATATAAAATCAAGCCCACTAAAACCAGGCCCAATAAAACATTATCCCCTCAACCTATTTTCTCTGCAACCTCACGCCACCACCACCCTCCCCAATTCTTTCTTTCTTTTTTTTTATTCACACTCCCGACCTACTGTTTTACGCCGCCTTTTTTTTTTTTTTCTTTCTTTCTTTCTTCACCTCTCACCCTCAACGCACACCCCAACCTTCTCCACACCGTCGAGCAAATGACGGCCTAGACCGGAGAGTGATCGGCGGTGCTCACCAATGGTGGTGGTGTACGACTCCTTTTCTTTTCCCATTATTTTTTTCTATATATTATGGCTAATATGATTTTTGGTTTTTAAATTGGGTATTTTCTGGCAATGGAGAAAAAAAAATGAAACATAAATTTATTTTTAAAGCAATTACCTGCAAAATCAGAGCTTTGTTGAAAATTTTGATGATGAAAGGTTTGATATTTATCTTGTGATGAGGTTGTGAGGATTGATGATGGAATTTAACAAATCTTACGTTCATAACGTCTGCCTCTCCATCTCTTTTTATTAAAACTGGAAACTTTTCATCTCTTTTTATTAAATTTAAATCCTTATATATACATAATTGATGTTTAGCATTTATCATGATTATTTATTGATAAACTAATATTATTAATAATAAAAAAAATAGATTAATTAAGAGTTAAAAATCCTAAATCGAATCTTCCCTAATTTCAAAATTAGGGATTTGAATCCCCAATTGAATCTAATTGTAAACCCTAATTGTAATTTTACCCCTAATTTTGTGGATATTACACCTTTTCCACGAAACAGGAATATAACCCTATTTGCTCATATAATGCATGCATATCAACTCATTCTAGCCAAGATTAAGCCCAAAATACATGCAAAATACATGTCAATCAAACCCCAAACTTAAATTGTTGACAGTCCCGGTCAACACATTATAAACAAGACAACACAAATGGGGTAAAGAAGAGCAACTCAAGAACACCGCATCACAATTCATGTCATCTATCCATAGACATCAAGCATAAACCAACCAAATTTCAAATAGCTAACACGGAGCACAAGTTTATTAAAATCATGGTAAAACACTTCAAATCATGCCTCTCATGGATAAAGTGTATACTCTACTCACTGGAATAATAAGGGACGTGTATTCGCTCAAGTCATATCAATGTTGAAGAATTACCATATGCTTGCAAATCGTCTCACATCTCCGCCACTCGTTTGTATGCAATTCACAAATCAGAAAGGACTTTGTTTATGGTTGTAATGAAGGCTCTTTGGTTAAGGTAAGGAAATATGGATAAAGTGACTCAACTTAAGCGTACAGATTGGTAAGCACATCGTTTTTCTCAAACATTTATTCTAATACCAACCAATTATGTACTCCCAATCGCCTTATATTTTATCACCTCTCTATTTCTCTCTTCTTTTTTTTTCATACAAATCATTCTCCTTCACCTTACATCACAACGTCCAGCCCATTTTTCGTACTGCCGACTCACTTTTTCAGCCGTTTTTTTTTCGAAATTTCTTTCTTGATTTTCGACCTTTTTTTGTGAGTATCCTCCCTTTTTCTCCTTTTCTTCTTTTTATTCCCAATCACCCAACATATAAACTATTTTCTAACTTCTCGATACCCCTTCATTCAATCCTTTATTCTATCCTTTACTCAATGTTATACGCTCAAGTTTAGGATAATAGATATATCAAATTAAGTTCTAAGGCTTGAAATGTGGTTATCAAAAATCAGGCAATAGGCTCAAATTGGCTAACTAGGAAAATCAAATATCATAAGGTAAGCAAAAAGGCTTGAAAGGCTTAACAAAAATGGCCTAAAATCATTTTCATGAATGCATACAACATGTGACCTTGACGGAGATACCAGAGCAAGTTCTAGAATTCAAATCAACATGAATGACACACTCAATCTCAACAAGACTGCATAAGATGAAAGCAGTAAAGGCTCAAAAGCTCATAGGCTTGTACATGCATAATTCAAAGTATATTCACCATGATCCCAATAATCACATGCTCCATATTAATTATTCTCAACCCGGTCAACTCACACTCAACATCCAATTCAAAACAACACAAACCGATCCGCAAATGCTCCCAAGATCAAGATCACAATCAACACAACAAACACACAATAGCGGTCAACTCACTCCTAACAACTAGGAAAGCGATAAACGTGCTAAAACCATAAAAAATTTCAAACATCTAATGCAATGCAACATATATGCTCTAAATGCAACTAAATGAACGCAAACGCCACACCCATCAAAAAAATACCACCTATCCCCCAAACTTGAATGAAATTATATCGCATAGAAGAGAAGGTAGAATTTCAAAGAAAAGTGTGGATAGGACCTGGATTACTGTAGGGGTGGCGACGGAAAGTGGCCCTGGGAGATATGCCACGTTTGTATCTGATGCATCATCTACAATATCTCCAACTCCCGCTGCTCTTGGGGTTTTGTGAAGAAAAGTGACCCCATGTGCGTCTTAATACTAATTCAGCCGACCCACGCACGGGCCGTGCGCTAGCGCACGGGCTGCCCGTGCTGGGTCGAATATCAGTTTCTTTTTTTTTCGATTTTTTTTTTTAAAAAACAAGGAAAAAACCTAACCTATGGAAAAAAATAAATCCTATCTTCGAAAAGGGAAAACAAACCAAGAAAACATGGGAAGAAAAAAAAAGAAACCGTTGGGTTGCCTCCCCAAAGCGCTTCATTTAACGCCTCAGAGCTTAACGCTGTAACTCTCATGGATTTGTGCCTCCTTTGAATGCATATATTAGCCGCTTTGGGTCATGGTCAAGTGCCAAATTTGCATTGTTTGCACCTAATATTGCATACTTGGGATTTCCAAGTAAGGATTGGAGTCCTGGTGTTGGAACTCTTTTATTTGAGTTACGCGCATGGTGTCCGTGTGCGTCACGCATAGTCTGTGCTCGTCTCATTTCGGAATAATTTTCTTATGGCATCTCGCCATGTTTGCCGGGCGTACACGCATGGTTCGTGTGTTCCTTGTCCCTGTTTTTTGCTCTTTTTCGGTACCACACGGGTTGAAAGTGCATAGACACACGATCCGTGTTTGGTTCGAATTTTCTTGCTTTTCGGGATCTCGGCTCCTCATGTTCGGTACCACTCCTTAGATGAATGGCACTACATTGTTCCTTCGTGTTGACTTTAGTGTTGCTCGGAATCGGCCCTCTTGATGTTGCCTACCAACGATCGTGGCTAATTGGCTAACTGGGGTTCCAAGATTTTCCAATTGTGTGTCCAGTGTTAGTCAATTGTACTATTTTATCGACTTAGCCTCATGTTTGTTGAAGCAGGTTCCTTGTTTCATTCATAAATGTAGTGAGCGACGCCCTAGATGGCTTTGCCTCCGGGATAATAATGACGTAGGAATAGGATTATTCCGAGAATTGTAGGAATTCGATTATTGTAATAATTGGCTTCCTCCATCGAGCGGATGTTCGTGGCACTACCCGAACCAACTCAAAGAAACAAATCAAATACCACACGGGAGTAGAATTAAACAACAAATAAAAAAAAAAATATCTAGATTAAGAATAGTTCTATTTATCGCAATATTAGTACTAAAAATTTGATTAATCCCGACAACGGCGCCAAAAACTTGTTCGCCTATTTTTATAGCTTGACCGTGAGTGTACGGATCGAGTTTATAGAATAGGGTTTGTGTAGGTCGAATCCACAGGGATTAATAAATTAATGTACTAAGTATTAGATTATAATAGTCCTATTTTTATCTAAACTATCGAAATTTGAAGGTTTGGTTTTATTACTAATAAAGCAGAAATTAATCCTAAAATAACAAAGCAAAGAGCGATTAAAAGATCAAGTATGGATGGATGGATTCCTGGGTTATGGTTTCAATTAATATCCCACTTTTATGCTCGAGTTAAGCAAACCAAGGTTAAACGTATTCTTCTTCTATAGACCAATCACCAAAGTAATTTACCCCCTCTCTCGAGATGTATGTAAAAGCGTTGATTGGAATATCTATGTTAGCTAGAGCTGTCAAAACGGGCCAGGCCCGTCGGGCCGGCCCGCCCCGCCCCGCCTAAGGTAGGGGGTGGGTTAAGTATTTAGTAGCCCGCCAAAGGGGGGGCCTAATGGGCTAGCCCGCCGCAGGGCCGCGGGCTTGGCGGGTTGGGTCGGGGTGGCGCTGGCTAGCCCGCAAAAATAAAAAAAAAAAAAAAAAAAAATGAAAAATTAGATAAAATAGACAAAAAAATAGGATAATTGATTTTTTATATTTTTATCTCTTATAAAAGTATATATAATATTTTTATAAAATATTTACTTGTTATCCATTAGTATATTTAATTCATTAAAATTAATAATATAAAAAAAAATTTTTTTTTTTTTTTTTTTTTAAATTTTTGGCGGGTGCCCGCCCAACCCATGCCCCAAGGCGGGTTGGGTTGGGTTGAGCTTTCTCGGCCCGCCACTGGCGGGCCGCCGCCGCCCCCCGCCAAGTGGCGGGTTTTGGCGGGCCACGGCCGACCCGCCCGCCGGCCCGTTTTGACACCTCTAATGTTAGCATCTCTACTCAACATGAGATATCCAACTCCCAAAAGTTCAAAAGATTAAAAGATCTCACAAATATTCACGGACTTCTCAATCATGCAATCTATTTGTGTCAAGTACTCAAGATCTAGTATTGAAACTCATCGGTTAGAATTATGAATCAATACATCAAACAAGTTTAGATCAAAGGCATTTTGATAAAACAAGAATTAAAGCAAAGTACTTGAATAGAGAAAGAAAACATTAACTTCAATTATCTTTAATCATCACATAAGAGTGTTTATTAATCTACTCCCAAACACGGGAATCACAAGAAGTTTAGCCAGACATTGAAGATAAACAATTCATAGACAAATTATTCATAATCAAAATCTAACTAATTGAAATACGATACGATAGAATGAGTGACTCGAGGATGATGACGATATCTCGATCTATCTTCAATCCTCGAAGGTGTGGTTGCAGTCTTGATCGATCTCTCGAAGTTTCCGGTGAAAAACTGCTCTTTCTCTAGTTTCTCGGGTAAAAATCAGCGCGTCCTTGTTTGTGGCCACCCTGGGTCTATTTGTACTTAGTTTGGGTCAAAACCTAGTTGAAAACGAGACAAACTCTGTTTTTCCCCAGAGCAGGGCCGGTAGTGCCATATGGCATGCCCCCATCTTTGGAGTGCCGCAAAACTTCTTTGAAATCACCTGATGGGAGCACGGGTCGTGCTCATACGCACGACCAGCCCGTGCTCCACCCAAACGTCCGAATGTGCTTACGGGGTCTTCATAAGAGTTTTAGCTCTCTCTTTTAGCTTTCCGTAGCCACTTGAATCAGCTCAATATCAATATTTTAGAGATAGTTATGGCCAAAATACTAAACCCTGCCAGTGCTGAAAATTCCAGACGCGTTTGGACGTTCCTTGAGATAAATCCCCTCGTTGTTTGATCATCCATGCTTCTTTTGATACACGAATCATTACTATGACTATAGACTCAATATAATTGGCTTCCACTTAGGTGTAATTGCTCGATTCTTGATGCTTCTAGGTCGCAATGCCCGTATTTGTCACAAAATCACTCTAAATATCGTTAAATTCCTACAAAACGAGCAAAGTGTAATACCTTTTCCACAAAACAGGAATATAACCCTATTTACTCATATAATGCATGCATATCAACACATTCTAGCCAAGATTAAGCCCAAAATACATGCAAAATACATGTCAATCACCTGGCTGGTCTATTATTGACAATGTAATTGTGGCTTTCGAAGTGATCCACAGCATGAGACGTAAGAAAAGTGGACAAAAATGAGATATTGCTTTCAAAATTGACATTAGTAAAGCGTATGACCGAATGAAATGGACGTACTTGAGGGCAATCTTACTCCAGTTGGGTTTTCATCCCAAATGGGTTAACTGGATCATGATGTGTATCATCAATCCAATACTTAGTCTCTTTCAATGGTGAGGATGTAGGGTATGTTTCTCCGATGCGGGGTCTACGTCAGGGGGATCCACTCTCGCCATATTTATTTATATTATGCGCAGAAGGACTTTCTAGCATGATTAAGAAAAGCTGAAATGAGAGGTTCGATTCATGGAGTGCGAGTATGCGGGGATCTCCAAGCATTTCCCATTTATTATTTGCGAATGACAGCTTCTTTTTCTTTCGGGCAAGCGAGACGGAGTGTTGGGTGATGATGGATATTCTAACATAATATGAAAAGGATTCAGGGCAAGCTATTAACTTGGGCAAATCTACGGACTTCTTTTTAGTAGTAATGTCGGCATTGAATCACAAACTTCCCTTAGATGTGCGCTTGGTGTTATGAATAATTTGGATACGAGGGAGGTACTTGGGATTACCGTCCTTAATTGGGAAAACTAAGAGAGCTATCTTCGGGTATTTGAGAGACGAGAATATGGCAGCGCCTATCGGGAGACAAAACAAATATTTATCTCAAGCCAGGAAAGTTAAGTCTTCTTAAAGTCGGTGGTTCAATCTTTGCCCTCATATTGTATGAATACATTCTTATTGCCTATCTCTATTTGTGAAGAACTTCAAAAAATCATGAACTCTTTTTGGTGGGGATCGAAGCAAAATGGAACACGGAGTTTTCAATGGACGTCTTGGGATAGATTATGTTGGAGAAAAGAATTTGATGGGCTTGGATTTAGACATTTGCAATCTTTCAATTTAGCACTATTGGGCAAACAAGTTTGGAATCTCCTTTTAAAACCACATGCTCTTGCCAGTCGAGTTGTCAAAGCAAAATATTTCCACAAAGGGACATTATTCTCAGCTCAATTGGGTCATAACCCGAGCTTTATTTGGAGGAGCATTTGGAAGGCGACTCTAGCACTTGCAGATGGATATAGATGGCGTATTGGGTCGGGTACTTCGATAAACGCTTGGTCTAATCCTTGGTTACCAAATGACAATAAATTCTTCCCTGTTTCAAATGTTCGAGAAGGACTTGAGAATTTACTTGTTAGTTATTTATTTATTCCGGGATGTGATCAATGGGATATTGAACTTTTGGAAGACATATTTGTTAAAGAAGATGTTGAAAATATTATCAAGCTCCCAGCAAGAACTAATGGAAAAAAAGATATGATGATATGGCACTTTGATTCCAAGGGAACATATACAGTCAAGTCTGGATATAGATGTATTGCTCTGGAATTGCTACACGAAGGAGTGAATCCAGAAATAGTTGCATGGGGGTCTATTTGGAGGCTTGATATTCCACCTAAAGTGAAAGCATTCATATGGAGAGTCTGTTGTAATTTTTTACCCACTAGAGATCGACTCTATGCAAAAGGTTTGAATGTGCCAATTAATTGTGTACTTTGTGGTGAAGTTGGGGAACATCTCTTCCACCTTTTTGTGGACTGTCACTTTGCTGTTGAATGTTGGAATCACTTGCATGTGCCTATAATTCATGCACATGCAGAAAGCTTTGTTGCATGGCTTACTAAAATGCTTGAGGGAAATGATACAAGCCAACAAGAAATGATTTGTATGGTGCTTTGGGCTATATGGCCGATGCAGCGGAATAACTTGTTATGGAAAAGGAGAAGTGTACCAACAACACAGTGTATGGGGATGTGTATGGAATTTCTTTATAATTGGCAGAAGGCGAACCAGATATCAAACAAGAAGGAAGCTGGGTTCACTCGATGGGCTTGTCCAGAAGTTGGAAGTTTAAAGATTAATATCGATGCTGCAATTGATCAAGCCACGTATAAGGTAGGATATGGTTGGGTTGTTCGGGACAATAAAGGCGTAGCATCTTCTTGTGTCTCAAAGCAGGTTACGGGAAATTGGACAGCGCAAATAGCGGAAGCAATGTGGTCTTAAGCTGGATTAAAAATTTATCACTCTCAATATGTGATAATTGAAAGTGATGCAAAGGTTGTGGTTGATAGTCTCACACAATTTGTTTCCGATTTGTCTGAATTTGGATGTATTACTCGTGCTTGTCGAGTATTAGTTAGGGAGTGTCAAAATATTAAGGTTAGTTACGTTAGTAGGCAAGCTAATACAGTTGCTCACTCTCTTGCACGTGTGGCTCGCTCTCAAGCTGGCACTAGTTTATGGCAAGAGCCTCCTCCCTTTGTGGAGCACCTCTTGGCTTATGATGTAAACCCGTAGAATTAATGATATTTTATCTTCGTTTCAAAAAAAACAAACAAACAAACAAATAAATAAATTGTTACACAATATTTCATTGTTTTTCTTTCCCTAACTTTGGCTTTTCTCCTATTTCATGAAACCGCACATATTTAATTGAATTACTAGTGTTCCTTTTTTTAGGCATCTTAATGTGAACGCCGATCGAAAACAAAATAATATAGGGTGATGATGAAATTAAATGATAAAGGAATACTATGAGCTAATATAATAGAAAGCATACGACAATATTTTTTATGAAACGTGATTAAGAATTATTTAGAAGCAAAGGCTAGAGTTTTTTACGTCCAAAACAAAAACTTAATTGACAATAATTAGGGATTATCCAGAAGCAACGAGAGGCTTTTACGTCCAAAACTATCTCCTGCTGGATGCAAATTGATGTATTTGGTGCTAAGAATTGATGCATTTGGAGCTAATGATTTTTAATCCATAATAACAAATTCATTGAATTGTTTGGATGAAGTCATTCTATAATGAATTTCAAATACTTGGAAGTTATTTTTGGGAGTCCTTTTGGAGAACAGATTTCATGTTCCTGTTCTATTCTTCGTTCCACACATTGGACGGTGCACATTTGTTAACAGATAAATATGGGATGTTGATTTTTTAGATGTAAATACACATGTCCATCATTCAATGGAGTGGAACATGAAGTGGAACAAGAAATCTGATTCCGTCATTTTGGAGAATTTCAAATTCATCTGGAGTAATTTGAAATCCTTCCTCCAAATCTCCTCCCAAATCTAAATTCTCCCATCCAAATCCAACGTAAAAGTTTTGATATTTTACAAGGTTATTCAAATTAGAAACTACATTAATTAAGACCTCAAGCATTTGAATGGAACTAATTAAGGTACAAGCCATTATGTTGCATTGAATACCCAAAAGAAATATCAAGTTGATGATATAATTCTTTTTTATTAAAAAAAATTGTAATACGTACTTTGGCACCTTTCAATAACACAAGTATGTCCATATTCATAATACCCAAATAGTATTAGTGTTTTCTACTGCTAAAATCTTTAAAACTTGATCAATCAAAATACAAGAGCCAAAGCTATAATCACTACGACAAAATAGCCTTTTTACATCAGTTCTCAGGCACATTCTACATCGGTTTGAAAACCGATGTAGATTCCAGTGTTGTAGATAGGGGCTTTTTTAAACATCGGACATAAAATAGGGGGATTTTTTTACATCAGACGCAGAACCTATATGAAACTTTTTTCTACATCGGTTACAATACAACTGATGTAACAAATGGACCATTTACATCGGTTATCCCGATAACCGATGTAAACAATGGGGCATTAACATCGGTTACTAAGACAACTGATGTACCAGTTGGACCATTTACATCGGTTACTAAGACAACCGATGTAAACAGACCAAAAACCAAATATTTTACATCGGTGAACATAGTAACGGATGTAAATGGCCGCATTTTACATCGGTTTGATCCACACCCGATGTAATATTTCCTTTTTTAAAAAAAATACATGCTTCGTAAAACGAAACACAACCTGCAAATTCATACTGTGAAATAAAACCTGAAATATCATCACTGCACTAATCCAACCAAACAAATCACAATCACAATCAACGACAGAAAATAGAGAAGTTTCATGGCTGTGGAAAATACTTAAAATTCTTCCTTACATAACAAGAACAACCGACAAAAAAAAGCAAAGCAAGAATAAATCACTTAAGCAAATACAAGAAGAGGATTAAGTGAAAGATCAGTAACAATGTCATTATTACAAGCCAATAGAACACATAACTTTATCATAAACATCCTCTGTATGTTTAAATGTGATTGATGATTGGAAAAAAAAGTGAGTAAAAAATTCATTTTTAACAGATAAAAAGTGTAATGACCACATTTGATTTGATTTTGTTATTGAAGGAAATTAATTTCCTCAACATTTATTTACAAATAATTCATAATTTTCAAAGAAGTTTTTAATAAGCATATTTTGGTAAAAGAAAACACGTCAAAGTATGGGAGTGATAATAAAAGTTTTTAACGAAAAATATTGGTTATGCCTATTTTTATTTGGACAATCAAACATTTTTTTCCTAGTACTCCTCCTCTACCTACACTACATGCGATTGCTCAAAGTAAATTGGTACATCCTTTGGAATCAACAATGTGTAGGTATGGTTGTTTGGAAAAAAAAAGATAGAAATGACAACAACTTGTAGGTAGGGATGTTAAACGGGCTGCAGTTTGAGGGGTTGGGTCGACCTATTTAAATTGGGGGGAAAAAGACCTTGGTTTGGCCGTTTTTTAAAATTTCAAGTCTGTTACAACTAGCCAATAATGTTTTATCTATTTTTTAATGTATTGTTGGTAGATGAACAAACTAGAGTGCCATGTATCCATGGATCCATACTTTAGTGGGCTAGTATGGATCTTAGTTTTCTATATGGATTGTTAGTACACTCTCTTTTGTAACGAATACTTGGATTAAATTGTATTCGAGATTAACTTTTGCAATGAATTTGTTTTGATTTATTGTGTTCTATATATTAGTGATTAGAATTTGTACAAAGACAACATTTCCGTTGTTGTTTATTAGGTATTAGACAACGGTGAAAAAAATATTTTTAAGCTAAATTATGTTGTTAGAGTGAATAAAAGACAACGGTGAATCAACGTTGTATAACTGATCATAGACAAGGGTGGATCACTGTTGTCTTTTAAGAAAAATATGTGTTGTAGATATCAGTGTTGTAAAAGAAGGCGTTAATAGACAACAGTTGTTCACTGCTGTCTGATTATAAAATTACAACGCTAAAGGACTGTTTTAGTAAACATTAACGACAATGGTGTTACATGTTGCACATGCGTTGTCAAATAAGACATAGACAACGATGTTACAACAAGATAATAAAACGTTGCATGTTTATATTAAGACAACAAAGATGTTACAACAAAGTCATCAACCATTGTATGAGTATTTATAGACAACATTTTTACGACAAGTGTTTCACCGTTGTTAAAAAAAAGACAATAGTGACACTATTGTCTATTGGCGCCCTCTTTTACCACACTAATATCTACTTGGTTTTGTTCCTTAAAAGACAACGGTGAATCCTCGTTGTCTATTAGCGTTTTTCTTGTAGTGTGTTACTCTAATATTTTTATTTTTATTACCTCTTAATAGTAAATATTTTTAAATTCACATCTCCCTCATCTATATATAAGTCTTTAATTTTACCAAACAAGTTATGTTGCTCAAAAGAAATAAAAATATTTGTTTTATCCATTACTTAATATAACTTTTTGATATTATTCTATATAAAAAAATATCACCAAATTTTTTTTGATTCTTTAGGATATAAATTATAATTCTAAATAGTATGTTATATCTATAATTTAAGAGATAATCTATATATTTAAATTCATAAATAAGAGTTATTTTTGGGTATTTAATGCTTAGCTTTCATTACTTTTATTTTTAAAATTTAGATCTTAAAATATTTAAATTTTATAATTTTTTTAATAAAATATAATTATAAATTATGCATGACTTTGTTCTATAATGAATATTTCAACTTTAAATGTTATATATGTTCCAATTTAAAACTATAGATTTTTAAAAATAAAATTTGAAAATTTTGACTTCTAACCCAATAGTGGTTTGTTTATAATTAGCTCGAAACCCAATAGGGTTTTAGGGTTAGGTTCGTAACATTGGTAGTCCGTTTAATTAGTTGGTTCATTCGACCCGAAGACCATTTAGCCCAAGTCCAATAGGATTAACCACTAACCACTAGGACCAGCTCGTTTAACCAAGCAGGTATAGTTGATAGATTTGTGAAATTGAAGTTTCTCGTTGTCCGTTTTTTCTCAACCACTCATCCAATAAAGATAAGTATTAAAAAATAATCAGAAAAATAAATAAATAAAATAGTGTATAAAAATATATATTAAAAAAAGAGTACTTTTATAAAATTATTATTTGAAATTTAATTTGTGAAACTTATTACCAAATCGAGTAACTTCACATGGGTGTGGACAAATATCTATAAAATTGGTCGATTAAGTGAAAGTAAAAGGACTATTGTTTTGTTGTCAAAAAAGGACTATTGTCTTATTCTCTCTATTTTTTTCCCCTAGATCTCAACTTTCACAAATTAATTTAAAATTGACTATCGTAAATTTTACTTAATCTTAATTCGTTTTTTTTTTTAAGATATGTATACTTTCATATTGTACATTTCAAAATCATTGATCCATCTTATTGTAATTTTGTTAGTTAAGTACGAATATTTTATTTTTTTATCAATATGATTGTAATACGAATAGAATAATTGGTGACAACGTTAAAAAAAAGTATCATGATCACAAATTTGGAACTGCCTTGTGTAATTTGTTAAATTCTTTTTATGTATTTTTCTTAATTGAGTATGTACATTTTTATATTCTATCTATATTATTGTTTATGCAAATAGGATAATCAGTGAGAAAATTAAAAATTCTTTCGTACAAAATGCTTTATATGCCTATAATGTATATAGTTGTAAAGCATTCAAAATATAACTTTATAGGGAATTAATTGGATTTGAAAACTCAAAATATTTAAAAATCTATGACAGAAAAAAGACAACCAGGTTGTCAAAAGAAAAGGAAGAAAGAAAAAGAAAAAGACAATGTTATGATACCGAAGAAGTTATTTGAATGTGTGAAAGGACATATATTAATTAATTCAATAAAAATTAAACAAAAATATTAATATTTGACATCTCCAAAGCGTTTTTTTACACTATTTCAAAATAAGATATTTTACACAATTTCAGAGCAAAATCTGCACTCTATCTCTAGCAATTTACAGTAAATTCTACACTAAAAAAGAATATTACATATTATTCCATTTTAGTGCAAGTTTTCATATACAAAAATCGTTAATTTATTAAAACAAATGGAAAAAAACATTTTAGTGCAGTTACGGTATTTCGCTATTTCTCACGCAAACTTGTTAGCATCTTAATTTAAAATAGTGCACCCGTTTTGGTGCAGCGCTAGAGTAACGGAGTGATATTTACGTCCAAAATAGAAAGTGTCGGCCGGTGGATGCGACTTGCGTGTCGCTGTCTTGAAACGAAAATATATTGGTAAATGATAACATGATGAAAGTTATATATGATGCAATTTCACTCTCTTCTATGATTGGTTGGCCCATTACCTGAAAAGTTGAGTGGACACTAATGGATATATACTGGATAGCATGAGCAAATAATGCCCTGTAAAATTATATTTGTGTACCACTTTTGCACTGTCATTCTAATTTTATACACTTTCAATTAAAATCTCTTAATTAACAACATTTTATACCTTGTTTGGACAGTTTCATAAACAAAGACTGTCACACTTCCCATTTTTATTTTATTTTTAAAAGTTATATATTAATTATGTCGAGAAACAAAATGTGCCCCGCTAATCATTTTTATATAGTTTATAGTTATTGAATTTGTTTTGTGCCTATTATAAACAAAATCCGGATATGTCCTTGCTTATAATAAAATGAATTTCTAATCCGTATACTTATAATTTAAGCTATTTTTTTCAATTATTGTGGAGGATTTTAACGGAGAGCACCGTGCATGAGTATTCTTATCTTACCTTTTTAGATGCAATAAAGAGGGGGCCATATTTTGGGTAACGTCTCTTAATTCTTATGCATGTGAAAGTTCAATGCTTATCCAGAAAGCTGAGCTCATATGAGTGCCCATATTATTGATTATTGATAAATTCTTCATTGTTAATTAATTCTTATATAATATTATTGTATCGAACTATAGAAATGTAACTAATACATTCAGCTTTTTTTAAAAGATTTTTTTAATTAAATGTGATATACAGGGGTGGCCAAATGGAACTAAAATCGAAACTGTGGTCAACACTTCCCAAACCGGAACCATGTAGGTCGGTTCTAGCTCTAGTTCCTTGGTCTCAGAAACCTTGAAACAGACAGTTTTAACCGTCGGTAGAACCAGCGGTTAAAACCACCGGTTTCAAGGTTAAAACCAATGGTTTTTTTTTTTTTTTTTTTTTTGGGGGGGGGGTGAGAACATGCTAGAAGAAGTGTTAAATGTTTATTATGATGTTTTATATTCGTAACTATATGAGACACCATTTAAACCAAATATTGTAAGTGAATTACGTAAACTTTGATTCCTCTATATTTTAATAGTATATATAGATAGTTTAATATTATTATATATTAAGTACAAAACTTAATTGAATATTAATTCCAAGTCTTTTTTTTTCCTTTCCCCCTTTTTCTAAACTAAAATTGATAAACTATTTTTAAAAAATAAAAAATTATCAAAAGATGACTACATTAACATAAGTGACATAAGGTAACACCCAAAAATATTACATAATAGCTATAAAATATTACTATAGACAATAATATAAAGACATTTATGGTGATACACTTGTCCGTGCTTACCTATATAGTCTACGATATCACTTTTAATAGCGCTTTAGTGCCACTCTTTCTAAGTGTTACATTAAGTACTCATCTATTGTAATACTTTAAAAAATAATTATAACATGTTATATATGAGTCTAATGTAGCATTTTTTGTCAAAATATTACACTTTTTTGGAAAAATGTAACACTTTTTATTAAAGACTTTTCCGGCATTTAACCGAGTGCTATTTTGCTCCTAAGAAGTATCGAACTCAAGACCTATGTTGTTTAGAAGTGGCAAATTGCCTTTGGGTTAAGTTGATTCTTATTGCATCTTTTGCTTTGATTTTTATACATATATATATATATATATATATACTTATATATATTAAAAATTATATTATATACTATATGTATTAAAATTATATTATACACTATAAATATATCATATTATATATATATATATTAGAAATTATATTTTATAATAGAAATTATATTATATATTAAAGAACATAATAAAAATAATAAATAAAAATACCAAATAAGTTTATCAACGTGTTAATTTTCCATTGGTAAAAATAAAATGAAGTATAGAAATAAAAAATTAATTTACCGATGGAAAAAATCCATAAGTAACTACCGACGACATCAATTGTCGTTGGTAATTTTTTTTTAAAAGAAAGATTGCCGACGAAATTAGTTTCCGTCAGTCAAATTAAAAACATTAAATAAGAATAATAAATTTACCTGGGAATTTTTTCATGGATATTACGACAGAATTAATTACATTGTTAAATGTTTTAAAAAAATGATAAAAGAAAAATAAAAAAACCGTTGATAATGCCTATGAATGGTTTCCATCGATAAAATCCGTGGGTATTTTATAAGTTTCTTGTAATTTCATATAACATTTAGCAATTGATTTTGTATCACTTATATATATACTCCATATAATAGAATTAATAGCAATAAGTTAAAAATTAACAAATAAATAATCAATATATTTTATTTATGAAATCATAAATTATGTCAATGCTACAAGTAAACTAACTAAAATCTCGTATACAATAAAGAGGCAAAATAAAGGGTAAAAATTTATAAAAATTGGCATTTATTAATATTTATAGATTAATATTACTAAAATATTAAAAAAATAAAAATTAAGAAAAAATATTGCTTTTGTCTTTACCTAATTTTGGGATATTAATTAACTAAATAAATCATTTGCATTATTTAATTAAAGCGACGCAATTTTGTGTTATCAAAATATAGCTACAAAACTATTACAATTAATTAAATAGAGCGTTACATGGAGTGTTATTTAATTAAAGTGATACATATTTGTGTTACCAAAACAATAATAAAAACAAAAGTGAGACTTAAAAAATGCTACTTATTTGAAACTGTTACAAATAAGTGTTACATATTTATAAAGTGCTACAAAAGTGTTACATAAATATTATAATGTAAAAGTATTACAAAACATGTGTTACGTACATAATGTGCTTTATATAAAAATGCTACAATTTTGTGTTACCTAATGTCATTTATGTTGTAGTGGATAAACAAACGGTTCTGGTTAAAACCGAAACCGTGGAAGAACCGAGTTCCAAATCGGAACCGGAATCATGAGACAAAAGTTTCGATTCCTCCAAAATAAGGAATCGAAACTGGCGGTTCAGAAACGTGGCCATCCCTAATGATCTTATACCAATAATTGAGATATTAGACAAGGCATTAATAGCATGTGAATAATGTGATATGATAAGGTCGTCCAGAATCAATGTATGGTCTAAAATAAGTGGAGTGAATGCAATGTCAGTCTATATATGGTCTAAATAAGTGTAGTGGATGTATCATTAAAGTTGGTATGTTACATCTTTCAAAAAGAATAATGATGAAAAGTTGTTTGGGAAAAAGAAAATTGATAGATCACTTTTAGAGTATGATTAATCAAAATGAAATGAAAAAAAAATGACCATGTTGATGGGATGTTTGTTTAATTAAATAATGGTTAAATGTAATTGGTGTCTGGAAAAATGGAAGTAGTTAATACATATTTTGAGACGACATGACAGTGTAATAATAATAATTGATGTAATGATTTTTTATTGAAATCATAATTATTTTATTAGATTGGTGATTATAAATTTGAAAATAAATTACTAATGTACTTTTTGAAATTATTCCCTATGTTGAGATACATAATTTTCTGTAACGAAACAAAAATTTCTCATAACATGACAATCACAATTTAATGACTTATATTTATCATCACAATATGGAGTGATCCCATTTTCTTCTCTCAAACCATGGAGGTTGAGAAAAGTGATTTTCATTGTTTTTAATCTACTTTATATGAGAACTGTAAGTTTGTAGCTTAAGTGATATCGCTCATTTTTTGTAAGGGTGTTGATCGGAGTTCGAACCCGGTATCTTTCAATTTTTTTTGAAATTAATTCCCTCCCCTACAACTAGTACTCCCAACTTATAAAAAAAAAATCTACCTTATATGAGAGTTTATATGTCCCCTCCATGGGAGCTTTTCAGTTTCATTAGTAAAATAAGTTTGTCCCTTTTATTCGGTGAAATAAGTTTGAACTCATATGTGGGCTTTTATTCAAAAGATCAGATGAGTCATTATCTGATGATTAGTGATAAAAGTGAGACCAATTCCATTAGATGGATGCCCCAATCAGCTTATCGTAGGCCACCCCCAGTCCAAATAGGCAGAGGAGGGGTGAATCCCAGTTCCATGACTCACTTGACCGGAAAGATCATGCTTATCCGAAGTCCTTGCGATTTTCTAAAATTACGGATCTACTGGATCTATGTAGATTTTAATTTTTTAATTGGTTTTAAATTTGTATAGAATTAAGATGTGGTAGGTCTTGCAACTAATTCTTACATGGTATTATTATTAGTTATAAGATTATTCAAATGAATGAAATGAATATATAATTGATTTGTTTATTTCGTCAAAAATAGGGATTTAATTCTTACCAATTTTTCCTGCTCAAATGCAGAAGAAAATCAATGATAGACGTGAGATGCAAATAAAAACATCTATAATAATTAACCCAAGATAATATACTTTATCACTAAGGCCAGGTCAAGGTGCATTAATAATTATTACTGTTTTAAAATGCAAAGGTGGGACCCAGATTGGTAGTATATAACGACGAGAGTTATGAGCCATATTCTTGCCTCAAATCAAACATTAATCTCTACTCTTTTAAAGTTTTAGCATATTTTAGAAGAGATCGATAATGGGTCTTAAAGGTAAGCTAATTTCTCAGATAGACATAAAATCTGATGGAGATGTTTTCCATGAGCTTTTCAGAGAGAAACCACATCACTTAGCTGGCATGACTGATCACATTCAAAACTGTGATTTGCACGACGGTGAATGGGGAAAAGTCGGCTCCGTCATCTATTGGAACTACGTCCATGGTACGTTAAAAGACTACTATGTACGCTCATGACTCATTAGTCATTAGTATGCACTTAAAAACTTTTATTTTCGCTCAGTACGTACATATCTTGATAGAGGAATGATGATGGGGGACAATTTTTAAATTTCTGGTTCGAACTTGAGAGTATTAACTACTTCGGTTATTTTTTACATTTCTTCCGATTTTGTGATTATGTTTCTACTCCACTCCAAAATTACTAAGTTTGTAAGTTACACCAAAAACATTATACACCTGGTGGACAAACCGACAAAGGCATAGTTTCACTTTCACATTTTTATAAAAAATTGAAAAAATAATTTTAAGTATATGTACACCAGATACAACATCTACAATTGCATAGTTAGGGGCGAACTGGTTCCCGGCACCCCTTCTTTTTGAAAAAAAAAATAGTGAGAAATTATTTTGAAAAAAAAAATTAGTTAATTTATATATATATATATTATTTTTCTTGGGTCTTTTATCTAGTCCCCACCTCTATGTATCGGCACACCCCATTAATGTGTCCTAGCTCTGCGGCATCCAATTATGCAAAGTTATTGTTTGTTGGTGATCACCTAGATAAATAGAGTATGATAAAATGTCTATTTAGGCCAACATAAACGAGCAAAAATGCAATTCATTAAAGTTATTAATTAACACATGCAGATGGTAAGCAAGAAGTGGCGAAAGAAATAATTGAAGCCATAGATGAGGAAAAGAAGTCGGTGACATTCAAGGTTGTCGAAGGAGATCTCTTGAAGTTGTACAAGACCTTCACAACGACTGTTCATGTTGACACCAGTGGGGAAGACAACCTGGTCACCTGGACTTTTGAGTTCGAGAAACTAAGTGAGGATGTTCCTCATCCACACACGATCATGGACGTTGCGCTTAAAATCACTAAAGATATTGAGACTCACCATCTCTCCAACCCTAACTAATTAAAGATTATTGTCCGTTAATCTTAATTGTCATTGCCTACTATAGATATTATATATGTAATGCCTTCTTGATTGTGGCTGCCATAAGTCGACCGTTGGACACACTTGTTGTGTTTGACCATAAGTCTCAGGTACTTGTGGTGTGAATAAATATTATTGATGATGTATTGTGCTAATATTATGTGCTTGCGATGTGAAATAAACGAGTATCATTGGGACTTAAGTGCTAATATATTATGTAGTCGTGATGTGAATAAATGGTGATGACCGTTACAATTTGATTGTATTGTGGTAATTAAATCCTTCCTGAAAACATATTTAGTTTAATTTCCAACCGAATTGAGTTTTCAACTTTGCAACCATTTTAATGTCGACCACGGCGTACCAAACTATTGTGGTTATTTATATGTAAATATCGATTAAGCAAATAATAAAATTGTTACACATTTCATTGTTTTCCCTATTTCATGAAACCTCCGAAAACCAAGATTATTTAATTGAATTAGTGTTCCTTTCTTAAGGCATCTTAACTTTAATGCAACATTTAAAAATTAATATATACACTAAAAAAAATAGTTTACCTACAGAAAAATTTGTAGGTAATTGTATTAAGATAACTAATACAATAGCCAAAGCTTATCCAATAAATATGATTGATTGTTTATTCTTGATTTTTTTTTTCTCTGTTTTGGCGAAACTTGGATTGAAGGTCTACAAAGAACTTAGAAAATACTAAGAAAATGAACTATAATATTCAAGTCATTGTTTTGTGATATATGTAATTTGTTTTCATAACTTAGAATATCTAGAGACCTTTGCTACCTGGAAGATGGATCCATTCGATTTGGACATCAACTTCACCACATTCGACGTCTTTTAGTCTGAGAATCATGTCTTGTGTCATTTTGCCTTGGTTCCAAATGACACAGCTCTCATCAGCTAAGCAATTTTCCCTGCTTGGTTGAACCCTGTCAACTTTAGTGCCATCTGGGAGACTTTCTAATCCCATTCTCAGACATTCTACTAATGGTTTGATGTCAATTTGTGCATTTCCCATGCTGTCGTCTCCGGTGAATGTGTCTTTGTCATACACGGACTGAAAATTAGTAAAATCAACAACATAAATGTTTCATCCTGAGTTTCGATCGTTTCGATCGATTAGATTAAAGGAGTGTTGGCAAAAATTTCCACTTTTAGAATGAGCGATTTATTGTAGCAGAAGTAAAACTAGTTAAGAATCGGAAGTTGATAGTATATGCAAGTAAAATCTGAAGTTGATGGTGTTTCGGGAAAAGTTGTAAAAAAATGATTATTTGTTTGTAAAAGTCAAATCAAAAGTAGAATCAGAAATCTAAAACACTTATCTCGCTGTTTTTAGATTTTAGATTCTGATTAAATGAAGTAGAATCAGAAGCGAAAGTTGACATTTGCCAATACTAAAAGGTGAATTTTTCAGCCAAAAACTGCGAAGCACTTCTTTTTAGTAATTGCAAACACTGAGCCAGAAAAAGTATTTGGTAATCACATAATGCAATATTTAGGGATAATTACAAAACTACCCTTGAGGTGTGGGGTAATTACAAAAAGAACCAGAGAAGTTGCAAAATAACAGAAATTCCCTTGAGATTTGATTCTGTTTTACATTTTACTCCAACCGTCGTTAGTTGACTTGACGGAATTTGCTGACGTTATCAAATATTTTACAATTACATTCCTCATCATTTATAAATGTTGCAAATAGCTCAGGAAAAACAATTAACATGCTTAAGAATAGGATAATGGTACTTACCAGAAGGATGGGAACATTTAGATCCTTAATATAAATAGTCAGCTCCTCATTCCAAACAGGATTGCAGTTGCCTCTTACAACCTTAGTTTTCACTTTCTGCAGCGATTATGTAAAACATCATATACCGTATCGTATCCGTATCCGTAAAATCTACAATCCAACACTTGTAGCTTTCATCGGTAACAACATTTTTCACACAATAATAATCTCTCAAGATTTTAATCACCAAAAAAAAAATATCTTGATTCTAAGAACATCAATCATTAAATCAGAATTAAACCAAAGATAGACTTATTCATAAATCATTGTCCAGGTTACATTAAATGGAGAATCAGGCTCAAAATTCAGGATTAATATTTCCCATTAAATTCTAGTCAGAAAATCCATCAATTTGGTGAAAATTATACTGCCAGCAATAAAAAGAACAATCAAAGATACAAATTAATAACCAAATCAATTCGTGATGCACAATTTGTGATACATGTAGTATTCTAAAAAGCGGCTAGCGCTAGTTTGTTTGAGAGGTTGGCCAAAGACCTGCGCGGCGGGCGAACTGCCCGGGCGGATTAGATGGGGCCAATTGAAAAGAAAACGTAAACAGACAAGGGAAGTCTAGCGCCTAGCTAGGCAGGGATTTTAGAATCTTGTACATATATGACGATCAAAATTAAAAATGAAATTAATAATAATAAATGATGAAAAATGAGAAAGGAAATAAGATGAGATGTAATGAACCTGAGTACCGCAAGACAAAACACAATAAGGATCACTGCTGACAGTGTCACGCACGGCAAGATTGATTCCTCGGCGAACCCGAATCCTTAAAAGACCCAAAAAATCCATTTGAGTAATATAAATTGTGCTTCTTTTTTCCCTATCTTGTTGATCCCTGTCTTGTTTTGCTTTTCTCCTCCAACGGAAAAGAAACTGAAAGGGAAATGGCATCCTCAAGACGGGCAGATATTTAAGGAGAGCCTAGCTATATATGCAGACTCCCACAATTTCAAATGCCAACTACCTATATATATATTACTTTCTTTACGACAATTAAAGTACTATGTTTTCGACACCTCATCATCCAATACATATCATTAATGAATGCATATCTTAAACTTCGGACTCAAATCATCCCCCTTTCCACCTTTTTATGTAGCAACATGGAGAAGAAAAAAATACACATGGAAAATCAAATTTTGTCTATTGGTTTTGTGTTGCAATTTTGTACATCAAAATGAGATGGTTATTGGTCCATTGACAACATTTTATTTTTAATATATATATAGATAGATAGATAGATAGATAGATAGATTGGTTCAAATGAGACCAACCCCTTCAGGTTAGTCCATAAGACCGTATATAGATCCTTGATTTAATTTTTTAATGGTTGAGATCTCTTTAGTTATTTTTGGGTTATTAAGGGTATGATTGTATTTTCACCATTTTACAGTTTTCATGGAGATAACGGAGATAATAATTAATAGGAAAATAGGATCTTTCCTTTATCAGCTTCCCGTTTTTTAGGGGGGGAAAACCATAGATTTTCGGTTGTGTCTTTTCAAAAATGGTTCATTTTGGCTTCCCTTCTCTTTACGGTTTTTTGACAAGAAAAAAAACCCTAAGGGTATGTTTGTTTAGTGATTGGGAGTGATTGGGGGAGTTTTGCGGGAAGTGATTGGGGGAAGGGGGTTTGATGTGATGTATTGGGAAATGTGTGTATTAGTAGAGAAATGCATCGGGAAACGTAATGTATGTTTGGTTGGTGATTGGGGGAAGTGATTGGGAGAAATGGGTGATCGGGTGATGTAAAACAAATATACCCTAACTCTTCTTTTCTCCCCCAAATAATCCCACACTTCCAGTCGAGTGGCGCACAAAAAAAATTGTCAGTTCGTCTTCTCCGAGCACTCCCAAAACTTGAAGTTTGAAATTTTTTCGTCGGTCGTAAGTTTGTTGGTGGTAGGCGGTGTGAGTTTTGCGAAGAAGGGACCAGAGAAGTGCTATTTTGTGCCCGTTTATTGCGTTTGTAAAGGTGAGTCCCTTTTCTCTGTTAATGGCCCAAATCCTCCAAATTTAAGTTTGTTCTTGTCTCTATCAAGTAATTTTTGGTGGGTGTAGGAGTTCGATTTTTGTGGAGAAGATTTGAGAAGAGGGGATTTGACGTCTGAGTTCTTGTTTTGAAGGTATGTTTGTTGTTTTCATCTTCTGCTATTTTTGATTATTTCTGGTCGTTCATGAAGGTTCCTATCGCAATTTGTGAGTTTTTTCAGTCATCAATTTTTCATTCAGTAATTTTGCAATTATACTGATAACAAACCCATAACAAGTATGCATATCTTTTTATTAAGTATACTGATATGTTTTGTTAGTTATACAACATTAAGTAGTATATAAGCATACTCTTGTATTCACGTTTTCATATATGAATTAAGTGTTTTTTTTGTAGGGGGTTATGGTGTATTCTTATTATTCGTACATGTTATGTTAAGTAAACAGGATTAAGTGGAATGTAAACAAATTAGTGTACCCCAAGTAAGAAACACATAACAAGTATGCAGATTTTTTTAATAAGTATACTGATATATTATGTTAAATATACAACATTAAGTACAATATAAACATACTTTTGTATGCAGACTTGTATACTAAGTATACAGGTTTGTCATGTTAAATATTAAGTATGCAGATTGTTTATACTAAGTATATAAGTTTGTCATGTTAAATATACAACATTTATGGGAATGTAAACAAATGAGGTTTAAAGTCTTGATATCTGGATTTGTGTTCTTTTTATGTAGGTGTTTGTGGATAGTAAAATGTCAAGTGAAGAACAAGAAATAGAGGTCAATAGTGGTGCAGAGGATAGTTCCGGAGACGATCATCCCAAAAAGAGGTGAAGGATTGATAGTTCATATCCCGGCACGCAAGTTAGGGCGAAACCCAAGGTTTTGGTTGATGTTCTTGCTTCTATGAAACCTGCACAGAAGAATGCAGTACGTGAGATGGGTTTTGGCAGTTTGTTTTCCCTGAAATTTGAGGATTTCAATAAAAAGCTCACGTATTGGTTAGTTGAAAATTTCAATCCTTTAAGTAGTGAACTTGTATTTGACAATGGTAGGTGTGTTCACATTGAGAGTGAAGATGTTGGTAGGCTTTTGGGGTTCCCTAATGGGGATGTGGCTATTGAAAAAAAGAAAAAATCTGGGAGATGTGCGTTGTACGACGAGTGAAAAACAATGTTCCCGAATTTTCAGAGAGTGACTACGGATGATTTGGTTGTGAGGATGATGGAGTGCATAGACGGCGGAGACTGGTTTAGAAGGCATTTCGTGACGCTTGTTGATAGCGTTCTTATTGGAAATTTACAGTGTGGGTACATCAACCCACTTATTCTGGATTGCCTCGACGATGTGTCAAGAATCAGGGAGTTTAATTGGTGGGATTACACGTTGAACACCCTAACATCTAAAAGAGTTAAGTGGAATGGGACGAACAAGCTTGAGTTCAACGGCCTGGTGCTGTTGTTAACGGTAAATTGCCATTTATTGCCTTTTTCCAATTTTTTAGTTTAATGTGGTGGTCACTTATTCAATGTTCTTGGTATACATAGGTGTTTTATTTGGATAGAGTGTGTGTGCTTGGAAGGGATGTGCCGAGGACTTTACCGGCTATGGCTTCATGGACCATGGATAAGTTCAAGGAAAGAGTTTATAAAGAGTTCAAACATGGTGGATTTGGGCAGGGATATGCTCAGGGACCATATTTGGGAGGGCCTCCACTGCAACCTCAGTTGGAGAGATTGGTGACTGGTCAAGAGAAATAGACATCTCATCCCGGGCCTTCGTTGGCAGGCAGCATTGGGCAGGTATACAATGTTATATGTTGTATAGTTAGTAGTTTTTTGTTGTATACATAAGTCACAGATATTGTATACTTGGTATTATACACAGTTTATTTTAAAATTAATATATGTTGTATACTTAGTTGATATTTGTGGTACACTTAAGATGCATATGTTGTATAATTGGCATATTACATACATGGTTTATATTTTTTTGTATAATTAGTTGACGTATATGGTGTCTTAGTTTGTTTGTAGTTTGTATAAGTAGCTCAACATAGGTGCATACATAATGTAACTTTACTGTATAGATAGTTATGTTACAAAATTAGATTTATGTGTAGTATTTGTTATCATACATAGTTCAGTTTTGTGTATAATTAGTCTACATATATTGTATACTTAGTTTACCAATGTTGTATTATTGGTCTTATGCATACATAGTTTAGATTGTAGCATTTGTTGCATACTTAGTTTTGTGTATACTTAGTCTGCATATATTGTATACTTAGTTTACAAATGTTGTATAGTTAGTCTACATATATTGTATACTTAGTTTACAAATGTTGTATAATTGTTCATAAGCATACATAGTTTAGTTCGTAGTATTTGTTGCATAGTTCAGTTTTATATGACTTTCTGTTTTCTATATATTTTATATGATTGTTTTTATGTTGTATACTTTCAGCAGGATTATATTGGGAATATTAAGGCAAGGATTGCGTGTCTTGCTTCGGATGTGCTAGAAATTATTTCGTTGATTCGGGATGCACCTTCTGATGTGGTGGAGGTCCCTGAATTTTCTGAAATTGGGGTTGTTGCTCATAATCTTATATGCCACAAGACTGTTCAAGTAGAGGGCACACGGGCTGGAGAGGATTTAGTTGGAAGCGAGAGTCAGCAGGTTGAGGCATTCTGGAGCAATCCCGATAACATAGCATTGCTTGAGAAGATGGAAGCTGCCCTTTGCAAGCGGGATGAGTTTGAGAAATGGAAAGTTGACAGGCCTAGTTTTAGTCTTGGTTTAACCCAAGAACAAAACAATGCTAAATGGGATGCCGTGGTTGAGACATCACGTCTGTATGCGCAGGAAGAGGAGGAAAATGAAGACGATGAGGAGGAAAAGGAAGATGATGAGCAGGTAATTTGCATTATTTGTTTTGCATAATTATTTATTATTTTGCTGGACATATGTTCTTATATTATTTTTTTTTGTAGTCCGCAGGAAGAGGCTCCGATTGTTAATGGTGGGAAGGGTGCGGTTGTGCCTGGGAAGGAGGGGGTGAAGAAGAACAACGAGAAGCTCAGTGTTTATCGCCAAAACGAACCTCGACAGAAAAAGAAGACTCAGACATTGACGTCCCCATTCGTTGAGAGACGAGTCGATGTGATGTCTAGGTTGAATGAGCAGCAGAACATTATTGTTAAATGGTTGTTTGAGAACCTGAAAAGTAATTTAATTTTTTTAATGGTCAAGTATACTATAAATATTTTTGTAATTACTGAATTTTAAATATATTTCTTACGTATTTCTCTTTTTGCAGAGACGAGGCCATTTTTAAGGCTGGTGATATGACTATAACAAGGGAAGACTTTGTGACTATGCGCCCTAGAAGTTACTTGAGTGTCTCCCTGATTGATGTGTGGACGAAGATTTTGAATGCAAAAGATCTATCAGGAGCAAGGGTTCGCCATTTCTTTTTTTTGCTACGACATATTCTACGGTACTCTTTTTTTTTAATTATATTTAATGCATGTATTCAGAAAATAAATGTAAGTGCATGTTTGGAATACATAGTAGGGAATTAATTGCATGCAAGTGCATGTAAGTGTATGTTTGTATAGTTAGTCTGGCAGAATTGTATACTGAGTTACGTTGATTAGTTTATTTAGTTCAATAGACATAATCAGGCATACAATTTGTTCAGTTAACTGTTTTTGGGTTATACTTGTAATGTTTTAATGTTTTATGTATATTTATCAATATTTAATTGTATAGTTAGTTAGATGCACATGTTTACTTTTAATGTATTCCTCATTGTCATTGTTGTACATATACATGTATAGTTAGTATATTAGAGTTATTTACGTAATTCAGAGGATGTGTATAGTTAGTATATTAGAGTTGTTTACGTAGTTCAGATGATGTGTATAGTTACTATATTTGAGTTGTTTATGTAGTCATAGGATGTGTATAGTTGTCAAGTGACTCTTTATATGTAGAATGATTATTTTTTCCATATTCAGTCAAATGCTTGTTGTATATCTATTAATGTTATACTGTTTAGTTAGTTTTATGTATAATGTGTACTTTGCCAAATGAGTCTGCATACTAATCTTTTTTTATTGTATACTTAGCATTCATTATTGTATTATTATTTTAGTGTTTTTGTACATTTTCATTATTACTGACTGTTTATCTTTTTTTATATTTTCATGTAGCTGTTTTCCGTTGTTACACCGTCTGAGGCAGATGGTGATAATAGAAATTTGGTGTTATTTTCTCAAAGCCTAGATGCCGAGTTTGGTGATGTTAATCCAACAAAGTTGCAGGCGTTTGATATGGTATTTATTTTATATATTCATTTTTAGATTTACAACATTTATTTTTATATTTAACTAATGTTTTTTTTACCTTTTTCCAGTTTTCCTTTCCAATATGCAAGAGCGAACACCTGTTTGTTATCGTGTTTGATATGAAGAGGAAGAGTATGCAGATTTTGGATAATTCTTCTGTTGGTGGAACCAAGTTGGACAAATACGAAGATGTGCCCGCTAAATTAGTGAGTATGAACATGTATTTTTGATATGTATATTTTTATGTGCTTTGATACATCATTTTTGTTCTTCTGCTTTTTTTAAATTGTTTGTATCTATCGTGACAGGTTCGCGTCTTTTCTCAGAACTAGATAAGCAAAGGTTGCGTGCAGATGGGTCAAGAGATTGGGCAGCTCACTCCATCCAGAATTGCAATGCCATGGAGAGATGCACGAAACAAAGTCGATTGCGGAATATTTGCAATCCGGCATATGAAAACGTATATGGGTGGAGGTTTGAGGGGCTGGTCACCTAGTTTACATAAGGGCGATGCAAATCTCATGTGTACCTTCCGTTCCAAGTACACCGACGCTATTTTCCTAGACGACATGAACGAGTTAAGGAAGAAGAATCTGGCTAAATGCAATAAACATTGGACTGGCAAGAAGCCAGTGTAGAAGTTGGTTTTATTTGTCATTCGTGGAATACTCTAGTTTTGTTTTTGTTAATATATAATAACTAATAGTGGTCGTTTTAAATGACATTGAATCTGTTTTTTTTTTTTTTTGGAATGTTGGTAATTCAAACTTTGGTACAATTTATTAAGTTGTTTTGCTTATTGTGTTTGTGTAGCAGAATGTTTTGTTTTTTACCATGTATGGTGTTGTGTCATCTAATTTTTTTTTCTTTTTAGAGTGATCCTTTTTAAGATGAAAGTATTTTCTTTTTTTTTGAGATGCATGTACCTTATACATAGATGCAAAGAACTTGTATAGATAGTTGTATCGAATTGTACATTTAATATGTTTCATTTGTTTATTTCTGGATTATTTTGAATTGTATTTGTTGGACCTCTAGCGCTACTCGGATTGACGACTGTCCCCACAAACCAACACGAGTCTTTTCTAGCGCTTTGTCCTCACTCACGCGCACCGGGAAACTTCCCCGGGGTCACCCATCCCATGTCTACTCCGGCCAAGCACGCTTAACCTCCGAGTTTCTATGTAATGGGCACGAGAAAAGAAGATGCATCTGTTGGTATAGGTAGTCCAAATCATATCCTTTAAGCTATCCTTTAACTATGCAATCCGGCGCTCACGAGTTCGAATCGCAGCCGCGCCGCGCCTCCTTTAAAGCCCATTGCGGGTGGGATCTTTGGACCAAATCCCAACAATCCCCTCCCAAAGACTGCCAAGATCTCAGCTCCGGTGCTTGGCAACCTCGCCGCTCGCCAAACTTCCTCGGTTCTAACGCCAACTTCTTCTGGGATTCAGCGTCGCGTCACGCAAGCCTCTCGATTCGGCCACCCGAAGAACCTACACCTTCGGTTCGATCTGTTTACCTCGATTCCGCCACCTGGCAACTTACCCTTCGTTCTGGTCCACCCAAAGAACCTACACCTTCGATTCGATCTATTTTACCTCGATTAGGACATCCGGCAACCTACCCTTCGATTCTGGTCCACCCAAAGAACCTACACCTTGACTCAAATCCGTTTTTACCTCGCCGGCCACACGGCAACCTACCCTTCGATTAGTCCGTTTACCTCCATTGCCAAGATCTCGGTCCACCGCTCCCGGCAACCTCCACTGCAGCGTCTTCCAAGGGGAATTCGAACTCGTGACCGCTCCGATACCGGTTGTTGGACCTCAGCGCTACTCGGATTGACGATCGTCCCCACAAACCAACACGAGTCTTTTCTAGCGCGCTTTGTCCTCACTCACGCGCACCGGGAAACTTCCCGGGGGTCACCCATCCCATGTCTACCCAGGCCAAGCACGCTTAACCTCGAGTTTCTATGTAATGGGCACCGAGAAGTTAAGATGCATCTGTTGGTATAGGTAGTCCAAATCATATCCTTTAAGCTATCCTTTAACTATGCAATCCAGCGCTCACGAGTTCGAATCGCAGGCCGCGCCTCGCGCCTCCTTTAAAGCCCATTGCAGGCAGGATGCTGGACCAAATCCCAACAGTATTTTTTGTTGTATAAAACAGGTTAATATAATTGATTGATTAGTTAAGTGGATTTGTATATTTTGTGGTGGAATTGTTTACTTGATTGTATGGGTTATTCACTATTTTAGTTCAGTGAATTTGTATACAGTTTCAGTGACATGTATAAATAGACATATCGAATTGTATATGTAATGTGTATCATTTGTTTATTTTGATTAGTTGAATTGTATTATTCGTTGTATAAGTAGATTAATATATATGTTTACTTAGTTACGTTGAATTGTCTATTTTGTTTGGTGGATTTGTATACTTAGTTGAATGGGTGATTTTTTTATTTTAGTTTAATTTAATTGTATTCAGTTTTGCTATGTACTTGTATAAATAGATATATAGAATTGTATATTTAATGTATTGCACTTGTCTATTTTGTAGTAGTTGAATTGTAAAATAAGCCGGTATCCAACTTCGTCTAATCTCATACAAATGTGTGAACCATGGATGCGATTTCAGACTAAAGTCAGTCATAATATCATTCCATTGACTCTCAAAATCTGGTATTAAAATGTTGTTATCCCACACGATTGAATTTAGACGATTTATGAAATTTTTATCCTTGAATAGGGTGTGACCGACTTTTACACTAACCTTTTCCATTATGTGCCACATACACAATCTATGTTTTGTAGGGATGGCAATGGGGCGGGGCGGGGCAGGTAATTGAATACCCAGACCCGCCCCGTGCTAGTTACCCCGCGCCCTGCCCCGGCCCGTGCCCTGCCACGGGTCCAAAATGGTCGCCCCTGCCGCTTCTGTGCGGGCGAGTCCGCCCGCCCGTCCGTTTTTGAATTTTTTGAGCTTAAAATTAATTTAACAAAGTGTATTTTTTTATTTTTTTGTGAAATTTAAATATATTTTTTATATTTTTATAATATTTTATAATGTATTATTTAAATGTATTTTTTTGTGAAAGCCAAATGTATTTTTTTGTTTTTATAATATCATATAATAATAATATTAGTGTATATATATCTCTTGGGGTGGGGCGGGGCGGGGCGGGGCAATTACAATACCCAGGCCCACTCTGCCCCGTCTGTGGGGCGGGTCTGCCCCGCCCCGTCCTCAGAACGGGTCGGGTCCGCCCCCGCCCCAAACACCCACGGGCCAGGCCGGGTCAGGTCCATATTTCCATCCCTAGTGTTTGTTGTTTTGAATACAGATTTTATCGCTTTCTTCATTGCCGGATCCTGGTCTGTTACTATATAGTATGGCTCCCGACCAACAGCTTCTAAGAACTTTGTGAGCAGCCATGTATACGACTCTTCATCTTCCTTTAATATAAGACCAGCTGCAAATGTGACACATCGGCGATGGTTATCGACTCCGATGAATGGAGCAAAAACCATTTTATACCTGCAAATTTTTGTTACGTTAAGTTTACGGCATAAATCTATATTGCTAAATTAAAATATGTATACAATTATACTAAACTAAGTATACAATCGCTAGATGAAACTAGTATTTAATCATACAATTATAGTAAAGTAAGCATACAACTGCAACGAAACAAGTATGCAATTCACCAAAGTAGATATACAACAGTATAGGAGTTTGTAAATCAAATTCGATGTACTAACTAAATTAAGCATATAGTTCACTAAACTTAGTATGCAGTTGCAATCTATGTAGCATACAATACAAATGATAAAATAAACAACAAAACATTCATATATATACAATTTAGATGTATTAATATACAAGTCCACTTCAGTAATTATTCAATGGAACAAATTTGCATAAAATTCTTTAATATAAACAATTTCTAAAACTAAACATACAATTGCTTAAAATTAAGTATACTCATCACCATCATTAATTAAACAAGAAGATCCAATTAACATGTTAGTATTGTATGTAGCATCAAATGAAATCACATCACCAAACGTGTCGTAGTTCCTTATAGCTTTTTGGTCTGCCCAAAAGAGCCTTGTCAGTTGTTCATCATTGTCTACATCGTAATCAAACGCCATCCTTGATTAACTTCCTTTTGTCCGAACAATTTGTCTATTACCAATCGTAAAGGCCTGCACCACCGATGTATGCTTTCAAGTCTCGCTTGAAGTTTTTAAAATCAACCTTGATTGCCCGACTTGTGGAAATCGCCTACCATCTCCCGAATAATTCGTGTTGCTTAGAACTCCCTATATTTAGCTTTTTCGTGCGAGTTGATGATAAATTGTTGATGACCGCCAAGTTAAGGTTTCTATTAACTTTAAGAAAGCTTGAATGTATCCTTTGCCATTGGGTGAGTGTGGCGCTCTTCAAAATTGCGTATTTTATAGGCGTTGTTACTAGTGTACTCGAAAATACAAAGATGCATTGCACCGACACGATTTGAAGTCCTCTTCGCGACCCATGTTGTCCGCTTTCGCTTTCCTCCGTAGGTTCGCAGGTATGGTGTTTTTGTGTTTTTGAAACCTTCTCTATTGCAAAGAACATAATCTTTGGCGAATGACTTCATTATTGTATCGCTTTGTCGTGCTCCTTCTGATGTCGAATCCGCTAATTGATCCATAGTTTCGGTAAAATTGTACACCGGTTTCCAACGTAGCGAAATGCATTCCCACTTGTGGAATCTTTTCGTGTTCCACCTTTGGTATCCAATATTTTGTTGATCCTGGCGAGATTTCGAGCCGTTGTCCTACGTTGTTTTTTGACATCACAAAAGTTATTAGACAATAATACAAAATGTATATATTATATATATAGTTTTATAACATCATTCATACATTTTTAATACTCTATACATGCACATTTTGATTTATAAGTATACAAACTTATTAATTTATTATGTCAGACAATTTCTACTTGAACAAATTACAGACGTAAATATACAACTGTTGTCTAATAAATATACAACGAATGAATAAATATATACATGTTGTAATTGCTAAAGAAACATGCAACGAATTTGGTAACAATTGTACTATATGCAGATAAGGCGTAAGTATGCATATACATTATGCTATATACACAAGAATTATATTCTAAATTGGCAAATTATCTGTACTGAACATACAAACTACTAATTGAGATGCAACCTTCATACAGGTGGGTAATATGCAAACATATAAAACTATATATACAATGTAGACATAGCAAATAGACAAAATTCACACACTAAACATACAAAACAACAATAATATAGTTCTATATTTTTGCATACAAAGCAACAATTTAGACTTATATTCTAAATTCGCAAATTATCTGTTCTAAACATACAAACTACTAATTGAGATTCAACCTTCATACAGGTGGGTAGTATGCAAACATATAAAACTATATATACAATGTTGACACACTAAATAGACAACATTCACACACTAAACATACAAAGAAACAATAATACAGTTATATATTTTTCATACAAAGCAACAATTTACACTTATATTCTAAACTGGCAAATTATATGGTCTAAACATACAAACTACTAATTGAGCTGCAACCTTCATACAAGTGGGTAACATGCAAGAAATATAAATATATATATATATATATATACAATATTGACACACTATATATTTAGACAACATTAACATACTAAACATACAAAGCAACAATAATAGAAGTGCATATAGTTCAGTCATCAGTTGTTGATTCACAGGCGTATGAACATATAACTTTTTTGTCGCAGAAATTACATGGAGGACATTCTTCAGTTGCATTGTAATCAACACTTTTTTCCATTGTATAATTCTATCTAATCAAACGGATGATAATTCCGTGCAAATTGTTAGATATCTGTCGCGTTCAATTTTTTTGTGGATGAATTGCAGGCCGATTTTGGTTGATAATGGTGATTATAGAGGTTTTGATAATGGCGATGCAATTTTGGCGTTGAGAAGGAGACGTATATTTTTGATTGTATATGGTGAATTGCGTGATTTATGGGGACGTGATCAATAAGATCACGCCCCTATAATGTAGGAGGAGGTTACCATTAATAATTTTTGGATTCCAATTTTACCCTTTCTATTGTATAGTTACTTTCGTAAACTGTATAGATTGTAACGAATCTTGGCCATTGTTTTACTATTTGAATGATCTAGATTCGGTTTTATGGACTAACCTAAGAGAGTGGTCTCACAGGATCCTCTCCATATATATATATATATATATATATATATATATATATATATAAATGATCAAATGCAATTTATGCAATTCAATTCATCGAATTATTTTATATATCTAAAAAATAGGTTATTATGCGCGTGTGTGTAATATATATGTTTTATGTGTGATGTTGATTGGAGAGATCATTTTGAAATTTATTGAAGAAAATAAATACTAGTTTAAAAAAAAATTAGTTATCTTTCAAATTACAAATACTTTCTACAAATTCCACCAAATGCATGCATCAGTGGCGGAGCCACATTAAGGATTGGGGGTACAACTGTACCCCCAATTTGAAAAAAAAATAAAAATTTTAGTTTAAAAAATAATATTAATAATATTTTGTACCCCCAATTTTTATATAAAATGGTATATTTAACAATTAAAATCCAAAAAAATCAAAATATCTTGCATATTTTTTACACAATTTCCCACATTTTCTTCCCCCTACAAACACTTTGTTCTAAAAAAATAATTATAAAATCTAACTGCGATTAGCCTAAAATTTATTGTACCCCCATTTTCGAATTTCTGGATCCGCCCCTGGCATGCATCCTCAAGATCAGAGACGTATTTGTTAGATAAGTACAAACCTCAAGGGAGTATTTGTAATTTTAAAAGATAACTGGGTCTTTGTATATAAGGCTAAACTTCAGGGGTCATTTTTGTAATTATCCCTTATTTTTATTTTAGGAAAATGATAATAATTAACTAAAGTATCAAGTATATAGTGTTCATGTCTGAAACAGAGATAAAACTTAAGTAACTCAGATATACAATCCAGAATATATGTCATTACACAAGTTTGAGATTCATGATACAAAATTCAGCTAAATGTAAGAGAAAAAAAGGAGCCAACATCCTCTCCTTCCTAAATATCTCCTCTGTCATCTAAAGTTCTTACAGAAAGTTTAATGTTTTCTTTCATTATCCCTTGAACATGGAATTTGGAGCCAGGGGAGGAGTGTCCAGCTGGTACAAATCAAGTGCAGGACCGACGAATCGGAACAATATCCATCCCCCAATAACAATAAATATCGACGCATATGCAAACTTGTTAAGCCAAAACAGTGCACCCTTCTCACCCATATACAGCTCTATAGCCTTCTCATTGAGAGTCATCGAGTCCCAATCCTTTTTAACCGTCTGCTTTGCTGGCATCTTATCGGTAACGCCGTCCTGTTGTTGCTTTCTTCTTCGTCTCGAACCTCTTTTAAACCGTATTTCAACTGTTTCTGGTGGTGTTATGGGTGGTCGGACAGGTGGCGATGTGTTTAAGTCGATGTTATTGCCGTTTTCACTACTACTGCTGCTTCTGATTACTACACGTGAGTGGACATGGCAATGTTGGAAAGTACGTGGGATTTGAGAGGGAAACGCGGTAAAGGTTTTTGTTAAGGACAACATCGTTGAATTTTTTTATCTGAGGTTTGAAGAGAGCGATCTTTTCATGTAGTGTAAGAACAATCACAATCCCATAAGTAGTGTTCAGTCACCTGATGTCATACCACGAAAATCGTTATATGTCGATTATAAACGCTTCAGATTTGGCAAAACAAAACCTCAATTATAGACAATTTCGTCGCCCTTCAAGAACAGTTTGTTGGACACTTGTGATAGAAAATGCTTTACTAGATTGAGCATCATGCATCACCAACTAATCGATCAATACATGTACATTGATCAAATACTAGTTTGCTTAACAAGATCAATAATTCCTTTTGATATATGGGAGTGTTTGCAAACACTAGAAAAGAAAAAGTGACTGTCATCTTGTAGCGGGAAAAAGCCAATTTTCAGTGTTTGCAAATGTCATATTTTGCTTCTGATTCTGCTTCATTTAGTCAACATTTTAAAGGAGGGGAATGAGTACTTTAGATTTATGATTCTGCCTCTAATTTGACTTTTTCTTTTTACGTTTTTCTCAAACGCACACACTGGGATCGAACCCTTGACCTCCCCTACTAAGGATGGAGGCGATATCACTAGGCCCATTGGCTATCTGTTGCGTCTAATTTGACTTCTACACACAAGTAAAGTACTTTTACAACTTATCAACTGAACACTCTCTTAACTTAATCAATTTGCAGCTTCTATTTGCAAACACTACCAACTTCTGATTGCCAACTAGTTAATGCTTCCACGATAATAATCACTTCCTCCAAAAGCAGAAGCATTTTTAAAAACTCCCCAAGTATTACAAATGCTTGGCACCAAAGAAAAAAGATTTGACTCAATACATGATAATTTCAGCTTGACATGAATACGAGTATCGAATAAACTTGTATGCTATAGCCCATTTCTATTTCTCTTGTCAATTTTTAGTTCAAAGAAATTAAGAATATTTACCATCTTGACATAAAATTACTATCCTGCATCTCAAATTAACATGCTCAAACAGATTTTCCAGAAATTTCTCTTATCAGTTCAAAAAAAGGATCATAATACTGGCACCATAATAGTCACTGAATGTTAACTAAATTAACCATGAATCTCGACCCATTTCTAATCTTAATTTATTCTACTGAATTTCAACATTGCCTCTGCAGCTCACCCTTTCAAAGAAAAGAAAAGAAACCCAATTTCCACCCAAATCCAATTACGTATAAGAAAAGTAAAATTCAAACGGATAACTGAATTTTCAATAAAAATGACATTATCAGACAGAAAACAAACACAAGATTAGCTTATTTAACCGAAAGAATAATTAGATTGTGAAGAACGGCATACCTGTAAAAGGTGGACTGAGAAGCAGGAAATTTTTATGGCCTAAATTGTTTGGCTAGGTGATATGATAGTAAGCCACAAATAAGAACCCAAAATGCGTTTTTCTTTCTGCATAGGACTCCTTTTCTTTTCTTTTTAAGGTAGAGTTGCTTTGATGCTGCCAGCGACTTTTATCTAGATCTCTTTATTTGAATGTTGTTCTTTTTCTTTTTTTTCTTTTTGAAAAATGAATAATGTTCTATTAACTATGGATATTTTTGGAACTCGTGTCCAAACATGTGTAATAATTTTTCTAGAACCTTTTAATCCAGGGCCGCTCCTTATGTTAGTTGAAGGAGTCGGCCGACTCCAAAAAAATTACAAAATTTTAGGGCTCAAATAAGTGTAGCATAGTGGTTATTGCTTGTCATTCAAAACTTTCAAGTTTCAAGCATCTTGATTCGATTCTTCTTGACAAAAGCATGTATGGTTTTTCTTTTTTAGTATTTTGTGATTTAAGAGACCATATTCCCTTGGCCTTATAACCTTGTTAATTGCTAACAAAACAATTACATTTAATTTTTTTTTATGTTGTCTTTATGTTTGTGGGAGAAAAGAGAGCCAAATTTCAATGTTCGACTCAGCCAAAATATTGATAGGATTGGTCGGGCCCTGCCCGTCACTTATAAGTTTGCTTATTAATTTTGCAGATTACTATATGATGAGGACACAATTGAAATTCTGATATATTCAGTTAAGTGGCAGAAGTTATTAAGAAATTACTAGCTTCTTTTTTTTTTTTTTGAGAATATGAAATTACTAGCTTATAACTACTAATTTGGACAAAACTATGAAATTATTAGCTTATAACTACTAATTGGATAAGTTCATTTCTTGCTTACAAAATAATCAAATTTTAGATTAAATTAATTAAAATGATTAACTAATATTAATATGTTAATTTCTAAAATTAATTTGATTAATTGATCAAAATATGTTGGACTTATAAAAGTCCATGCACTGATATAATTTATTTGATCGAATCAACTGGATTTTAATTAGTTTATTTAATAAATTTTGAATAAAACTATAAAAGTAGGCTTGATATAAAGATAAAACGTATTGGGAAATAAACTAAAAATCTAGGTTGTGAACAATAAAATACATAAGCTGATGCTTCTATAAGATGGAAATTTGGCCCATAGAAAGCCCATATAGGGCAGACCAGGCTGACCAGCTACGGTCAAGTGAAACTGTGAGACCCCATTGCCGCCGAAATTTAATAGCAAACAACAGCCCAAAGAATCGGCCCCTTTCCTCTCCCAAAATATTGGAGATACGATATCGAGTTTAGATAGATATTGGTGTGTGTTATTATTTTAGTTTATCTTCTAATGTGTACTAGTTAAGTTAGTAGTTTTATTATGGTGGGAGTTCGACATTACAAATAGTTATTTTCTTATGATTTTTAGGCGGTTGATTGAATATTAGAATTTGAGATTTATCTAAGGGTCAAAAAATCAACCATAGGATTATTGCAAGAGCACATAAACAAAGTAAAAATAACATATTCAGGCTCAAATACTGAATTACGAGGCATCAAAACAATATCCAAAGTAAAATGTACAAAGTGGGAAACAAACCTTACGTTTTAATGCTACAACACACAAGTTATCATCCAAGTTAATAAGATAAAAAATAAAAATAACCCATATGAGAAGCATAAAATAAAAATATAATCTTTGCGAGAATCAGTGTGTTTTATTCATGTGAGAAACCATCAAGGTTACATTATCCGCCACCACAGGTGACAAAGAAAAACTAAACTATCACACAATTGAAAAAATCAGCAAAAATAAAATATACTCCTAAAAACCAATAACAGTTTCCCACAATGACTCAAATTCAAATTAATGAGAAGATATCTTATGGTTGCGAGATTTATGGAACCAAGATTTCCAACTTCCACCTCCCTTCCGAGAGGTAGGGGATGCCTTCTCATCATCGACTGCCTTCTCCGGTTGCGGTTTCTTGCAGAGGAAGAAATTTCGTCCGCCTGTCGATCCAATTGTCTCCCATGGAACCAATGCTGCAACCACAGGTTCAAGTAATTACTAATCCAATCATCAAATCAACAAAAATTGTCTAAATTCTAAGCACATTACGAATTATAGGGATTGTTTGCAAACTCTAGAAAAAAGTGATTCTCAACTTCTAAGTAGAATATACAATGGAAAAAACAGTTAGTTCTTCCACCAAGCAGAAGATCACTTTTTTTAGAGTTTGCAAACAATCCCTATACGAATAAAAAATTAAATCTCACACGAACCCGACCCAAAGTTACTGAAAGAAACTCGATCACGAAGAACACAAAAACGTCCTAACAAGAAAACGACTAAATATTACCAATTTGTCTAAAATTCACTTAGTTTATATTTTAATTATTTTTGATGTATTTTAAACATAATCCGAAACCAAACATGAACTCATGAGGACCCGAATTGCCACCCCTACTTAAAATAGTGACTACCCATCAAAATTTGACAAAAGTAAAAACCAGCAGAATGTAATACCAAAATTAATACAAGTTAACAAATACCTAATCAAAACAACAAATAATTACGCATCAAACAGTACTACAAAACAGAATAAACAAAACAGTTTCAACAACGAGCTAGTTAGTACCTTCAGTTCCGGCAATTGGACTATAGAGCATAAAATTATCGATAATAGATCCAAGAACAGGGAGTCTGCCTTCACGCGCGTACAATTTCAACGCATGATCGATTACAGAAGCAACAAGCTCATCCTCATTCACCACGAACCGAATCGGACCAGCGCTCCCCAGTACCGTAATAGTAATCAAAAATCGGTTCCCCTTAAGGGCATGATTCTTCTTCTGCTTGTACAGCAACATTTTTCTTTGCGAGACGGGTAAAATTGGCAAAAGAAAACAAAAAATCTTCACAAAATTGAATCGAATTTGTGTTTTGAGGACAAATCAGATTGAGAAAATCAATAAATTCAAGGGTCGACGCCGATGCAGCGGTAGTACCAGCCTTTCATGCAGGATCCGAAGCTGAACGAGCTGAAAACCCCAATCGAAATCCCCCTTCGTGAAGAAGAGGGGACGACCATAAATTGCTCAGACGAGATTTCTACCATTCACAATGGGAAAAATCTTGAAAAGTTTAGGATCAGAAGCGCAATTATGAAAAGGAAAAAGGGGATTAAAAGAACAGAGGGAAAGAGACGAATGGATTAGTATGGAGAACAAGTAGGTTGAGTTGAGATATTGATGGTAAAGGGCAAAAGGGGTTACATGAATTTATAGAGATTAATTTGGTGTTTGTTGGATAATTATACGAATTGTAGTAGGGTTAGAATTGCTATATTCTAGAAATTAGTGGGTGTTTTAGTTTTATACAAATTGTGATTAGGGTTAGGATTGTGAAACTGAATTCGAATATTCGGGAGATGGGGTGGGTTTAAGATTTTAAATAACCTAGAAAAAGAGCCAGAAAGTCAATTAAGTTAGTATAATTGGGTCGGATCGAACCCATGGGATTTTTGAAAGAAAAAAAAATATATCGAATTAGTCAATAGTTATTATAATTGTACCTACCACAATAAAATAACTCAGTTGCATGTTTCTTGAAATTATCTCTCATATTAAACCATTTAAAGCCAAACAAATAATTTATTTTACTCTCTTGCTGAAATTCAGAATTCTGACGTAATACTTTGTCGCAGAAATAGAAGAAAATTGCTTTACATTTGAAATTGAGAGGAAAGATGGACTTTATGGTCTAACAGATGAGTATTAAAATTGATTTATTCAGATGAAAAGGTAATAATAATTTGGTCCCACAAAAGGCATGAAAAGATATCTGTGGTAGTGAGGTGGCTATTATTTGTTGGTTACTTCAAACCGGGGTTGGTATAGTTTGGCATCCGTACGTTTCCAAAATAAATTCGATTGCCTCAACCTGCCCGTAGGACGGTAGAACCGTAGAAGTGTAGGTACAGAAACAATACTATACCACTCACGCCATGGTAGTATGCGGTGGTGAAGATTTGGTGGGAATTCATATTAAATAAAGATCTGTGTGGGTTCGATTCGGGAGAGAGATCGTTATTAGTAGATTGGGGTCGAACATAATTGTTATCTTTACCGCAGGAGGATCACGGTTGTCACGTCAAATGACCGTCGTAACACCGCCAAGTGCGTACACATCCCGCGGTTTACCTTGGCGGCAAGCAAAGAATGAGGAGCGGATTGTTGTCCTCGGCGTAGTCGGGCGTAGCGCAGGCGAGTTATAAAAAAAAAAAAAATTAAATAAAATAGAAACAATACCTTGAGAGAGTAAAGCAATAAAAGAAATAAGATTAAAAATTTATGTAATAATATTTATCATTGAAACTCGTGGTAAAATTACTAGTGAGATTCGTAATTAGTTTGTACATATATCGATTAAGAGTTTGTTTTCATGAAAATAATATATTAATAAATTGTCAAAGAAATTAAATTACCAAAAAAAAAAAGTATATACACATGGATTTGTTTGAGCAGATTAGTATAAAGCTAAATCTTGAATAAAAGTTAGAAATAAATGGATATAGTAAAAATAAATAAAATTATTATATTCCAATTAAAAGATATTACAAAATTTCAACATTTTATAAAAGAAAATCATATTTTATTTGGAATTATTATTAAGAAAACTTTAGTTTTTTTTTTTTTGATAATCCAGATATCCAGGTTTGTATCTGACTAATCATGGACCTACTAGTGTCAGATGCTCCTTGACCCAGCAGGATGTAAATCGAGGGATGTGCCCGAACGACATGTTTCTAAAGGAGAGAGCCAACATGATTCGCCTTCCAGAACAGACTTCCACAATATTTTAATGAAAATCTGCTCATAAGGGATTCGAACCTACGTCTTGTTAGGTAAGCACACAAAAACAATAGTATTGTCAAAAGTAGTGTGCTAAACTTTTACAAAACTTTTTTGACAATGGAACCATACATGTGCAAATTTTCAACAAATGTGTATTGCTCATTAACTGAAGGCTTTCTTGAAATGCCTATAAAAGGGCATGAGAGGAGTGCCGGAAAAATCATGGCAAGCAGGTTAATTGCGTGGCCATCCAACCGGGTGGAGAGGAAAAATGAGTGTACACACCTGGGGAGATCAATTTGGGTGAGTCAAATTGTGATAGGTGTGGGAAACATTTGGGGTATTTTTCTCGGTAACACAAAGGGGTTGGGGAGAGTGTTCTTTGATAGCTAGTAAAGTGGTTGTCACGAGTCTTATTTTCTTGGGTTTGGTCCATAAAACTCGAGGGGTGTATTTTTTGTAGGAAAATTCTTTATTAGTAAAGAACAAAAACTCTCGTGGACGTAGGCGGGTTTTCGAACCACGTAAAATTACTGTGTGCATTTATTTTCCGTCGGTGTTATTTATTTTTTGCCATCATCTTGTTGGTGTGATTTGTCGGGTATTCCGGATAAATCAAATTTCGGACCACAACACGCCTCCGCTGCACCCAACAAGTGGTATCAGAGCTACTTGGTAACTCGGGCAAGGTAGAAAATTGAGATTTGAATTTTTTCGGTGGACACTGTGGCAGTGACAAATCCATTCAAGGTGCAACAATTTAACGGCAAAGGGAATTTCACCCTTTGGCAATAAAGGGTGAAGGATCTCCTAATTCAACGGGGCCTGACAATGGCGTTGAAGGGAAAGGAGGGAAAATTGATAGATATGAAAGGTGCACAGTGGGCAAATCTGGATCAACTGGGGAAAGTTAGTGTAAAGGTTGAGGAAGAAGATAAAGCCCTTTTACTTCTTGCCTCTATCCCGGATTCATATGATAGTCTGGTGACGGCGTTGATGTACGGGAAAAGATACACTGGACTTGGAGCATATATAAAAGCATCATTGTTGTCCCCCTTAAAAAAAAAAGGCAAACCGGGAGGAGGGACATGGATATGCTTTGGTTGCTCGGGATATGAATCGGTAATGGGAGAAAATCTGGTGGTGGATCTGTGATCAGCAGGTCAGATTCAAGGACCAGGTAAAGGGTGTTGTATGCTATCGTTATCACGAGAAGGATCACGATAAAAGAAATTATCCTCGGAGAAAGAAGGATGATGACAGTGACGGTGGCGGTGGTGATGCGGTGATAGCTGCGGAAGATGGAGATATCTCACAGTCTTCACAAGGATTGATACTTCTTCTCGAGATTGATGGATTTTAGATTCGGGATGCGTAATGCATGTGTACTCTAGAATAGATTATTTTAATTTATTTCAATTGCAGGGGGCAGAAATTTTGTTCTTTGGTGATGGTTCTGCTTGTAGAATCATGAGATTGGAGTGGTGAAAATCGGAATGGTGATGGAGTGGATCGTCTTTGGGTGGTGTGGCTATGTCCCAAAGATGCGGATGAATTTAATTTCCTTGAGCCAAGTGGATTCCAACAGCTGCGATATTCAGCTAGGGGTGGAGTCCTGAAAATCACACATGGCAGAAGGGTCCTAAGAATGAGAGAGAAGTATCGAAATTTGTATCGTCTGGTGACCTCAAGGATTACTGGAAGTGGTAGCGCGCGGCGGAAGGCTTCCGAGGGGAACAGACGGGTGTGAGGAAATCTGTTGGGCGAGAGGATGGATTGGGGTCGTCCATCTCGGCAGTCAACTAGTGGTGTTGACTGGACTGCACATGTGTATTGGCCGATTGAATCAGGTGGACTTAGGACCTTACTGATTTGGCATGTGCAGATGACTGAAGGTCAATGGTGTTCAATATTCTGGTTTGCGGGTGATATTGTTTTGTTGTGCGGTGGAGATTGTTAGGTAAGCACACAAAAACAATAGTATTGTCAAAAGTAGTGTGCCAAACTTTTACAAAACTTTTTGACAATGGAACCATACATGTGCAAATTTTCAACAAATGTGTCTTGCTCATTAATCGAAGGCTTTCTTGAAATGCCATAAAAGGGGCATGAGAGGAGTGCAGGGAAAAATCATGGCAAGCGGGTTAATTGCTTGGCCATCCACCGGGTGGAGAGGAAAAATGAGTGTACACACCTGGGGAGATCAATTTGGGTGAGTCAAATTGTGATAGGTGGGAAACATTTGGGGTATTTTTCTCGGTAACCAAAGGGGTTGGGGAGAGTGTTCTTTGATAGCTAGTAAAGTGGTTGTACGAGAGTCTTATTTTCTTGGGTTTGGTCCATAAAACTCAAGGGGTGTATTTTCTTGTACCGGGAAATTCTTTATTAGTAAAGAACAAAAACTCTCGTGGACGTAGGCGGGTTTTGCCGAACCACGTAAAATTACTATGTGCATTTATTTTCTATCGGTGTTATTTATTTTTTGCCATCATCTTGTTGGTATGATTTGTCGGGTATTCCGGATAAATCAAATTTCGGACCACAACACGCCTCCGCTGCGCCCAACACGTCGCCGAAGAAATGCACCTCACATCGCCGAAATGCAGCCCTTACCTTTAGCTTTTCATTACTATGCTATTTGTTGCTGATAGGCCGAGCTACGCCCAATGACTATATATTAGTTTGGCCCACGCCCAAGTTTTAGTTAAAAACCCATGGGCTTCATCCAAGCAATATTTGTGTCTTATGATGTTATATGGACTTGGGTTTAAATTAGCCAAAATCCTTTCAATGGTTTGGATTATGTCCAGTAGCGCATGATTAAATTGGTCAGATCTAGATTGGGTTTTTCAAAAATATTGAAAAAAAAAATCAGAGTCAAATCCAATTAGTTAAAACTATGTTCAGAAATTATGAGCCTGTTCTCAAATAGTTAACTATAAGCCCAGGTGAAATTGGTCTCTTGGGCTTGATCATGATATTCTATTATTCCACAAGATGTGTGGATTAACTCCTTCCAAGACTTCTTCCTCAAAAAAAAAAAAAAAAAAAAAAAAAAAACTCCTTCCAAGACTTTAATTTGTGTATGGATTTCGAAAGGGTTCATAATCATATGAAGTGTATTCACTTATTGATTATAATAATGTTAAAATTTATATATATTAGTAATAAATTTAATTACATTATTATTAAATATTACTAAATTAGTGTCAGTAATCTTTTTCTCAAAAAATATGAAATTGCAACACTACAAGAAAAAATAAGTTTACCTACAGAAAAATCTGTAGGTAAATATTAAGAAAATTGTAAAGTGTAGGTAAAATCATTGTAGGTAAATATTTACCTCTGGAATCTAAAATCTGTTGGTAAATACCTACGAGAAAATCATCGGTAATTGAAAAACTCGGTAATTTGTTGGTATAATTTGGGGAAATGATATTTTTTATTCGTAGGTATTTCGTAGGTAATTGTAAAATTTAGTGACAAAATCATTTCTCACAAGAATTCGATCAGAACCGGAATTTTTCTTGTAGTGCAAATAGGATTTTCATTTTTGTAAAGCTGAATAATTGTATTTTGTATTATGAAACTCAAAATCAAGAAGTGAGGATGAAAATGCATGTTTTTTCAAAAAAAAAAAAAAAATTCAAGAAATTGCTTTCTTCAATAATGGACTTGAAAATTAAAAATAAAAACTCAATTTTATCATAAATGAAACCACACAAACCCTAAAAGTAGCGAAGAACCATAGAATAAATATAAAAGGACGAGTTGGAATTGAATTCTTGGGACAAATTATAGTGGACATCATTTTAGTAGAAATCGCCCAAAATTGTTAAAACCATAGTCAAATCCACACCCCGACATGACCAATGACTATTACAAACTCACGAATGAAACTGACATTCATCAAGCTTAATCCCTATCTACTTCCACTATTGAAACAGACCACATTTCTTACGATGGAGACTTTCTATTCCACTTCTATGTTACACTGTATATTCTATTTAGGGATGTCAACGGGGTGGGGCGGGGCCGGGGGAGCCATCCCCATCCCCGTCCCCGTCCCCGTGAGACAAACGGGGAAAAAATTCCCCCCATCCCCGTCCCCGTTTTAATTTATTTTTTTTTTGGAAAAAAATAATTTTTTTAAAAAAAAATAACCATTTTTAAATATTTAAAATATATGAATTATATAAAATAACTAATAAAATACTAATTAATAAAATAAATTAAAGATTTTTGTCATTTTATTATATTTAATGTGTATATATTTATAATATATTATATATATTTAAAATATTATATTATATATAATATTCGGTTCATGGGAAACAGGGCGGAGTATGATCCCCGTCCCCGTCCCCCTGAGAGAAAATTTCGGGGAATCCCGCCTGGTTCGGGCGGATCCCGAGGAACAGGGATTCCCGCCCCACCGCCATCTCTAATTCTATTGCATATCGGATGTACAGGATGATGTTACAATTGTACACGTGTCGTTCATCAATTAATGAAATAGGAAAGTAGAAATGAGAAGATTTCATCACCATACTTTATGTTTTATTACATTTCATGTGGTGTTTCATTAGGTCACCTATATAAAATTACCTTCTTAGTGACCAAGGGCGGAAAGGGGAAATTTTGGGGTGGTAGAATAAGAAAATTATATAAAATATACTTAAATAACTTTTTTTTTTCAAATTATATAGTGTAAAAAAAATTAAAAAATGGGGGGTCGGGCCTCGGATTGGCCCCCTTCCTTCCGCCATTGTTAGTGACATATACTATATTATACATGTGACATTCACATATCGAATGGAAAAACCATATGCAATAAGAGATTGGTATTTGAAATTTCCAACCCCTCATTATATTGGTAATTAAAGCTCTCAATTGGCAAATAAAAATATATCGTGCATGTACATGCGCACTTGCAGTCTTTTCTTTCAACAGAAAATATCTACTGAAATATTTCTGGTCTCAATACGTACCCCCACATTTTCATTGAACCTACTGTGCTTGTCTACTGATGCTAATGGAGTAAAACAAATTCATTTTCACTCGTTTCTTTTTTAAATAATTATTTAAATAACGCACTCAATTGTTGTGCTGAAAGAAAAAAAAAGGTAAAGAACGGAAAATTACGTGATATATAACACCACACACAGAAAAAGAGGGAAAAAAGGAACACGTGGGTTTTGAAGTGGATCATGATGTGATCGTCCAACAAATACATGAAAGATAATATATATATATATATAGAGGGGTCCAGCGTGGAATTTTATGTAAACCCAAGCCGGCCAATTTGATATTTTGATATAACACATTAAACAATTTGCATGGCTGCAATATTCTACACTTTTAATTTACAGGTGAGATTATTATATCCAATATTAATTATATATGTTATGTCATGCAGCAGTGCCACTTGGTGTAGAGTCTTTTATTTAATTTCTTCCGCTTTTTTTTTTTTTTAATAACTCAACTCCCAGATTTATGTCTCACTATATATGAGGACAACAACTTCGGTTTTCATTCTTCGCAAAGGTAAACCGTGATGATGTCAGACGCACTTGAGTGTTACGATGGGGTATCTTTGGCGTCACAACCGTGATCCAGGGTAAAAAGAGAGCAATTATGTTCGACCCCCCAATCTACTAATATATAACGATTTCTCCCCGGATTGAACCCACACGGATATTATTCAGTATGAGTTCCCTTCTTCCACCTTTTATAAAGTGGTACTTCTCTATCTATTATATTTCAAATCAACTTTATATATTAACTGTATCATATAATATTATAAATTAATGTTGTTGACATAGAATATAAAACACCATATGAAATAGGCAAAATTGTTTTTTAAGTCCTCTAAGTGGACTAACCTGTAGCTTTAGTCCTCACTTACTAATTTGTATTATATTAGTCCTCTAACTAAATTTTTTTCAGATATTTAGTCATGTTACCTACTATATCAGGTCAACCTAACCTGAAATGTTGATGTGGCATTTTTATATAATAAAATATTTTTTAATGACTTAAGTGATGACATGTACACATAGTTGGATGATTTTGGAGGGAAACTAGCTTTTGGTACCAAAATAGAGGGAAAATTGATATTTAGTTATAAAATATAAAAAAACAATATTTTGAAAAAATTAATAATTATATTTTCGAAAAGAATAATATAAGTTATTTGTTTCAAAAAAATAATTTGGTTATAGTTTAAAAAAATAATACCGAATTACTCTAAAAATAATAAATATAGTTTTTAACATTATTTTTTTCAACTTTTAAAAGTGATTGAGTTTTTTTGGACATTATCAACTTTTAAAAACAATTTTTCAAATTCAATAACATCAATATAATATTAAAAATAATATAAAAATATAAGTAAAAATATTTTTTTTACACCAAAACCAAATTATTCAAATTCAATAACATTAATATAATATTATATTTAAAATTTAAACACTCAAAAAGTAAATAAATTAAAAATAATATAAAAATATAAGTAAAAATATAAAGGACAATATATTTAAAAAAATAAATAATTATATTTTCGAAACAAATAACTTTTGTTTAAAAAAATAATACCAAATTATTGTATAAATAATTTATTATTTTCAAAAATAATTCAAATTATATTTAGTTATAAATGTAGTTTTTAACATTATTTTTTCCAATTTTTAAAAAGTTTTTTGACATTATCAAGTTATAAATATAGTTTTTCGAAACTATATCCAGTTTTGCCTAATTTCTAATAACTTGATAATTTCGGAAAACTAAATTATTTATAAAAGTTGGAAAAAATAATATTAAAAATTATATTTATAACTAAATATAATTTAAGTTATTTTTAAAAATAATAAATTGTTTACAGAATAATTTGTTATTATTTTTTTGAAATAACCAAATTAATTTTCCGAAAAAATATAATTATTTTTTTTTTCAAAATATAGTTTTTTTATATTTTATAACTAAATATCAATTTTCCCTCCATTTTGGTACCAAAACCTAGTTTCCCTCCAAAATCATTCAACTATGTGTACATGTCATCAATTAAGTCATTAAAAAAATATTTTATTAGAAAAAAATGTCACATCAGCATTTCAGGTTAGGTTAACCTGGTATAGCAGGTAACAAGACTAAATATCTGGAAAAAAAATTAGTTAGATGACTAATATCATACAAATTAGTAAGTGGGACTAAAACTCCAGATCAGTCTACTTAGATGACTAAAAAAACAATTTTGCCTAGGAAATATATGATCGATCCACACTAAAAAAATTAAAGTAATTTAATTTTACTTGTTTCTCCGAAATGTAGTTAAATAATCAATCAAGAAATCAGACAAATATGTTATCTCTTATTGCAGTTCCTCGTGTATATACTTAGGAACACGACGATTATATGATTTTATAACAACTGAATAAAATGTAGTCAAATTTCATTTTTAAATGACTGGTTTATGCTTTCAAGGAGATAACGACGCAGTATATTTCAATTCTGTATGCGGTTCATTGAACGCATAGCTAATTAGCTAACAGAAATTGATTTATTGAAAAAGCTATATATCGAAAAGCAAATATAAATGCACGCAATAATTTAACATAAGTTTTTCTTGAATTATCTTATAAAAATAATTGAAACAAACATCAATAATCAACGTGTCTAATAACGTAGATAAAAGTCATGAGGGTCCAGTATTTTGTGTGTTTTTGTTAGTATTTTGTATGACTATTTTGGTTTTATTTCTATGTTTTTCGTGGTTGTATTCGTGTTTTTGCTTTCGTGTTTGCGTATTTGTTGTTGAGTCTATTTTCGTGTGTTATGTTTGTTTTTTGGTGAAAAAATACACGTAGAACTAGGAAGGAAGGAAAAGTGGGCTGAGAATACAATTTTGGGAACGAGCAGTAATTAAACGAGAATAGGAAAAAACGAGGGGAACGGATGGTGAACGACCGTTTGGTGGCCATTCGCGTGGGAAAAATGAAAGGAACGGCCATCACCGGTCTTTCCATGACCGTTCGTCGCGTTTTGACAGGATTTCTCGGATTTCATTCCAATTTCTTTTAGGATATAGACTCTCCGCTCGGAGTTGTTAGACAACATTTAGGCTATAAAAGGGAAGTCTAGGCTTTAGATTTAGATTTTTCAAGCTAGATACAATATTTAGATTTTTCTCTCTTCCTCCTCATTCTCTCTTAACGTGTTAATTTTGGGTTTTCTCTTTGCATCTCCTTGAACTTGAAAAAGTGTAATTATTCTTCTCCTTTATTTGCCTATTTGGTTTTCTCTTGATATTAATCACGAACGATGTTTGATTGTTTGTGATTATTATCTCTTGCTTAATTAAATTGATACCCATGAACATATTTCCTTGTTCTATGGTTAATATAGTTGAATTAAATAAACAAGCATGGATATTGCTTTTCTAGTTGAATTACTTTTTCTTATAATTGATTGTTTGGTCAACTTTTGATTTGTCTTGAGGGAATAGTTGAGATCGAGAGATTGTATTATTACCAGACTAACACTACCAGAAAACAATCAAATTCTAATAAAATAATTCCAACAAAGTAGAAAACTGTTGGAATTTTTATAATTCCAACAGAAATTCCAATGCTACATTATACTGTTCGAAAATTCCAGCGATAAACAAAACCATTGGTATAAAATATTGTAATTTCTGTTGGAATTAAAATTTTCAACCGAAATTCCAAACACCACAACAAATCGTTGGACAAGTTGAACAGTGATTCCAACAGTAATAATAAACCATTAGAAATACTTTAGGAATTTTAAAAATTCCAACAAAAATCTCATCGCTAAAACATACTATTGGAAAATTCCAACAAGAATTCCAACTGTAAAACAAATGTTGGAATTAATCATTGGAATTTCTATTAGAGTTTTAAAAATTCCAAAAGAAATTCCAATGGTACAACATGTTGTTGAAAAATTCCATTGGAAATTCCAATACCATTGGAAATTTTCAGTAGGGGTTAAAAGATTTGATAGTACTATCCATATCATTAGACTATATCTTCTCTTCTGGAGTCAATCATATTGAAATTAGTCAATCATATTGAAATTACATAGTTAAATATGTTTGACTTGGGACAAATTGATGATGAATGACCTACTGGAAAGCTAAAGATATTAGGTAATGAGATAAAATGATTAAACACTCCAATGTATATATACCACTGAAATTACCATTGGTCTAAATTCCAATAGTATAACTATATTGGAATAACCGTTGGAATTTTTTCCAATGATTATTTATATTCCAACGGTATAACTCTGTTGGCAGTAGTGTTGGAAAAAAATGATGGAGTTTTTTTTCCAATGGTTATATATTTCAGTGGATAAATAACGTTGGAAATACCGTTGGAATATTTTTCCATTGGAATTTTGCCATTCCAACGACCATTTTACCAACGATGCATTTTATGTTGGAATCGATAATTCCAACGGTAATTGGCCGAATTCCAATAGATTTTTCTCGTTGGAATTTCCTTGTTTTCTTGTATTGTAAATTCAGTTAGGAGGTTAGATATGAATCAGTAATGTCATCTAACTTGGTTAAATAATTAGGTGAATTGAATCTTTCTAGATTCAGTATATGAAAAACGAGAGTTATCAGATCTAAGACTAATTTATATTTATTTTCTTAATTGTTTAATTCAATGATCATTACTTGATATTCTGTTTGGTAATTTCATAATTTGAGGAGACGAATCTTGAATCCCTAAACGTTTTTTTTCTTCATATTTAATCTAGAGTAACACTATGATCGATCTCATACTAGTGGAGGATCGCTAGATTAATTTGTTTAGCCGGTCATTTAATAATAGTGACCTATATCAATAAGAATAAAGAGACTTTCTCTAATTAAATAAAAGCCAGCTAGTTATCCTTTCTCATATGACATTTCTCCTACCTATTTTAACAACTTCAATCTAAGCTCAAATAATTATAGTGTTTGGAACTGCAATAAATTTATGTATACAATCAGTGCATCATGTACTGTAGCATGGATTATATATTTAGCTAAATGTACAAAACATGCTAGGCATAATATATTTAGTCTTTTAAATCTTGCAAAGGTCTTGCTCTCATATCCTTTCCATAAATCAGCTAATTATTTCATAATTGAATCGTACATCCCCAAAATCTACGTTTCAAACAGGAGGTTTGCTAGCTGGCTCTAGCGCCGGCCAGTTGCCAATGGAGTCAAGTTGAAGAGTTCAAAAGGTGGATCGGTTAAAGTTGCTGTTTTGACCATTTGTTTTAACTTTGTTCAAGTTTATTCTCCTTGCCTGCAAATATAATTTTTTATTGCACGAGTGATTAGTCCCCCATCAGGAATGGACATAGAAACTGTAGCACAATTAGGGGCCAAAATTGGAAATTTGAGAGGAGTAACGAGATTTGAAATATTTAGATAGACAAATTACTTTTATATATAAATAAAATATATATATATACTACACAACATAAAAATTTGAGGGGAGCGATGACCCCCTCCAGCCCCACTCTCGATCCGTTCCTAAGTCCCTTTTTCGACATCAAAACTGATGAGTGATGACTGCATAAAGTTCATTTAATATATTATTTTGAGGAAAGTTAACAAGATGTATATTGGCCTCTCGCATGGAAATTAATTTTAACTGAACTCCAGTGGATCGAAGCTTGGGGAGGAAGCCGATGAGGGAAGTGGAGCTATTACGAAGAAATACAAAGTGGCATTGAAGTGATGGTGTTGACTTGAACCCTCTTGGAATTTAATTTAATGTATTAAATGTGGCGATAAGCATTTAGTTACTAAATGATTAAGGAACCAGCTCATGGCATGAGTATTAAATTAGACTTATTTAATTGTAACCTAAGTGTTTAGGTTTCCATGTTGATTCCTTTTAATCATAGTTTTCCATCAAATCAGACTTTAATTGTCAAAAAGGTTGTATCACTTCTTGATTTTGACTTTTAGACAAGCTACGCTAACCGGCTCTATAAGCCTATGTGTGTTTTTTTTGGTGTATCAGTTATGGTGAATGTCACATATATAAAATAATAATGCTACAAAATACAGTACATGTGAAATTCACTTGGTAAATTAAAACGGCAAATGATACATTGTAGTCTGTAGAGAATAGAAGGTAGGCGATCGAAACTGACTCGATCGGAGATTGTTAAGTCGAAATGGGAAGTGAGAACAGTCTAAATTTGTTGAAACCTTTGATGAAGATTTAAATACATTGCCCCTCGTATGTTCACCATTTATGGGTTCCATCAAGGTAGCGGGAAACAAGTCAACATTGTAATCTTGTCTCCAAAGCAACAAATAGTTGAACTTGTTATTGTTTCTTGGGCTAAACCAGCACTGTGTTTTGAGTTTTGACCATGACTAGATAGCAATCTGCAAACTCAAATTCTAATGGTCCAAAATTCAAGTAGAGTTTTCAATAAGAGTGTAAAAACCATTTCTTCCTCGAGTCTCAACATTAAACATAAATTAACAATCCATGTTTGCCCTTCCACATGCACCACTTGCATATTCAATCATATAAGGTTGCCCCTCATGGAGTGGCTTTAGTGTCGTGATGGGTTCTTGAGGCCAAAAGTCTCAAGTTTAAATTTCTATCTATGCGCCACCTAGTCGAGTCTTTCGCATTGGGCAAGCACATTGCATTTTACCTAGCTAGTCTAGTTTGCAAACTTATTGTGTCAAGCCCGAAGGTTGGTGCTTACCCAAAGAGCAGTAGCTGCGAGTTCCTTATCTAAAAAAATTCAAGAAAATGTGATTTATTTTTATTGTGCAAAGAGCCACATGAAATACACGAATATTCCATATCACTCATGAGAATTACAAAGATTCCACTCAATAAACCCAAGAAAATTCAAATTAGAACACCTAAAAAAAGATGAGTAAAAGGCAAAAGAAGAATGAACAAAGATCAATTTTTTAACTAGAAAATGGAAATGAAGAAAAAGGGAGGAGGAGACACACTAAAGAGAGTGGTGGGTCTCTCATCCTCAATAAGGTATTGCATTCACAGCTCAGCAGATGCCACTCTGCCAAACAACTAATCAACTATAATTCCCAACCCCAAAAAAAACCCGAGTTAACCCAGCCAACTCGACCGAGTCACCTCAGTTTCCAAGCAGATGTGGCAATAAGTGGCCTTGTATGCCATCCCAACATCAAACACCCATTATTTTCCTCCACTCTATACCCATCCCCACCAGCAAACAAAGCCAACAACATACTAGCCTGCTTGTACGCATTTGAACCCAAGTGAACCGGCTCAAACCCACCCGAACCGAACCTGGTTCTCCACTGGCCCAACGTCTCATGCCTCTCGACCCGGTCCACACCCTCACACGCCACCACATTGCAAATCTGTCGCCCCAAGTAAACCTCACTCATCACCTTATCTTGGTCACTCACCGCCCCATCACCGCCGCTAACGCCGCCGCAACTCTCCAGAGAATCGAAAAGCGTCGAGTAATAATGCAACGACTCGGTGAACCGGTCCAAGAAACCATTCCCATTGTGATTAGCCTCCTGCTCAACCACAGTCAAGATTTCAGGCTTCAATTCTTTCACCACTCGCAACACTTTCTCGATGGCCCCCGGCCTCGCTAGCAACTGATGGAGCTCGAAGATCGAATTGACGGCCACCGTTTCGCCTTCCCTCGTGTCGAACATGGACGCGTCGAGATCCGCCAATGAATTCGCCACAAACCCTCTGTACTCGAACTCGACGTTGATTGTTTCAGCTAATTGGGCTAATTTCATGCCCACTTCCTGCAATTGATCGGTGTTGTCGTGCGAAGGCGGCCCGATACCAGTCAATCGGAAGCTAGGCGGGCCGCCGGGCCTCAGGGCCAAGGCTTGCAAAAGGGCCGGCCATTGCATCCCCTGTTTCATGCTGAAATCGATCACATGAACTCGATTTTTACCTGCGAAAGCTTCGAGGATTGCTTGATTTGCAGTGAAATGGGCGAATTTGAGATATGGACAGGTCTCATAAAAATGCATTTGTAACAAATCGGTAAAGGCAGAGTCCTGTGGATTTGTGGGATATAATCTGTAAATTCTCCGAGCCAATGCTTCGGCGAAATATGTAGCCACTTTTCGCATAGCTCCTGGTTGCGAAACGGCGAGAAACCCTATATTCTTCACCAGGGCCTCGGCCAATTTGAAATTCTCTTGCTGTACGGCCTCCGCACACGCCATTAAAGTATGAACGAGTCTTACACCGTTCTCCTGCGAGTCAACCAGGACGAGCGGCCGGGTAGGCTCAACGGGGCAAGCAAAAACCGACTCGTTATGATGCATATTCGCAACCGAATTTCCTAAATAAGGAGAGGGTTTCAGTTTTTTTGTTTGGGGCTGCGGCGGCGGAGAGGGGTGGACTCTAGGGTAGACGGCTTTTCCGGGTATCGCGATAAGATCCGACCCGAAATCCGATTCAACCACCATCTGGGCTCGGCTGTTAACGCTGCCGCTGTTGTCAATACTGGTGATGGTGGAAGATTCGAGGAACGGATCTGAGGAGGAATCGAATTCGGGCATCGGGTTTAGACCCGAAATCATGGACTCGAGCCAGGACGAGAGATCCGAAGGGTTGTAATGCACGGTATCGGATGCCATCTGAGAGAGGCCGTCTTGTTGAACGCTGCCCATCACTTCTTCCAACTGTTCGATCTTTTGCGCCACCTCCGCCATGTCTGAGGACTTCACCTTGTAGCCCAAAACCGCGAAGAGTTCATCAACTCCAGCATCATCGGCCTCACACGGCCACATCTTGGCCTTGCTGGAGGAGCTGCAGCTGCCGCTGCTTGAGAAATTATTCTCTTGATTCATATGTTCCCTTTTCATCCCTAAACAATTTTTTTTTTCGAGGTGGGTTAAACGGATTTTCTTCTGGTGTTAAGTGGTGAAAGGATGGTGAAGAAGAAGGATCAGGGCATTGGGGATTGGAGAAGAGGTGCTTGGTTTTTCACATAGGGCCTCTGGTTGTGAGTTTTTCAGAGAAAAAGAGAGAGAGCACTGTGTGTGTGTGTGTGTGTTGGAGAGAGAGAAAAACTGATGCTATTGGGGACTACAATAATAGTGGTACGAATAGAATAGAGGGAGAAATATGGCAGGCTCGTGAAGGTGGGGCTCGACCCTCAACACTGAATATTATTACAGCTACTGTATACTAACAGATCAACCAGATAAAGATTAATTTTTGCCCTCTCTTTTTTACCCTTAAGTAAAAGAAATGCACCGGTAACTTAATTTTATCTAACTGTAAACTGCCATTCCGAACCAAATTTGGGTGGTTAATGATTTATTAGCTGGGTAATTAAATGCTACAACAGTTAATTTTAAGTACTAAAGCAATTAATATGCTTTTGAACTCTATTTTTTAGACAATAGGAGTCTCTGTTGATAATAAAGCTGTTATTATGATTTATAAAAAGGTTAAAAATTGCTTAGATTTGGGGTTTAACTACCTAAGCTATTTGTTAAGTCAACTGCCTCCAGTTTAATAAATCCTCAAAAAATGAAAAAGGGGTACCTTGTAACTTTACTTTAGGAGTATGTAGATTTGCAGTATCAAGTTTTAATAATATATTCCCTGACAATTTAACGTTATTTAAGAGTATACAAGCTCAAATTGCAGTTTTGTCCCCCCTTCAATTACTAAAGTAGACATTAAGTAATTTTACTATCTTACAGCTTTTACAAATCATATTACCTAAAGATTTTTGTTCTTGTTAAATAAAGTTACTAATTAATTAAGAGTACCCAAGATTTTTTTTATTTTTTTTGAGTTTTGGTTTGTCTCTTAAAAATTTAAACAAGCCACCATGAGGTATGAGATGCTTTCAACAATTAAATTGATAATTGTTTTGGTGGTAATTATATTTTGGTGGAATGAATGATGCCTTTTCTTTTCTTTAGGGATAATAACAAACTTCATGTGGTTCGGACTAATTACAAAACAACTCAAAAGAGTTTCGGAAACTACAAAAAATCCTTTAGATTTGACCCATCTTGCATTTTTTTCATTCATTCTGCAAAAAATCTTCAAAAGCTCATATTACGTTTATCAAAATATTACAGTTGTCTCCTACTATCAAAGTATGAGGGGGTTACTCTCTAAGTTTGTAACTTTATATTGGTGCATATACTTAATAATACATAATTTAAATTTTAGGGCGAAGTTAGAACATACTTTTGAAGGAAATTGAAAATTATACTATGTTAGTAAAATAGCTCAAACTTAATGTTTTATGATTAAAAATATTATCACTTCCAATATTTGAGCCCTTATTTAAAGAAAAACGAAGGATTACATAGTATTAAATTAATACCCATAGATTTAAATAAATTTTGGGATAAATTTGAGAAGTTCTAGGCAAATGCACTGAGGCTGAGGTTGTATGCACAGACGTGCAAGAATTATTCCAATGACATTTGTTTATTTAATTTACCAAGAAATGCTTAAGTTTACGAATTAGTAATTTAATTCTAGTTGTCAATTTCTTATATATTAATATTTTAAATCCAGCTTTATTCTTGGTTAAACACACAAGATAGAAATGGGGTGTCTTTACCTTCATCGCAAGTAGCATCCGGCAACACTTTCAAATTCAAATGAAAATTTTACCTTGTTTATTATATAAACTTCATGTTCAACTTGGTAAAAAAATTAAACTAAGCACAAATTTTAAGTTAAATTCTTCTTCCAAGAAAAGTAAAGACGTAAAATTTGATTTTGCACAGATATATATGTACCATCAAAATCCCTTTGGTCCAAATTTAATTACCGAGTTGTTTGGTTAACATAAGATAATATATTAGAATTATTAACAACCTTGAATATTATTTAAAACATTTAAAACCAAATATCACATAAATGGTTATTTTGATGAATGAATATTATATTTCAGCTTCCAATGATTTATTTTCTCGTCACCTTTTTTTTTGTTGAGGGCGCGTTTGGATTCACACACACAAAGCGCGTGAGATGAAAGAACCAGATTCAGTGTCCGATCTGCCCCACATGGGGGAGACAATTGACCGAATCATCAGCCCGCCGTTAACTTACCCACCATCGTCGTTTAAACGGTGGACTGCGAAGGGGCAGTACGGGAAACGGAGACTAACACCGTTAGTGCCAGCCTTATCTTTTCAATTCCCTATGCACCTCTGCGTCTTATTTGTGGTAAAATAGTACATGAGCACCACATGTGTGATTCGTGTACTTCGTGTACAAGAATTTACCTTTTCTTCAACTTTTACCATTCTCCTTAATGTTACTCTTTTTTCATTTTTACTTTTGAAATTAGATGTCTAATGTTATAGAATAAGGTGTCAATACAATAAATTGATGAAAGATATTCATCTAAAAAATAGTATATATATCGAATCTTGTATAAGTGTCTAGTTAAAACAACTTGAAATGAGAATTCAAATTAATTAGAAATAATAATATCCATAATCATACAAAATATATAGATAAATAATTTATTGCAAGAAATATTTACCAATGGGGAATTTGCTTTATTATAGCAAAATTCAAATGAAATTGTCAAAATATGGCAAAATTTAAGGAGTTCGTGATTTTGTTCGGTGGCGCAGGTGTGAGGTGCGCCAGGATAACTGTTGGCGCACCTTTCATCCGCACAATTTTTTATTTAAATTTAAATGGTTGGCGCACAAATGAGGTGCGCCAACCCATTTAATTTTTAGGTGGGGTGGGGGTGGGGGTGGGGGTGGGGTGGCTAGGGGCTGAGGGAGGGGTAGAGGGTGGGGGTGGCGCACAAATGAGATGCGCCACCCCAAACTTTTTGGGGTGGGGTGGGGTGGGGTGGGGGTGGGGGTGGTCATGTTGGACTAGAACAATTTCATTGTGCAACTTTAAAGTAGACCACACGCATAACTTTATAAAAGTACTGTGATGGAATCCAATACGAGTGTATGTCTCTAAAACATAGTTTATGGGAAGATGGTTCACCATTTGATCTTTATAGGGTTTTTAGATTATGTGCAGATTTTCGGGAATCGTCTTCTCAAATTGGGATCCAATTTATGACTATATATTTATCTTATTACAAAAATATGCAATATGGATGTCAAATTGAAGATCATAAAAAAAATTAATTTGATATATTATACATTAAAAACAGATAAAAAAACAAATGAGTTACATGCGAATTTCTCATACACACTAATTAAATAGGATAATTATTAATTTATTATTATAAAATAAAAAATTTACCCCCACCCCCACCCCACCCCCCACCCCACCCAACAAAAAAAAGTTTGGGGTGGCGCATCTCATTTGTGCGCCACCCCACCCTCTACCCCCTCTTCCACCCCCTAGCCACCTCACCCCCACCCCCACCCCCACCCCAAAATTTAAATGGGTTGGCGCACCTTATTTGTGCGCCATTTAAATAAAAAAAATTATTATAAATGGGTTGGCGCACCTCATTTGTGCGCCAACCATTTAAATTTAAATTAAAAAAATTATTATAAATGGGTTGGCGCACCTCATTTGTGCGCCAACCATTTAAATTTAAATAAAAAAATTATTATTTTGGCGCGGGTGAAAGGTGCCATCAGATTATCCCAGCGCACCTCACACCTGCACCACCGAACAAAATCACAAACTCTTTAAATTTTGCCATATTTTGACAATTTCATTTGAATTTTGCTATAATAAAGCAAATTCCCCACTCTTATATCTAGTATTAAAAAAAAAGTAAAAAGCAATTACAATTTACAAATGGGGGTGCGTTAATTGGCCACATGAGCCATAACAAACTCATGTGATACAGACACGTGCAAATATTTCAAACATACTTGTGGATAAGTCTTACCCAAAAACACATTGAATGAATGAATCAAGTTCTTCTAGTTTATCCAAATTAGTTGAACCAAAGGAATATGAGGGGGAAATTATCTTAACTCCTTTATATTCCTAAGACACATGAGTGTTGGTGATATATAATATGCAGTTAAAAATTAATAAAAGTTAACATGTTGAGACCATCTCCAACCCATTACACCAAATTTGGTGTAAAAACTACACCAAATTTGGTGTTTTGGTGTAATTTTGTCAAAACCATCTCCAACCCATTACACCAAATCTTACACCAAATGAATATTTTATTCTTTTTCTTCATTTTATAGTAACAAAATTTATTTATTTATACAATTATTTTATTTACTTATATTTTTTAAATAGTAATGTAATTAACTATAAACTTTCATTTAATTAATATTATATTAATTAGTTATATTACTAAAATAAATATTAAAATTAATATTATTATTTCTTATAATTTACATTATAATTATTTGTTATTTATTAATTTATAGAAATTATTAATTAATTATTAAAATCATGTTATATAAATTAATTATATGTAAAATGGGGATATAATTGGAATTTAATTTTGAGGTAAAAGGGAATTGGAGGGCAAATGTGAGATATTTGCATTACACCAAATTTGGTGTAAATGAATAGTGTTACACCAAATTTGGTGTAATACTATTCACTACACCAAATTTAGTGTGAGGTTTAGAGTTGGGTTGGATAGGGATTTTTGCATATTTGGTGTGATAAGGTGAGATTTGAAGTTGGGTTGGAGATGCCCTGAGGTGTGAACATCTTATTTTCCCCTTGCCACAAACATAACATGCTCTTAAATTTGGATATTTTGTTGATATGTACTAGGCCGTAACCATTAATTTTCTTATATATAATTCTCTCTTTTGATTTCAAGTGGTCAATTTTTTATATGAGAATAAGGTGTAACATTGTTTTAAGAATAAAAGTGAATTTCATTAATTATAAGAAACTTACAACTAATTAAGAAACAACTGTAAGGCATATGATCATAAATCTATATAGATCTAACTGATCCGTAAAATCAGAAAATTGAAACGAAGGTTCTGTACAAAAAATGTACCAATGAAATTGATCTCAATTCTATCATTCATGAAATCAATAGGCAATGACTAATCTGAATCTTCTGAACCAAAACCCACATATGAGGATAAACTTATTAAATTGGAACAAAAAATCATATATTGATGACAAACTTATTCATAAAGGGACACTAACAACATTGAAAATCACTTCCCTCGTCCTCTAGGAAGAAAACGATAAAGAAGATGGAGAATGAGAAGACGACTAGAACATGGTGTAACATTGATATGTGATGAAATTAGATGTTGTCGATGGATTTGTGCGTTGATAAGTGCATCCAGTGCCGATCTTATCAGTTTTTTTAGTGTGGGTTGAACTTCAGAATTGAGTCCTCGATATAAACTTAAAGGCAACATACAATAACAAAAGAAAAAATAAAGTGCAATGAATAAAACGATCATATTGTAGTTAACGTAATACGACATCCACATTTAATAATCAAAATGATTATTTAGGGAAAATTGCAAAAATAGTCCCATAAGTTATGGCCATTAGCATTTGAGTTCCATAAGTTTTGAAGTTTCCGTCTTGGTCCCATATGTTTGTGGCTTTTTTGTATTTGGTCTCATAAGTTTTGGTATAGTGCAATTTTAGTCTTATCAATCCTAGTAGTTGCAATTTTGGTCCCTAAGGGCTAAGGACCACTTTATACTTTCATAATATTCAAAATGACCTAATTTGTTCAAATGACTAATTTGGCTAAGTTTTGGCTCAAAAATAGGCGAGGTCGGATAGGTCTGGATATAACTTCCGCTCCACAAGTACTCGCCCCACCCCGCCTCACATATTTTTGTTAATATATTTAATATATATTTTGCATATATAATATATATTATAATATAATTTTTATCTTCTAATAGCATTTATAAATTGAAAATAACAACATTTGTAAAGAATATTTCATAAATATATTAAAAACAAATATTTTTTTTCCTTTTCTTATTTTTCTATTTTAGTTCATTTAATTCAGGTCAGGACGAGGGTGCCCTGCCCCATGACCCGCGGTGGGTCGCCCTGTCCCGTTCTAAGGATAGGGCAGGTATGAGTCTTTAGATACCTGTCCCCGCCCCATTGCCATCCCTAGCCGAAATGCATGGCCCAACCCAACTTGAAAATTCATTTTGTGCATGAATATTGTCGGGCTAGACCAAATAGACTCAAATTTTTTCAGGCCTAGAAAATTGCAGTTTCAACCCAATCCGGCAGGCGGTCGGGCCAGTGGTCGGGTGGATTTTGCCAGCTCTAATACGAATATATTGGATCTAGTTGTGATTTCTTATATGGCGTGTTGGACATAATTAGCCTTTTAGCCTAATTTGTGCAATGGGTCGAAATTGTCACCTCCAAAATATATGGGACTATAATTGTTTACTTCTAAAAGTTATGGGTCTAAAATGTTATTTCTTGCTATAAGGTTAAAACGGTCAAGGACCGAACTGCTACTTTACAAAGTTACAGGACTAAAATGCGAATGGCCATAATTTATGGGACTAAATTTGCAGTTTTCCCGTTATATACAACTCGTGTTACGATTTTTGGTAGCGAAAGTATTAGTCAAAGTCTCTGGCTTGACTTTGGATTAATTCTTCTATCTCTGATTTCTTTATTGAGATTAAGACATGTACTTAGGAGGCACAATGATACTGAAAAAATAAATAAATTAAAATTAAGAGTTAATATAAAACAAACAAGAAATGAAAAACATACTTGGATGATTATGCAAAATTGTGGTTAGGATTTCAAATTTTAATTTCCATCATCAAACAACAAAATCCCTTGGCATTTAAATTAGTAAAAATATAATAATTATCAAATATCAACTAAATATTAACTATTTTAATGATGTCGTGGGAATTAGGGTTTTGAAATTGGAACAAGACTTTAAATTGTTGAGTACCACTTCGGACATTCAAATTGTGAAGAAAAACTCTTTATCCCCCACAAGGCTGCAATTGAGAATTTTTTATTTCTTTATCAGTGTAATAAAGTAAAAAAAAAGGAATATTGTGAGCAACAGGATTTGAACTTAGGCCGACTTTCAAAGTTTCAAGAGTTGCACTAATTCAACCACTGCAAGATTTACTCTTGGTGCATTATTTTATTTAATTTATATATATAATATAGATAAAAGCTAAAAAAATTAGGCCCTAAATTTCGTAATTTTTTTGAGCCCGAGTCGACCAATTCCCTCGCCCAAAATGAGAACTGAGTACATCTTACCACCTTGATCTCATACGTGCCTAATCTACTCTCATTAATCTTAATCTGCAATGCTTTCCATATTTTATCTGGAGTAAAGTTTCTTTCATTATTGTCATAAAATTATAAAATAATTGTTCAAAAAACAATGCCTTTATCATAATTCATGTCAACCATTATATACTTTCGCCAGTTAGAAGTTAGAACAGTAAAGTTTCGAGAAGACTAATGTCAAATAATTAAAATGAAGGGCATGCTGAGGTCTTCCACATTGATATACGTTGGCTTCTCAACAATAATTATTGGATCTTTTAAAAAATATTAGCAATAATAAAATGATTCAGTTGAATCAAAATAGGACAAGAATATTCTACACATATCCATATGATAGTAACAAATGTGAATGAGGAAATAGGAATCCATAGGGATAAAAGGGAATGGTTGTGGGAAAGCACTTTCCTTAGAATGGTTGATTCATTTAATTTGGTCACATCAATCAACTAGTGACCGAATGGTTTTTCCTTTCTAAATGATTAATTTACCATACGTACGCTGCACAAATTCTACCTAGTCTTATAAAAGGAATGGTCCCTTTCAAAAAAAATTGTAAGTCTCCTTTTTTTATTGTTTTTAATAACTGAGTTCCGTACTTAGTTCGACTAGTCCCGAGTTGACAGTTCGGACCCCTACAAACTATCACTAGATAAATTGCGGGATATGCCCGAATAGTTAGAGTCAGATTAAGTTCAACTGCCCCTTGCTAGATGGATTGAAATTTGAGGATAACTGGATAAGAGCATATTTATAAATATGCTATGCCTTTGGCTTGTATTAAATCTACCATCTTGGAGACTATGACTAGTTTTCCAATAGTTGCGTGTAACATCAGGCGAATATCCATTCTATAAAATTAAGCAAATGGCACCATACAATGGCGTTGTAGTACATAACATTAACAAAATTGATTATATTAGTTTGTTAATTTTTTGTCCTTTTGAATCATAAAACTTATATTTTCTACCAAAATTCTTATTCCGTTAAGTCTCGGTTTTATTTATATATCGGTAGAAAATAATTTATAATTCAAGGTCAAGATATAAGAAATTATTCCCGTAAACCCCTTTATCACAGCACAAAATATGCTCATCAAACCAATCATTAAATGTAGACAATAATTTGAAACCACATTGGACAACTCATACAATATAACTAACGAAAAATTCAACAATGCTATCGATTTTATTTCCCAGGTATCTGCCGACTGAACAAATAAGACCAGGTATATGCTGCAAATATACCAATTAATTAATTAACGGACCAATTTTATTTAAGCATAATGACACAAATATACATATATATAGTGTCAAAAACAAAAACAAGGTACGTCATCCAAAATATTTAGCCGACTCATTATACTTATCTAGTATTTTCGTATTCTTATGTATTGAATAACAGTTATATATGTATTACAAAGAATATGATACGTAGTTAGGAGTGTAAATGAATTGAGTTGAGCCGAACACTTTATTGCTCAAAAGTAGAATTTTTATCGAGCTTAAAAAATTGTGTTTGAGCTTAGTTTGATTATTAATCGAGTCGAGCTTAATCGACATTTAGTCAAGCCGAACACGAATCGAGCTCGCGAGTAACTTGATATTTGTACACATGTTATGTTATTTTTCGAGCTCGGCCCAAGTTTTATATTTAACGAAGGAAAATTGTGTTCAAATTTGGTTCATTTTGTTAACGAACCGAACTCAAACGAGCTATTAACGATCGATCTCGAGTCGATTATCGAATAGCTTGATTCGATTTCCACCCCTTCATATATGTAATCAATAAATATATGTACGAGAAAAATTAAAATAGAACCGTAAACCTATAAAACACTGTAGATCATTTAAACTTACGTTGAAACATACATCAATACTAAAATATATCTAATCAATAAATGAGGACAATACTTTGGTCAGCAGCTCTTCCTTAGACGCACGGTTGGATGATGTTGTCTTAATGAACAAAGTCAAAATTTGAATATTATGTGTACATCAAATTAATTGATTTAATTGGTTGATCATAATTCATGAACGAATTTCATGAAAATTTTCCGAGGTCGATGGAGTGGTTTCTTGTTTGCTTTGATTACTACTCATTAAATAACCATAAATCCTCTTAAGTCTACAAGTATTCACCACCACTCAAAAAAATTATAGATATTTTAATGTGCAATATATATCTCATTTTTATGTTAGCCTTTTGTTTGATAATTTGGATAGACTTTTTTTTTTGGGTATGTTTTTCAAGGAATTACGTTAATTTAAAGATTTGATTCCATAATTCCATGTATTGAAAGTGAAATTACTTGCTACATACGAATCGTTTGTAGATGCGTGAGATATTCTACGATATTGCTACATACGAATCGTTTGTATTCTACGATGTGGTAAGATATTAATTATATTTATGTGATGTTTAGTTGTGTAGTGTCAAATATAGTATACATGGATACATCACAATTTATTTAGATGTAGATATATCATTGATAATGGAAAATATTAATGAAAGTACTAAAAGAAAAAGTATTTTGGCTATCATCCTTTTCTTTTTGTTAGAAACAATAAATTTCATCCATCAGAAGAACTGATAATAATGATTAAAATCGCAAAGTTTACAAAATCATAAATCTATAAAAATGTAAAACATAGATATATTTTAATCACGAATCCACACATGTCAGTAATCTTCTGATAATAAGTCATCTGAATCTTTTGCAACAACAAAATCACTTGAATGAGAAATTACCACTTGGGGAGTAGAAAATACTCCACTTTAAGAATCAAAACATTACTGTGGAGGAGACTCGAAAATGAGAATAAGCAACTAATTGAAAAAACAAGAAAAATAATGTTGTTTCTTCAATCTTCGTATGGTGGGGAGATGAGGGAAGAGAAAAGAATAACGGTGCGATTGGATATATTTTCATTTTGAAAATTTTCATTTTTGCTAGAAAATAGTAGTGGAAAAAATTTTGGGAGAAGAAAAATGAATTTTGAGAGTGTGATTGGATGTGAGATGAAAAAGTAATGATGAAAGTTGATTTGATGTGAAAATAGTAAAATAATGATTGGATGTGATTGATAGTTAGAAATGTGTGAGTGAATGAATAGTGAAATTTATGGATAATACGTAATAATGATTAGTTTTTTGTGAAAAAATGATTAGATGTGATTGGTGAAAGAAAAAGTGAGAAAAAGTGAAAGTGAGAGAATAGTATATTTTCTGAAAATTTTCATAAACAATCGCATGTTTGGTCAAAAAAAATTCTCCAGCGGAACGAAAATGGATTTTCGTTCACATCCAATCGCAGCCTAAGAGTCTAAGACGACTAGAGTTTGTTGTATTATTTTCTTTTTTATATTATGTACTATGTGGCTCGACAATAGGGGTGAAAATAGGCCAGACTAGGCTTTGCGTCGAACGGCCTAGGTCTGCTTTACGTTTTTTGTGACATAAGCTTGGCTTGTTAAGTGCAATAGACTCTTTTTTCCAGTCCAAGAATGACCTGTTTACAAAATAAGTCTGGGTTGAGCCAATTAAAAGCCTACAAAATCATATATGTAAAATACATTGTATTTATTATATTTATAGGCCATAAGTAGGCCGGTCTATTCGGTCTGAAAGGCCTTTTTAAAAGCATAGGGTCTGACCTATTTACATAAATAAATTTACTAAAAGGCCTTTACTTAGCCTATTTATAGTGCATCCTATTGCGCCTTTAGTTACCTTTAATTACCCTTCATAAATTACGAGTGTGCAAGCCGACATATATATCACATTCTGAAGTTTTACTTTGATCGAAATTACTTAAATTCATTGGAACTTATCAACAATCAAGCTAAATTAAAATACTTTTTTTTTAAACTTCCAACTTGATAAGAAACTCAAATCGAATTTGAACAATACATTGTTTGTGGCTTGTGGTATCCCTTTCTAAGCAGCTCAATCGACCTTGATACTTTCGGTGGATGCTTGGTAGGACCAAACTGGTTTTTATGATTCAGATTTCAGAGTCCCCTTTATTATTATTACAAGATGAATAAATGTACTAGGTAGGACCAAAAGTGGTCCTCTTTAAGACAGATAGATCTAACCCTGCCATGTGCTTCATGTCAACCCCATATATGCAATTTTCAGACACCATATGAAAGGCTTAAAAATAGTTGAACAGTTTTACTTTTTTTTTTTTAGTTTTTTGGGACCCTTTATCATTCATGTTGCCCTTATCAAAAGTTATTCTTTGCAACACCCACATGCCTATTCATGTGATCTAGGACCCATGGCTTAGCCCATGGACCTCTTTGGTTTTTCTTGCATTTTATATATTACAAGGATTAATATCACAAAATATTGATTGGAAATGCATTATAATTATGGCAACAAATTCTCACAGAAAATAGATTGGGCTTATTGAAGTTGTCCAGCATAGATGGGCCAAGCTGCATCTACAAGTGAAATAGCTGAAAAATGGTGCTAGTGGGCTAGAGGGGTGGCCCAAAATAAGGCTATAGAGAATTTTGTCTGGATAGGGCCGCGGATAAAATAATGGCCCAGCAGGGGCCTGAAGGTGTGATTTTAATATGGATTAGTTTTGGGCCTTTGATCCATATATGAGGAGCAATAAGCTTTAGGGACAGAAGACGCGGGTAGAGTTGTCAAAGTATCTGGGCCGGTGCCGGCCATCGGGCGTGGAAAAATCAGGCCGGGCCATAATTGTTTCGGGCCACTATTTTGCGGAGTCCAACCCAGCCCATGTATTAAAATTGCTTCGGGCCGGCCCGATATTTTGGGCCTACAAAATTGTAGCTCAGCACAGCCCTATTACCGAGCCGGGCTATTTTTGACTGCTCTAGACGCAGGTGTCAATCTCTTACCCAAAAAGAAAACTCGACACAAACTCTGAAGTTATTGAGAGAAACACGAATACGACACGAAATTGCCAATTACCAACATAGCTTTTTTAATTTTTACTTTATTTTTGATATATTTTAAATATAATCTAAAATTAAATACAAAATCCAAAACGAACCAATGACCCAAATATAGACCCGAGGTCAATTCTCTTCATAGTCAACCATTCCATCCTTATTTACTCCGCTCTCCGACCGTCTACTCATTTTCTCCTCTCCGATCGCTCTTTTTCACCTCGTTTTCTGCTTTTCCAAAAGGCTTGTAAGTAATTTACCTGGATTCACATTTGCCCTCTCGAGCAATGGAAGAAGATAAATCGTTTTTCTTGCCCTCCGAGCTGATTCACCACGCCGAGGATGGTGGCCACGGCTGGCAGAAAGTCACCTACGCCAAAAAACAGCGCAAAAATCAGACTAACAAAACGACGCCGAATTCGTCGGGGCTTGTTCTGCCTAACGGATCCGGAATTGGAGCCGACAGAAACAGCGTTTTTAAGGGCTTGGAGAAGCACGCGGAGGAGCGTCGCCGGAAATTGGAGGCGCAGCGCGCCGCTACTGGCATTTATGATGATGCCGATGAAGTCCCGCTGAGATCGAAGAAGAATCGGGGAGAAGATGACGAGGGCGATTACGCCAGCAGCGACGCGAAGGAGAATAATCCTGCGGAGGCCAATAAGAAGGACAAGCCGAAGAAGGTTAAGAAGCCTAAGGTCACAGTGGGGGAGGCCGCCGCGAAGATCGACGCCAATGATCTCGTCGCTTTTCTGTCTAGTGTTTCGGTAAATTCTTTTTTATTATTTTGATCTGATTTTGATTTTATTAGTCGTGGAATTAGAGAAACTTATGGATTTTGCGATAATAGGAATCGTATGAAGGGCAGCAAGACATACAGTTAATGAGATTTGCGGATTATTTTGGTCGTGCATTTTCGGCAGTGAGTGCGTCACAGTTTCCGTGGCTGAAGTTGTTCAGGGAGTCTGCGGTGGCAAAAATTGCTGATGTAAGTTGGTCAGGATTTTTCGTAGAACTTGTTTCCAGATCCATTTCTAGAAATTTTTGGAGCAGTAAAGCTCAATGGTTTAAATAGCGGTAGGTTGATACATTTGCATGTGAGGGTCCTATAATTGCACATATTATGGAGAGTCACCGAAAAGAATTTACAGGTGTGATTGAAAATGAGAATTCCATAGAGGTTCCATTTCTAGCGCCCTTAGCTTAAGGGTTAGAATGAGAGAGGTGTAATTACCAGTGCATGGCATCAATCTGCATAGGTCTAGTGCTACTTCTGTGAATGCTGTTATGCTGTGATCAATATTTTCCAATGCTGCAAAAATGGTGCTTGCTTTAAACACAAGAGAAGTATGTGTAAAAAGAAAGTGTCTCTAAAAAGATGTTCTTGCATGCATGTGACCGGTGGTGTTGCAAAAATAATGAGAAGAAAAAAGGTGGGGCTGCAAAAGTATTCTACAAGATTGTTGTTTTTACACTGGATAGTAAGATTCTTCTTCATTTTTGGAATAGAAATGCAAGAAAGCATTTTTAATTGGTTTTTCAGCCAATGGTATCTAAAATGATAAACATTCCTGATTTCTGTGGCTTTTCCAAATCCTCATACCCTGACTATTATGTCTGCTTGCATGCATTAAACTTTTATGGTGTCATATATATATATATCTGCGTGTGATATGTTTTGGCATTTTAGGCTTCATTTTGTTTGGTGTTTTAGGCTTTTGTGAACGTGTGGAGTCTGCTAATTGGATTATTTCTGATGAATAGGTCCCTGTTTCTTATATATCTGAGTCTGTTTACAAGACTTCAGTTGACTGGATCAGTCATCGTTCCTATGAGGCGTTAGGGACATTTGTGTTGTGGTCGTTGGATGGTATTCTTGCTGACTTGGCGACCCAACAGTTGGGATCTAAGGGCCCTAAGAAAGGAGGGCAGCAAGCCTCTTCAAAATCTCAGGTAGATACACTTGATGCCTCCTCCTACAGCACTTTTGCGTCTGAGAATGGTGCATATTGGTTTGATTGATTCGTTGTTGACAAAATCCTTTTTCATATAAAGGAGAAGAATTGGTGGGATTAATTACTTTGTCCAGGGATCTTTTAGGTAAATTTATTTGGGAAAACGTTCTGGGATTTATGCATTGAGAGATAAAGACGTGATAGTGGCAGATTTGTGAATGATAAACCTTGAGTATGAGGTGCTCGTGATATCAACTTGGAATTACTGCTTGCAGCTGGAGGTGGCTTGGACTATGAGGATACATCACGCCTATAGTTTATTGAAATGATGATATTTTAATTTTATTAATACTCATACTCATGATGTTCAGAACCAAGAAAAAGTAAAACGACTTGGATGCTAAGTGGGGCCTAATTATATCATGCATTGTTACTTCATTTTTCCACCTCACCTAGATTGATATATAACTAGTTTGTCAGTTTACTCACTCTTGTCTACCAATGTGACCTAGCATATTCATGATCAATTTTTAATTTTCGTCTGGGGTAGTAGTAGTCTGGCATCATTTTCTGATTGTTGATGTCGCAGGTTGCAATTTTTCTAGTTTTGGCAATTGTATTACGCCGGAAACCAGATGTGCTAATCAATTTATTGCCAAAATTGAGAGAAAACTCGAAGTACCAAGGACAAGATAAACTTCCACTTCTTGTATGGATGATTGTTCAGGTGAGCATTGTTCTTTCTTGACTTTAGGATCAACCATGATTATAGGAACCCCTTGATGTTTATTCCCTGCGATTTTTGTATTCCTGGCTGAAGCTAAACCTTTTTGTGTAGGCGGTCAAGGAGATCTAGCTGTAGGATTGTACTTATGGGCACATCATATTTTGCCAATACTTGGAGGAAAATCAGGGTCTAATCCACAATCCAGGGACTTGGTTTTGCAGCTAGTGGAAAGGTTTACACTCTTTAAATATTCCGACACTTACAGTGCATTATGCTTTACTGTATTTAATCGATCAAATTTTACTTTTCTATTCATCAGAATTCTGGCTGCACCCAAAGCACGCAGTATATTACTTAATAGTGCTGTTAGGAAGGGAGAACGCTTGATGCCACCTACAGCACTTGATCTGTTGTTACATGTAACCTTTCCTGCATCTTCTGCAAGAGTTAAGGTAGGAGTCATTTGGGAGAACTTTTACAATATTGTTATGAGGTTCCTGCAATTACTGTCTGGTTCTGTAATCCATTCTTCAACATATTTCTATTCTCTGAAGTCTGAACTGGTATCTGTAATAGGCTACTGAAAGATTTGAGGCGGTTTACCCAGTTCTCAAAGAGGTTGCTCTTGCGGGTTCTCTCGGAAGCAAAGCAATGAAGCAAGTATCACAGCAGATACAGATTGTGGCTGTGAATGCAGCTGGAGAAGGTAACGTTGGATTGGAAGTGACATATATGTATAAAATTCCTTTCTAAAGTAGGTATTTGACACAACTGGTGCTCGGCAGGGATCCCAGCACTATCTGAGGAAGCAGCGAGCATCTTCATATGGTGTTTAACTCAGAATCCTGATTGCTACAAGCAGTGGGTACGCCGTAGTTCGTTATTTGCTTCTCCATGCATAAAATCATCTTTCCAATCACATAATCTGACACTAGGATTGGTCTTAGTAAGTAATTTGGTTGAGAATAGGGCTAGTCTTTAGTTTACTTCTCCCCAAATTCTCCATCTATTTGCTTGAGAATAGGACTAAAACACAAACAAAATTTGCGATACTGAACTCTAGAATGATTTCCTAGATCTTGTTTGAGCTTGGTCCATTTAGCATAACAAATCAATATTGTACACATCTTTTGGTTCTATAAGATCTAAAGCTTGACCCATGTTTGACTCGATTACTTAGAAGGAATGAAAGAACATATGTGAAAAACTGAGTTGCTCGAGCTTGATTCATGTTCCATTTGGTTCTGGCGTGTTCAAATTTGATTGATTCACAACCAAACCAAGCTCAAATACAATTTTTAAAAATTTAATGGAAACTCTGAACAAGCATAAAACAGTCCATAGACTCGTTTGAACTCCTACTTGAGGATAGGCTCACAGTTGTGTTTTTTTCTTTGATTTTTGTGTAATAGACTGCCTTCTAAAATTCATTTTCTCACCCTTTTGGGCGGTATATATGTGTTTGCCACTTAAGACACAGTTAATGATGCATAGAATTCATTTGGACAGGACAAGATTTATGTGGATAACATAGAGGCTAGTGTTGCTACCTTGAGGAAGCTTTCTGAGGAATGGAAGAGACTCTCTTCAAAACAGTCTTCTCTTCAAGCACTCGGTGAAACTCTGAAGAGTTTCAGACAAAAGGTTGGCAGTACATTTATTGTCAGAAACTTTGTTATGATTTGCTAGTACTTGAGCCATTTCAAGTGTGTTGAGAATTGTATAGCCTTTGAACTCCTAACAGTATGGCATTAGGCTTTTATTGTATATGTTCATGTCTGTAAGCTGGAATTTATCCGACTCATTTGTCAATTACCTCTATATACAGAATGCAAAAGCATTAAGTGATGGAGTGGATGTTGCTCACCAAGATTACTTTAGGGATGCAGATAAATACTGTAAGGCAATATTGGGAAGGCTATCAAGTGGTCCCGGTTGCTTAAAAACGGTGGCGTTTACTATCGTGGTGCTGGCTGTGGGAGCTGCCGTTGTGTCTCCAAGCTTGGATGCATGGGATTGGAATAGCCTGTCAGTTCTGTTCAATACTCAGCCATCCTTCTGAGAAAAATTGCGGCTGATCAACATATAGGTTTTTGATCTCAAAACTAACTACAGTTGCCTAAAATGAAGTGGCAGAAGAGCTAGGCCCTTGTGTAATAGCAAGTCCTGTTGAATTTTGTTTGAGTAGAATATTTGGAAGCTATAAGCAAGTAAAAGAAGCGAACTTGGTTTTATATTGCAACCAATTTTCACTTTATTTATTTCATTTAGTTGTAGAGATCATCCATGATGTAATTCAGCTCCATTTTCTTTTGTTTTTGGAAAATGTGTCCACATAGGTGGATATACATGTCTCTTTTTTTCCCCCTTCCAATAGGGATTTTATCAAAGGTTCATTTGGAACATGTGATCATTTACATGTGGCCATCGATTTGGAACATATAATATGGCCATCATTTACATGATCATTTACATTTTGAACATATACATGAAAGTGTTTTTGGGTACATATGTCCATTTACAAGGTCTTTCATCCAACTTATGTAAAATTCTTGCATAGACTGATGTATGATTTTGATACACTTGTTAATAGGATTTACATAATTAAACTTGCAACCTGCTTTTGAACTGGGAAATAAAGTATACAGTGCTGTTGCATTCCATGAGATTACATCAGGCGATCCTATTATTCATAGTCTTCAGGCTGAGCCCAGGGATACTTCAAGAATCCACCCTTAATCTGAGAAGGATTTTCGGGTGTGGACCATGGATACTTCATGGTTGGATCTCGTGGGAACTTTCTGAAGTTGAGGAATGGTGCCCAAAGCAACACCCTAGACAGAAAAAAAAAAAAACACTTGTTCGTTGACAACCTTAAAGAAATCGAAAATCTCTTTGGTAATCCATATGAAATTGACCTCATTCAAGCAATCCATATATATACAACTGATTCCAACCTAGAATTATGAAGATGCAAGTTGAGTGAAAAGTGAGCCACTTACCCTGGATAGAACATGAAAACAAACATGAATTGCAGATACATTTCCAACAGATTCCTCTTGTACCATCTGGTTCTAAGCCAATTCATAATAATGGGCTGCATATTACAAAGTTCAACAATTGCATTAACTCTACAAACCAAGAAACCTGTATTAAGAGAAGTAAAAAAAAATCTCACTCACTGGAAAGACAATGAAATAGATGAATGCTGAAATTCCTGATTGAATCAAAACCCACACCAGATCCTCTCCTTCATTCACACCTGTCACAGCAAAAGCAGGCTCTGCAACCTGTTGACATGCAAAATTAATTTCCAAAAAAGTTGTAATTTTTAATCTCTGTAATGCAAAACATGGTTAACATAAATAAACTGCAGCTAGATAGGAGATCACACAGTAGCTAAAACTCCGCCCACTTGAACGGCTAGACCAAGAATGTTATTACTTCTGGAATCTTGAATTTTGTTTGAGTTTATACTACTTGACCATGCCTGTCATTGAAAACAAGTGTGAGATTCATATTATTTCTTGGTTGAGAAATGTGTAAATTAAGAAAATTAATTGAACAAACCTGTTTTTTGGAGTAGGAATTATGATGGGATTCTTTTTGTTGACAAGAAATGGAGAGAAGCTGGTGATTGTTGCATTGGTGGGGAGGTGAGAGAGATGGCAAAGCCTTGGGGATGTGGAAGCTCAAGGAGGAGCTCATTTCTGAGCCAACTGTGTAGTTTTCTTATCTTTTTTCAGGTTTTAAGTTGAACATGGTACACAAGAAAAAAAAAATTAGTTCTGGCAGAGCCTCCTAGATAAGAAATAATATTTTTGAAAATTGGAAAAAATTAAAATGTAATAAAACATTTTATTCTGAAATAACAAATTAAAACGAAATTTTTTTGTACAGGAAGTAGGATAAGAGTTATCTTTACCATTTGTAGTTTTCTTTTTATTTTATTTTATTTTAAAATAATCATTTCATAGTTTTTTTTTTCTATCTTTACCATTTTTAATGTTTTTTTTTAGGAAATTTTTTAATGTTTTTAAGAAAAAAAAGAATGGTTTTATTAGGGATCCACTTTTTTCTTTAAGCTAAAAACCTTGACTTAAGTGGACGACTTGAGAGATTTAGTCCACACTTTTAAATTTTTTTGAAATTAGTCCACTAAGTGGCAAAAATCGATTTTTAGTCGGTGACACATGATAGCAGTCACAATCCTATGTGGATTTTTTTTTTCTTTTTGCTTTTTTTCTTGGCTCAAAATATGAATTGTTTTTGTTGATGTCACATTTTGGAGGGAAAAAAATATTATTTTCAATGTAAATTAGATAAAAATATAATATTCATTATGAATAAAATAAAAATAATTTGCAGAATATATTTAATTTTTTTATTAGTCGAAAAACACAAAATATTTTTTTTAAAAAAAAATTGATGAAAAATAAGAATAATGTTAATATAATTTAAATATTTTGATTTAATAAATATTTTCAAAATATTTTAAAATTTTATTAACATTATTTTTATTTTTCAAGAATTTTTTTAAAAAATCTGTATAAAAAACTTTGAATTATAAAAAAAACAGTATAAAACTATGTAAATTTTAAAAAACTGTACAAAAATTATTTAATTACAAAAGATCTGCATAAAAGATATTTAAATTTTAAAAAACTGTATAAAAACAATTTAATTATTTCTCTTTAATTGTAAATATAAAATGTTACAATTAAATAATTTATAATTTAATCATATGATATAAATAATTTTTTATTTTATAATTTCGAATATATTTCTCCAATTAAAATATCTTAAATTTATTAACATTATTTTTGTTTTTCATGGATTTTTTAAAATTATTTTTCCGTTTTTCAAATTAACAAATAATTTAAATATTAACATTATTTTTGTTTTTACATTGAAAATAATATTTTTTTTCCCTCCAAAATGCCACATCAACAAAAACAATTCATATTTTGAAAAAAAAAAAAAAAAAAAAAATCCACATGGGATTATTCTGCGATGTGAGTTCTTCGGACTAAAAATCCGAATTTTTGCCACTTAGTGGACCAATTTCAAAATTTTTTAAAAGTGTGGACTAAATCTCTCATGTCGTCCACTTAGTGGATGAAAAAAACATTTTTGCCGTTAAGAATCTTCAAAAAGTAAGAATTAATTACACTTCACAATTTTTTTCATAGGTTTTCTTATAATTGATTGAGAGTTTATTCTATTCATCTTTTAAGCAAATTCCCCTTATCCTCCATTCTAAAACTAACAAACAAGGCAAGAGGGCAAAACTCTAGAAACAGACCTTCATTTTTACAGGCCACAAATATCTTCTGGAAATTTCCATTTTCGCATTACTTAGTAAACTGAATCAATTTGATATATGAATTTATCGTAAAAGCAAAGAAAAAGTAGCAATATGTCTTCAACAATCCCAACCCATCTGAAATTCAAGCCTCCAAATTTTCCTAAACCCCCTGTGCATAATCATAGCCCTGTAGAAGTTTTTTCAGTTAGAAAGTTCACGAAAAACCCAAGGTTTCAGCACCATTGTCTTCGTCGTGGAGTTAGGAATCCCACGCTATGCTGCTGTAAGTTTTCTGTGTTGACAAGGGCTTGCAGTGATGGTGGTCAAGGCGAAATTTTTGCTGCCGAAGGCCAATCTTCCGCTTCTGTAAGCACTCTACTTGTAGAAAATCTATTTGGGTTTTTTCTCATTTTGGTTTTTCTACTTGCTTATATTATAGTGCATATGTATATATCTAACATATATAGTTGTTGTCTTTTTATTTTATGTTTTGTTTTTAAAGTTATGCTGGATGATATTTACTTACCGTAGTGAAAACTTTGGTAATTGGAGATCTTAACTTGTATTTAGTGATGAATTTCTTTGGGGTTGACTAATAGGTCTCTTTGCTGATGTTTTTCCCCTTCAAGTTACTTCAATTATTTTTACATTGGTCTTCAATTTCTAAGCTTTCAAATTCTAAGCTTTAAGTGGAAGGCATTGCGTTGCGACCACCGAATTAACTTGATTATCTATGTTATCACTCGATAATACTTTGAACTGTGGCTAAAAGTTAGTAATGCGGCAAACTTGAAGTGCTTAATAATGTATTCCTGTGTTCGAGCAACGATCCTTATCTTTCATGCATGTTAAGCTTATTAATAATATTTGTATTTAGCAGATGCACTCATGGTTATTGAGTGTTTGGTTTTCTGTCTACTAATCACAGAATTGAACAGTTTACGGTTTGTCAATGCAATCAGAGAACTGCACTCAGAGTTTAGTACTAAATCTTTAGTTGAGCGATTTGGAAAAATAACGTGTTGATAAACTTCTGAATGATGTCAATTTACATCTCTCGTGTATTTTTTGTGGGAGGCAAAACATTTGAATATGTTGAAAATATCGTATTTGTTCACTCGTGCTTTTGGTTTGACTTTTCAGGCTCCTTTATCCCTTTCTGTACTGTTGGATTGTTGAGGATTGTATTACTTTTGTGTTCAAACATTTTATTAAGCGACATATTAGGTTTTTCATAAGTATCGATCATTCTTATTCTTTTCTTATAATCATTATTATTTTGTCCTCGTACAGTGCAATATGAAGCATAGTTGTTAAAGCGATAGGCGACGCCAAGGCGACAAGCCATGGCCTAGCGCCCGATGGCCTAGGCGACAAAAAGCGATGGCCTTGCCACGCAAGGCGACAACAACTAGAAAAACATGTTATATATTTATATTCTTCTAAACATCAACAACAAAAATAATAAATCATACTAAAGTAAATCATCAAGCAACAAAAGCATAGTGATAATAATATAATGTCAACAAAACAACATCAAAATTCAATCCCATCCTAAGTATTTAAATAATAAATATAGATTATAAACAGAAATCTAAGTTCATTTTAAGACTTAAAACACAAAAAAAAAACAACTACCCATAGACTTAAAAGAGTTAAAACACAAAAAAATATAGCCACAAACGGGTATGGTAAAATAAATAAATAATAAATATAGATCATAAACAGAAATACAAATTCATTTTAAAACTTAAAGCACAAAAAAACCAACTACCCATAAATTTAAAAGAGCTAATATCAAATGTAGTTGCAAATTAAAAAAAACACTGAAAAACAAGTAAAATTTGGAAAAATACCTAGGTTGTGCACTGTAGCGCAGCGCGACTGTAGCGCGCGTACTGTAGCGGCGTACTGCGCTACATGCTCTTTCTTTGAGAGCAGTGAATGATCTTTGACTGGGTAGTGGGACTAGTGGGTTATGTTTAGGGTTTAAGACTTTAAAACATACTTTACTTAAAAGCCCTTTGTATTAAAAAAATAAAAAAAAAACTGGAAAACACAAAAAAACGCCCAGCATGCCAGGCGTCGCTTTTTTTCGCCTATCGCCTCAAGAAAAAGCGACGCCTAGGCGGCCCGGGCGACCGCTTCCTCACTTTTGTCGCCTGTAGTCACTCTCAGGCGGTATTGGGTCGCCTACCGCCTAGGCGTCGCCTAGGCGACGCCTAGGCGCGCTTTTGACAACTATGATATGAAGTATGTTTGTAATGCCTATAGTTAATTAGCGGATCTATAGTACATCCATTTATCTGTTCCAAAGTCCAGACACCCTGTGATCTGTCATAATTTTGAACCGATTAAATGTCATGTTTTATGTGTGAGGTTAGACTACTGCTAACTGCACTCAGCATTTATTTTTCATAAATTGATTGCTGAACCGGTATATAAACTTCAAAAAGAAAAAAAAAAAAATGGGCACAGCGAGCCCTTTATATTTATCCATTTTCTTCTAATTGGCTGGTGCATCGTTGTTTAGAGTAAATTTTTTGCAATTATTTTGCAAAAGAAAATGATTTTTCTTTTCTTTGGTTACTCTTGAATGATAAATTTTTATCCCATCAATTTCAGGATGTTGAGACATTGAGGGACAGCTCCTCTAGTTCAAACGATGGTTATGTGGCATTGTTTATTCGCATGCTTGGGTTAGACAATGATCCTCAGGATAGAGAACAGGCTGTTATCGCGCTCTGGAAGTACTCACTTGGCGGAAAGCACTGCGTTGATAACATAATGAAATATGGTGGAACTATCAATCTCATTGTGAACCTTCTAAAGTCGAACTCGGATTCTGCATGCGAAGCAGCTGCTGGTCTTCTGAGGGTTATATCATCAATAAATATATACAGAGACTTAGTTGCTGGGAGTGGTGCAATAGAAGAGATAACTGGCCTGTTGCAACGTTCTTCCTTGTCTTCTGATGTACAAAAGAAATTAGCCTACTTCTATGGTTTGGTATTTTGCTGTTTTGTTTCTTGGGAGTCATAATTTAGGTAAAGCTTGAATGGATTTCTGGCAGGTGAAGGAGCAGACCATCTGTACACTGTGGAACTTGTCGGTAGATGAGAAGCTCACTGCGAGAATTACTAGCTCTGAGATACTTCCTCTACTTGTTAAGTACTTGGAGGATGAAGATATGAAAGTCAAGGAGGCTGCTGGGGAGTTTTAGCTAATTTAACATTGAACCAGAAAAATCATAAGATAATGGTTGAAGCTGGAGTTATTCCGAAATTGGTGAGGCTCAATCGTGACTTTGTTGGGATCACCATAATTAATACGTTTTTCATTTAATGAATGATTTACTTTCGTAGCAGATTTTGAGATGGATTAGTGCTCAGAAGTTGTTTTATAAATACTGTTTCTTTTTTCCTCAAGAACTAGGTGTTGTAGCAGAACAGCTGGTCATCCTTAAATCATTTTCCTGAACCCATGATAAGACAACTATTTTGGTTGAAATTTAAGTAAAATCCATCGTATTGTTGAATTTAGATATGTCTACTGTTTCTGAGTTGTTTCTGTATCCTTTATAAGCATTTGTTGTCACTTCTTATATCGCTTAAAATTCTGCATTGCTTGCTGCCATTACTCCTCACGGCTGAATTGAAAAGGAAAGGCAGCTAGTTTTTACGTGTTAGTAATAGCTTTATTAAAGATGGGAGTCAATATTATATATTGAGTTTCCAGTTACACATCTCAAATTCAAAATATTCCCCTGCAAAGATTTATTTTTACCTCTAACCTAGCATCATATTATAACTGGTAGCTATTGGAGTAGACAACTTTGCAGTCCTGATTTCATACACCCATGGGAATCTAATCACTACACACACAATGCAGGCAAAACTCCTAACGGCCGATGTGGAAGAAATTAAAGTCATTAGGAAGGTTGCAAGAAATGCATTATTAGAACTCGCTAAAGACGAGTACAACAGAATACTTATCATGGAGGAAGGTCTAGTTCTGGTGCCCTTAGTAGGTGCAGCAGCCTACAAGTCTTTTAGACCGGCTTTGTATTCCTGGCCTTCTTTGCCTGATGGTACAAAGATTGAACAGAGCTCAAAAGGTCCTTCTAGATATGGTGCTTCAGAATTGCTGCTTGGATTAAATATTGACGACAAGAATGTGGACTTAGAGCAGGCAAAGATGAACGCAGTAGTTGGACGAACGCAGCAGCAGTTTCTTGCCCGTATAGGGGCAATTGAAATTGAAGATGATAATAAATCTGATAGTGAATGGCCTTCCAGTCAGAGGTTGACGCTTTTGCCATGGATAGATGCTGTTGCACGTTTGGTTTTAATTCTCGGTCTTGAAGACGAGTCAGCTATTGCCAGGGCTGCGGGGTCCATTGCTGATGCATCCATCAACGAACATATGCGTATCTCGTTTAGAGAAGCCGGTGCCATCAAGTTGCTTGTTCAGTTAATTAGTCATCCTAGTGACACGGTTAGATTGGCTGTAATCAGAGCTCTGGACAGGCTGTCCATCAGGTAATATGTTACTGTTTACATGTGATATAGGGATTATTACGAAAAAAAACCTGAGGTTTTGGCTAATTACAAAAAGATCCAAAGATATTTCAAAATTACAAGAAGCCCCATAAGGTTTGATTATGTCTTATATTTAAGGGGGTAACTGTAATATTTTATAAATATAAGGGGGTTTTTGAAATGTTTTTTGCTTCTGAAGAGGGAAAATGTAAGATGGAATCAAACCTCAAAGAGCTTTTTTGTAATTTTTAAAACCCTATGGAGTTTTTTGTAATTTGCCCGAACTTCAGGTTTTTTCTGTAATTATCCCTATTAGATAAAACCCATTTACATATGAGATAGAAGCAGTATTCTGGGGAAGTTTTTGTATCTTAGTGGGAAATTTAAGAACTTAGATGCAAATGAAGACTTATGGTCTTTTTTGTGGAATCCACTATTCATCAAGATGCCATTTATTTTCTATTTATGTTGTAATGAAAGGTTGTCACAAAACTACTTCTTGAATGAATCCTTTCTTATTTTTATGACTTGTTATTGAACTTTATCCATTGTGAATCAACTATATTAAATCTCTCTAATTGTGTGTCAATCCAGCAATAATGTTTGCCAGACAATTGAAGCAGAAGGCATTTTGCACCCTCTTATAGATTTGCTAAAGCAGTCTAAGTCGGAGATCTCTCATAGCTTGACTTCAATGGTAGTGTTTGAATATATATATATATATATATATATATTCTTTTGAGTACTATTACTTAAACATTTTTAATTTTGGGTTACTGAAGCTTGAAAAAACTATTATATTGAAATGCAGATTCTTAATATTCTTACTCGGATTTTAGACCCTAACAGAGAAATGAAATCAAAGGTTAGTTGGTACTCTTACCAATATTAAGAGATTTCAATTATTTCTTCTTTTATCCAACAGTTTCTCTAATATTTCTGTGTTTCAGTTTTATAATGGACCGGTAAATGGGTCGAAAGAGGGATGGGATGTGACTAGGCATCCAGCATCTGCTAATGGGACTGATATGACCTCATCAGATGTAGCTTCCAGGTTCTTTTTGTTTGAGCTCATATTAGAATTCTGTAGACATTGCACTGAAATTTTTAGGTCAGTTATGTTTTAATGTTTAACTGAACTGTTACTAAAATGGGAAAAGGAGTATCATATCATACATTCCTAATGGGGTAGTTAAGATAATATAATTGCTTCAGATGATTTCTTCAATAAAATTCTTGTGTCCTTTGAGTACAAGGCAATGAGGCATACCCTAACGTGCTTATGATTTGATTGTAATTTAACGTCATAGCAACATCAGATTCTTGTTGAAGCAGTTCAGTAATTTTGGGTTTCCTCTTGCATAATCTTATTTATAAACGAAAACGATTGGATCTCTTACAGAAACTACTACTTTGACAGTACACAGACCATTGCCGGAGGAGAACTTGTGGATTCAACTTTCCTGTCTTGCCTTGTGGATATCTTGAAGTCATCGGACCCCGATTTGCAGAGAAAAGCTGCGTCCATCCTAGAGTTCGTTGTGGTGATTGAGCCTTCTTTGGAAAACCTTGTCTCAGCTCAGATTGAATCTGGTCTAGAAGCAGTTTTTCGACAGAAATCTTTAGTAGGTACGAGGAATAACTTACTACTACCATTGAAAGATGTGTGGTTATAGGAGCTTGAGCTAAATATCTTGTCTTATGCCTATGGTTATGTTTCATTTATTTATACATTGCTGTCCATTGTTTCACATGTTACTAATTCGGATATATACAAATGACCACCTGAGGTTTGGGCTAAACACAAAAAACCCAGAGATGCCCCCTCAGATTTGATTCTGCCTTAAAGGGGGTGACCCTAATATTTCTAGAAATATCAGGGGTGCTTCTGAAATGTATTTTGCCTATGAAGGGGAAAATGTAAGATGGAATCAAACCTCAATTTTTTTTTACAATTCTCAAAAACCTGTGGGTTTTTTTGTAAGTAGCCCGAACCTCAGGGTTTCTTTTTGCAATTATCCCTTTACTAATTTTATGATCCATATACCAGATATGGAGCGCGGAACAGAAGTGCACATCCTGGAACTGGAAGAAGCCGGTCTAGCAATAACCGCAGCATCACGCTTACTCACAAAATTGCTCGATTACGAAAAATTCCGCGAAACTGTGAACTCGCATAATCTCACAAAATTACTCCGTGCAATCCTAGTGTCCAGCATTCCTCTTCAGTACAAAGATTGGGTTGCCGCTTGCCTAGTCAAACTCAGATCTCTGTCCGGTCGGAATCTGGACTTTGAGGATCCAGTCAATATGGAAGTCACTCTTTATGAAAAGATTCCGAGGTTGATAGAACAGATAAAAAACTCATTTTCCGATGAAGTCCAAGAAACCGCTGTTTTAGAGCTCAACAGAATCATATCCGAAGGGATGGTGGATGCAACCAGAGCCGTTGCTTCGGAGGGAGGAATTTTTCCGCTGGTGAAGGTGATGGAACGTGGGAGCGAACGTGTGGTGGAGGGTAGTTTGGCGTTGCTGTATAATTTAAGCATGGATAGTGAGAACCATGCGGCGATTGTAGCGGCTGGAGCAGTTCCAGTTTTGAGGAAACTTGTGCTTTCACAAGGACCGCAATGGATGCGTGCTCTTCGTTTGCTTAGAAATTTACCTACTTGATGGAAAACACACAAGATTGTTAGTGCTGAGGAAAATGTATAATGGAGGCATACAAATTGACTGTTGATGATATTTTTGTCACCATATTTTTTTGGTGTAAACGATATACAAATTTTCAAATGTGAAATTTTTATCATTATAGATGGTTATCCTTGTCATAGACTCGTTGATAAAGGTTACATATACATGTTTAGGTTGAGTTGGACATGATTTCCTAGGTCCAAAAAATGCCGGGCCCATTTGTCCGATGGGATGAGGTTGACCCGACTTTTAGCCTAGCTCAACAATTTTTGTATACAAAATGTACACACGGGTTGGACTGCGGTAAATACAAATCTTAAGACACAATTTTCACCATCTTAAGTAATTTTTTTAGGGATAATTACAAAAACAACCCTAAGATTTAGGATAATTACCAAAAAATCCAGAGTTCTTTGAAAATTTCTAAAAAAGCATTTGAGGTTTGATTAAAGTCTTACATCGATGATTTTGAAATTATTTCAAAAAAACTCTGATATTTAAAAAAATATTACAATTACCCCTTTAAATTTAAGATAAAACGAAACTTGAAGAGTTTTTTTTATAATTTTGAAATATGTCGTTTTTTTTGTAATTAACCCAAACCTCAAGGGTGTTTTTGTAATTTTCCCTTTTTTTAAGTAATTGAGTTTTTCTTTTTGGAAATTGAGCTAAATTAATTTTTGTAATTAACCCTCAAATATAAATTCAAATTTCCATCCAAGAAATTCACGATGCTAAGCCTAAATCTAATAGATTAATGCACATTTATGTACCTAGTTTAAAAAGTTAGTAGTTAAGAAATTAGTAACCCAAATTGAATACATGCTCAAACCATAATCTAACTCAGACCACCCCAACCATCTATTGCCCTATCTTTTCAAGTTCATTTTAATACCTATCATCTATATTGACTTGCTTGGAACCATATGCGAATATGTTTGTTTGTAAAAGAGAGATTTTTTTGCGGGTATATGCCCCCGTCATAACTCATAATTCTTGATCAGAAATTTCAGATTATTTGTGTTTAGGTTGGATATATCTGTATAATGGCTATCCTCAACTGCAACTCCATTACCAGACCTCAAATTCTGGCTTCTTCTGCTCTACCAAACGACTCTTCACCTTCTACTTCTAATCATGCCCATCTTAAGCCTAATCGACTACCGAAACAAAATTATAAAAAAATTCAAGAAAAACTGAAGCAGAAACAGGAGCAGCAGCCTTCTATTTTGGAAATTGAGCGGGCAATTGGTGCTGGTATTTTCCGAGACAGCGACACTAACAGGCAAGCAGAAACTAAATCTGTTTTCTTTCTATTTTGCTTAGATATTAGGGCAATATTTCCCCCTTTTTCTTTTTTTAGTTGTCTTGAAAATCCATTTTTCTTCAGACTGTTTGAATGGCTCTTCTTTTGTCAATTTTCTTGAAATAAAAAAAAATGTTGTTTGTTTATTTGACTTGAATTTGCAGCGAAGGAGAAGAGAACTCAAGTTTGTTCGGTAATATACTGAGGAATTCTGTTGGGGAAAATGAAGGGTCTGTGGAGAAGCAGCTGAGGGAGACTGGTGAGTGGCTCATTGATCAAACTGAGAGGACCTCCCGATCTGCTGGTAATCATATTTCCTGCTTATGCTTTCGTCAAGCTTATAGAGGAAGTGATTTACTGCCGCAAGTAATTGAGAATCTGAATCAGAAATCGGTAGTGTTTGCAAATAGAAGTTGAAAACTGATTAGTTAAGGTAGAGAAAAGAATGTGTAGAAGTATTTTATTTGTGTGTAAAAGTCAAACCATGAGTAGAATAAAAAATCTAAAGTACCTCTCTTCCTGCGTTTCGATTCTAATTAAATGAAATAGAACTAGAAGTAGAAGTTGGCATGTTTCGATTGTTGATGGATGTCTGTAGCTGCTCATTTAATGATTGGTAGTGTTAAAAGTACAAATGGGCTTTATATCCTAGTTTGATGGGATTTCTGATTGTTTTTCCTGACATGGATGCAATACCAATCTAGATTGCAATTCATAGACCACCACAAGCTTTTCTTGTCTTCGGCAGTTAGTTCAGTTGGCATTTCATTCTCTGAAGCATGCTAAATTCTTAGTTGTTTTTCATATTTCTTTTGAGGTGAATAAATTCATCAGCAGAAAGTAGTAGCTTATTTCTTGACACAAGAGGATAACATTTATGACGAGCTGTTTCTTATCCTTTTCATCACTAACTTACTGATCTTAATCATATCATTATGTAAACTCTATTCATAGCTTTCTTCATTCTCTCTCTCTCTCTCTCTCTCTCTCTCTCTCTCTCTCTCTCTCTCTCTCTGTGTGTGTGTGTGTGTGTGTGTAATTGTTTACAAACTAAACGTATATGTAGCTTTTAGCGATAGTAAGTTAAGACTTTAATCATGCTGCAATTTCTTGATTTCATTACAATCAGAGTTCTGAAGCAAGGCGAACAAATCTTTCGGTTTAACTTTTATCTTCATTTGGTTTGAGATAAAGTGATCGCTTGGCCCATGTGCATCGGTACGTAGCCATCAGTCATTGAATAGATTCCTCAGAGTTTTAAGTATAAGATCCGGGGGTAACAAGATGAATGCTCCTAATTCTCATAATTTATTGATTGTATGTAAAATGGATAGCAGAGTCCGTTACTAGCTAGTTGATGACAAGATTTTACAGTTTAAATAGGGAAGAAGATTTTGTTTATAATTGGTTTAGCAGATTTACGTGGTGTTGAGCGATAACTGCTTTCGAATAAATTCAGAAATGTGGTTCTCCTGGGAATTCAATGTTGTAAAAAGCGCTCGGCGCTAGTCGGGCGGCAGACTGGGGCCTAGCGCTTAGGCGGAGCCTTGGAGGGGTTAGGGAGGACTTGAGCTGGGTTAGGCGGGGCCTAATCGGAAGAAAAACATAGGCGGACAAGAGGGGCCTAACGCTTAGACGGTGACTAACCGGGGTTAGGCGGAGATTTTTACAAGTTACAACAGAGCCTGGGACGTCAAGGGTTGGCATCAATTTTTCTGGAAAAGAAGTAGAACTAGTTTCGTTTTTCGATTGCATTATCAACAAAAAACTCCTTCAATCTTCCAAGCCTTTAATTTGATGTTAACATTTGTGGTTTTGCAGGAAAACAAATACTGATAACCATGTTTGTATGGATTATGCCAATGTGGATATTTGCATTTCTTGTAGCTGCTGGGGTGGTGCACCTGCCCTTCAGCACCCCATTCTTGGACGATCTAATTTCTTGAAGTATTAAGTGCAGATGCAGTTATTTCAATCTTTGTTTCTTTTGGATGCTTGTATAAATTTGCTGCTATGGTATATAATATAATGTTGTTATAGTCTTGGAACCTCCTCATTATTGCTCTGATTTTGTAACACAATTTCAACAATTTATTTCTTTTTATTTAGGGATAATTACAAAAAGTACCCTTGAGGTTTGATCTAATTACTAAATAACCAGCTAACTTTCAAAATTACAAAAAATACCCTTAAGGTTTGATTCAGTGTTAAAATTAGGAGGTAAACTATAATATTTTATAAATGAAAGGGGGATATTATTGCTATCGTTTCGACAAAAAAAAAAAAGGGGTAGGGGTGGGGTGGGGGATTCCTTATGAAGAAGGAGTAAATGTTAGACAAAAATAAAATCGGAGAGGTATTTCTTGTAATTTTAAAAGGTCGCTGTGTTTTTTTTGTAATTAGATCAAATGTCAAGGGTACTTTTTGTAATTAACCCTTTTATTTATGGACCCAAAATAGGTGCGTAAAACCATCCAAAGTTGACATTGCTGTAGTTTTTAGTTCTTGTGAGCAAAAACTTTGTGTTGACAGTCAAAGCAAATTACCAAAAATAATATTATGATTGATGGGGGTGGGCGACCTGCTCAAAGTTAACCATGGAATCTATGCTCTGTAATAATTCAACTTTAGTTGGAGGATTGCGTACATGGCATTTTAAGGTTTATTAAAATTATGTTTGAACAAAGCATCAAGATTTTGCTATTCAAGCTTGCATATTTATTGTAGTTTTTCAAGAATTATGTAAATTTATATTTTTTCCTATGGCTGTTGTTTTGCTGTTTCGGATTTAGAAATTAAACATATAAATATTCACAAATATAATATTGGATATATGGCCGCCCACAAAAGGAGAATGAAAATGAGTAATACAATAACAAGAGACAACATTTGACTTTTGACCCGACTGAAAATATCAAGTTAACAAAATTAGTGAAATTGTGCCAAATTCTTTCTCTGCCCTCACTCAATTTTTTTTTTTAGAAAAAAACATGTGAATGAATCTTGGGAATTAATAAAATTATATATGAAAAATATTTTAGTATTGACAATAATCATAATTAATAATGAGAATAAACTTTTAGTGTAGAAAAAAAGAAATCATGTGATGATGACACGTAATCATCATGACTGTGGGCCGCCAAAAGGCACCACCCAAACCAATGGCATCAAGAAACCCCTTTTCTTTTTCTTTTCACAACTAAGAAAACAAGAAAATACAAAAACACAGCGAACAGTATTAACCACAACCAGTTGTATTCCTTTCATTTTCCATTTTGTCATTCAGCAACAACCCATTTCTGACTCTCTTTCTTCTGTAACAGCATAACAGCAAGAAAGAGGGAGAAATTAGGGGGATAAGAAAGAAGAAGAAAGTAGAACTCCAAATTTTCATATTTATTGAAGTAATAGAAAACGAGAAAAAAGAGGCGATCTGAAGGCAAATGGGGACACTTCAGTCATGGAGAAAAGCGTACGGCGCTCTAAAAGATCACACTAAAGTCGGGCTTGCCCATGTCAATTCCGATTTCAAGGTCTCATCCCCTAGATTTTCTTTGTATTGATTAGTTATATGTGTGTGGGCTTGTGTTCAATTGTAAAGAATAGAGTGATAATCAAGAATTAGAGTGTGAATTTATGATGTTTAGTTCGTGGGTTTTTAATTTTCGTTTTATTTCAACTGATTCTTTTTTGGGGTTGTCTAAAAATAGGATGTGGATGTGGCGATCGTGAAGGCTACGAATCATGTGGAGCGTCCACCCAAAGAGAGACACCTCAGAAGTGAGTTTTCATCTTTCTCTTTTCTGTCAGTTATTCATGTTGTTAGATCCATAGTTTTTGTGGTTTGAACTTTCTTCAGTTTTCTACTTTGTGAAGGATAATTGGTTCGATTGGGTTTCTTATGGCGGATTAAATATATCAAATATTGTAGACTGTGGTCCATTGATTCCTAGGGTGGAGTGTCAGAATATGGGTTGCCCAAAAGCCTGAGAGTTTCTTTGCAGAAGAATTTGTGAAATTTCTATTTGGATAAATTACTCATTGAAAACTATGCAAAAATTCCACTTTGATGTTCCTAATGGAAACACATGAGCTTTTGTTCTTGGGGTTTTAGAGATTTAGTGGAAATTTATCTTTCAAAAACAAAATTTTGTTTGCACAAAATTCAGAGGACTTGCATTGAGTTTCTTCTCTAAGGGGAAATTAATCTGTTCTAGTTTACGAATGTGTTGAAAATGAGTGCACTGGCAATTGTGTTATTAGTATCTGGATGCTTCTTGCAGAAATTATGGTTGCCACATCGGCTATGCGACCTCGGGCAGATGTTGCGTACTGCATACATGCACTTTCGAGACGACTGGCAAAGACGCACAATTGGACGGTATGGATTCTGATGTAATGGGGATGATGTTTTTATGTATTTGTCAATTCTTCACGCCGTTTCTATTTTTCAACTTAATCTTGCTATGGACTTGATTAGAATCTAATTTTATATGTTATGTAACAATCAGTTTCTTGTTGACTCTTTGAATTACTGTTCCTCTATTTCTTATGGTGTGTTTCCCTGACCTTCCCTAACTAGTTCAAGCTGTAAATGTGTTTCTTTTATACGAGTCACCAATTCAGTTTCAAATGTTTAAAAAAATCCAATCAACTCATTAATGGAAATGGAAAGAAAGAAAATCAAACCCTTGATGTGGTATATCTATTATGGTTCCTCTCTTCCTTTCTTCAACAGGTTGCGTTGAAGACATTAATAGTTATTCATAGAACTCTGAGAGAAGGTGATCCTATATTTAGAGAGGAACTCTTGAATTTCCAACACAGGGCCGTGTCCTCCAAATGTCTAATTTCAAGGATGATTCAAGCCCCATTGGTAAGTAGCCATTGCTTTTACCTTATGTTTTTTTCTCTCCTAAAATTGCCGCCAACCTCTCCACACTAACTACTCCAAAGACAAATAAATAAAAGCAAGAAAACAATGTTTATGTTAGATCTAAAATAATGCATATTTCTTCTCTTCTGCAGCTTGGGATTGCTCTGCATGGGTTAGAACGTACGGACTCTTCTTGGAAGAACGTCTAGAATGCTTTAGGATGCTTAAGTATGACATTGAAGCAGAGCGTCTTCCTAGACCTGCACAAGGACAAGATAAGGTGTGTTTTATTTTATAAATAATACCTGTATACTATTTTCTCATCCCAAATCATGCGTCTTTTTCATTTGCCTTTAATATATGTTTGAGAAATATACAATATTTATACTAAATTGTTTAAGTTGAACCTATTCGTCAAAAAATATATTCCTATCAGAGTTACCCGAAAGGAAATTGTGTATATCTACATGTAGTTAGTGAACCTCTGATATTTGACAATCAGTCCAATATTTTGGTCACTTTGAAATTTGATAACAAATGGAGTGGGTTATTATGGACCTCTTTCACATGAATGAGAAGATGTCTTAGGCCATGGACTCTGGTCCCTCAGCTATCCACAAAAACCTTAAACATGATCAACTACGAAGTTCATGTTAATATAATATCGTTTCATGCCCAATTCATGCAAAAGGCAATGCCTTGTTTACATAAATGTATCTTTACTCAAATTTCATTGCTTGACCTTATAGATTGAGATATATCTCATTTTGATTATTTTGTCTTCAGGGTTACGGTAGAACTAGAGACTTGGACAGTGAAGAACTTCTAGAACAGTTGCCTGCTTTGCAGCAGCTGCTATATCGTCTTATTGGGTGTCGGGTACCTGATCTTGATGACTGTTCTATCTTTTGGCACAACCATTTTTTAGTTTCTTTACTTCACCATGACGTGATTTCTGAACTTCGAATGAAACAATAGTATGTGAAAACTAAATTTAACCGGCTATTGTTGATTTGCAGCCTGAAGGGGCAGCTGTGGGTAATTACATAATTCAGTATGCCTCGCCTTGGTATGTGGTCTCTAACTTCACCTTCTATCACCAATTGTGTATGTATGGATGCGGTTTAAGTCGAAATCTGTAATCAACTTTTAAATTTTTTATTCCCTATATAGCATGCTTGTTTTATAATATTTTGAGGATGACTTACTCTTTCTGGACTCTATTTGTGAATTTTAGGTGCTCAAAGAGAGCTTTAAAATATATTGCGCTATAAATGATGGGATAATCAATCTTGTTGACAAGGTGATATGAGTGTAAATTTAATGTTCTATATTTCTTAATTGATTGGCTTCTATTGCTTAGTCGTATTAAAAAAAATTGTTCTTGTCCGTTCCTATTTTGCCTTCAGTTTTTCGAGATGCCAAGGCATGAAGCCATTAAAGCCCTAGATATCTACAAAAGAGCTGGACAGCAGGTAGGTTCTTGTCTGCAGGACTCAGTATCAGTTATTTCCATTTAGGTTTTTATATGTTTTCTCAAGTCATTACTAATTAAAATTTTGATTGAATTTGACTTGCCTTTTGGTGTCATGACAACGGTTATGCTCTTAATTTCAGGCCAATAGTCTTTCTGATTTCTATGAAATTTGTAAAGGACTTGAACTTGCTAGAAACTTCCAGTTTCCTGTCCTGAAAGAGGTAAGCATTCTGTACAGGATTTGGTATTTAATCTTTAATTTCATTTTTTTAATTCCCAGATGACGGATACATATATTTTTTTTAATGTTTTCTTGTTCTCAGCCTCCACAGTCCTTTCTAGTGACCATGGAAGAGTATATAACAGAAGCTCCTAGGATGGTTTCTGTTCCAAGTGTGGCCTTGGTTAGTGTTTTTATTCTAGTACAAACATTGTTTCCTAGCATATTCTTGCTAATTTCTAATATTTTCACGTGTCAGCTTCTAATTCACTAATACTCATCAAGAACATGATCTGTTGGACAATATTAGGAATATCCAGAAAGGCTGATGCTGACATATAAGCAAGAGGATGCTCCTCCCGAAGAAGATGAAAAAGTGTCTGAGGAGGAACCCACGCCACCGCCATCTGATGAAGTTGCCGTCTCAACTGCTGAGTCAGCTATTCCACCACCTCCTCCAACCAACTTGGACACAGATGATCTACTGGTCAGTTTTGTCAATACTTGTATTGTTGTATGCGTATTATTTGGGAAAATAACTATCTGCTGTGTGCGTTTTTCCTGTTCAATAATAGTTCATCCATTTTATGTATATAAATTATTCCAGGGGTTGAATGTGCCTACAGTAGATGCATCAGTCATTGAGGAAAGCAATGCATTGGCTTTAGCCATAGTTCCATCTGGTCAGGATTCCTGCGTGCTCATATATTTGAAAGATTTTCTGCTTTACAAACTTTTTTTCTTTTTGTCATATTTTTAGGGATAACTACAAATTGTACCCGGGTTTAGCCTAATCACAAAGATCTTCAATTATCTTTCAAAATTACGCAAATACCTGTGTTACAAACACGCCTTGAGGTGTAGCTTGTAAAATGGAAACAAATGTCAAGGGTATTTGTAATTTTGAAAGATAACTGGGTTTTTAATAATTAGGCTAAACCTCAGGGGTAATTTTTGTTATTATTCCTCTTCTTTTATGTGGAAATATGATATTATCTTATGCATGCTGCAGGCACTACACCATTTGACCCTGCTGCTTCCCAAGGTAAAGATTTTGATCCAAGTGGATGGGAACTTGCCCTGGTTACCACACCCAGCACCAACTTATCCTCTGTTCAGGAGAGGCAATTGGTATGTCCTTGTGTTATTATTACTAGTTTTGGGAATTTCTCATCCCTCTCCCTGCCCACTCTATGTATTTTTGTGTTTAGCCATGTGCAAGACAAATACTAGTGAGCACTCACTTTGTTTTGTGATGCGAAAAGTCTCCGACGTGCACCCAGCACCATATATATTAGGGATAAATGGATAATTACAAAAAAAAAACTAAGGTTCGAGCTAATTACAAAAAAACCCAGAGGTTTTTGAAAATTGCAAAAAAACCCTTGAGTTTTGATTCCGTTTACATTTTCCACTTCACAAGCAAAAACAATTTCCAAAGTGCCCCTGACATTTATAAAAATATTACAGTTACCCCCTTAAATTTAAGACAATCAAACTTAAGTTTTTTTTTGTAATTTTGAAACATGTCTGGTATTTTTTTTTGTAATTAGCCCAAACCTTAGGGGTATTTTTGTAATTATCCCTAATTATTTCTCGTCAAACAAATGTATATGATGAATTAACAAATGTATATGATGAATTAACATATGCAAGTATGATATTTTGGTTTGTGGACGATTGAATGGCACAGGCTGGTGGACTGGATTCACTTACCCTTGAAAGTTTATACGATGAAGGCGCATATAGAGCGTCCCAGCAACCAGTATATGGAGCACCTGCTCCTAATCCATTTGAAGTTGGCGATCCATTTGCTATGTCCAACACTTTTCCTACGCCTCCACCAGTGAACAATCCATTTGATCCATTTCAGCCTGCTTATCCACAAGCCCAACAACACCAACAGCAATTACTGATGGGCCCCCAAAATCCTTTTGGCGATGCTGCGTTTGGAGCATTTCCCGTCACCCCTGCTTCTCACCCGCCAACAACCAATCCATTTGGGAGCACCGGCCTTCTATAATAGAAATGCACATACACAAAATGTAATTTACTCGGCTTAGTTGATTTTTGATATATTTGCAACGAGTGTCGGTATGATAATATGTATTAATCCAAAGGGGAAATTGTTTTTTTGAGCTTAAATCATATACTTGTCTTGAGTTGTAAAAATAGTTGTTCAATACTTTGAAAATGTACTTTCTTGATATGATACTTGATCTTCATCTATTACCAATTTGTTTAGTGGTCAAAAGGGGTGTTTTAGTGAGGGGACAAAAACTCGTATGAGACAGTATCACGGATTTAATTTCGTGAGACGGATCCTAATTTGACCCATATTAGGTAACCAATTTGAATTTGAATCTAACTTGCTTTGATTTGTAAAATGGGTTGGATCCGTTTCACGAACTTAAACCGTGAGACGGTCATACACCTAGACTTAGTCTGAGTGAGGTAGTAACTAGTAATGATAATGTGGATGTTGGAGGGGTTATGCAGTTGCATGCTGGTAATGAAATGATGATGACAAGTCCCTTTTCCACCAACAGTATCCATCATTTGGTTTTGTTGGCATGGATGGGGTAGGAAAGGATGACCTGAGGTATAAAAATCATTTGTAATCCTTCATATATAAATATTAAAGTACTATTTGTTTTCCTGCTGATGGTGAAAAGTATTAATTTCTCAACCAGATGAACACTACACAGAAGATCTTTCATTCATAAACTCTATTGCACTTTGTTTGCATATTCTAACATTTTCCTTCTAGTTTAGTTTTTTATTTTGGATTAATTTATTTTAGTGATAAGTTTCAAATGTTTTGATGAGGGATTTTTTTTAAGGTTTGGTTTGATTGTGGAAGAATTTTTTTTTAAAACAGTTATAAATACTTTCTTAACATTTATTTCAATTTTATAATTTTGCTTATTGAAATTTGTAAAAGGAAAAAAAAACCTCAAGAAGCTGTTTATATTCCTTTAAGAAGTATTATATTGAACTAGGATTTGTGAACTTTTCTTTCAAGTATTTTCTTTAATCAATTGTGTAACACAATAAGGTTCACTATAATTTAAGGTAACATTTAGTTTTGAAAAGATTGCCCATGTGTCACGTTGACTTCGACACCTCAACTTGATTTTTGTTGCGTTTACTTTTAAAGTAGTATGTATCAATGATTTTATTTGACTAATTGTATGAGAAATCAACAATGATACCGAACTAGAATTTGTGAATTTTTCTTACAGTATTTTCTTTCAAAGTTGACCAAGTGTTTTTTCAAATTTATCACTCGTGTAACATAATAAGGCACTATATATAATTTAAGGTAACATTCCGTTTTCAAAAGAACGTCCATAGAAAAAGTCGCGTTGACTTTGACACATCAGCCATAGAACTAGAAGCGCTCATTTGTAATGAGAATGAAAATGACTAAATGGCATGCGTATGTGATTTTTCAAACCAACTAGCTCCTGATAATGTGAATAACAATTGATATTCTTCTGTTCAAATCTGAGTGTTTATTGCTCTATGAGGGCAAAACACATAAATTGCACTTATAAAAAGCAATAACCAAGCAATATTTGGTGCATAATTGAGAACTTATTGGGTTGGATCCTCCTTAATCCATGATAATGACTAATATACCTTGTACTTGATTCATATTTATCATATAATTGTCTAATAAAAGTCTTCCATCAGCATCATCACATCAAATTTTTCTTCTTCTTCCACAAGTAGTGAAGCATAAGTTACGGAGTCGTGTCATAATTAATACGGAAAATTATTGAGATGTTATACTGATGGAACAAAGATTTACGCCCCTCAGAAAAACCATTCTCCGATGCTTGTTCCACCTTGATGCCTGCAAAACAACAGTGAAAAGGGAGCCGGAAAAGTTTTGTGGCACCAACGCTCAAGTCAGATCAAGCTTTGTAAGCCAGAGAAAAATAGAGTAAATAAGGTAACTTAGGTAAGTGCAAGAAAGTATCTCCCTAAAGTATACCTCAAATTGGGATACTTATAATAGATGCTTTAGAGCTAGGGTTTCCGTGAATTCCGAGATACTGTTAATATGAACCTAGGGCTTTCCGTAACGTAATTTCATTTGTGAGTAAACATTATCTATTATGAGCTCAGTTCTCAATTCTCAAATGAATATAATCTCGAACACAAAAGTCTTTGTAGCTCGGTTGTAGCAATTTGGTAATGTTTCAAGCCCATCATGACTGAGGTCTTTAATCTTGAGTCACTTCTGACGAAGCTAAGATCTAGGCCAACAGCTCGGCTTTTCTAGCCAAACTAACAGGTCGGTCTTATGATTAATCAAGCAACTCGGTATTTTAGCCGGAATAGCAGTTCAGTCTATCCGTGCCTTGTCATATACATCTGCAACGTTTTACTATGTATGTAAAAAACCAACATTTCTTGGACATAAATTGCCAACCAACATTTATGAATATTGACTCTCATCGGTCATTTATAAGATTACAGGAATTAATCAAAGTTTACAATTTTCTGCTCAAACTAAAAAATAGCAGTAAATTAAAGGGATCGGGTTAATTTCGAAGTCCGAAACCATTTTATTCTTGTTGTGCTTTGTGGTGACAAGCAAGTGTGGCAGCAGTCAAAATATTTTTCACATTCTAGACAGATTCTACTTCTGATGTCAACTATTTTGATCCTTTCAATTATTAAAGTTGAGGCATTTATTTTAATTTGAGTGAACAATGTTTTCAAGTATTTCCATTAAAAACAGAACTCAACAGTAAAAAGTTGCCAGTTTTTTTTTTAGGGAAAAACGGACTTTCATTAATGTTGCTGGAAAACATCCAGCTACGAGTGAACAAGAGTGGGATTATACCACCATTTTAACTGAGAATTCATATTTTTCGCAAAAAAAGCAAAATCATGAGCCAAGAAATTTTCATCACGTGGAGTCCAAAAAATTCCTTCAACAGGCAAAGAGCGCCTAAGCTGATGAATATCGCGGAGGATGTCTTGGCAGTGCAAGGGGCAGATGGCTTCTCCATGTATAGTAAGGACAACAGAGGCTGCGTCTCCAAAGATTTTGAATCGAGAGATAGATAAATCTTGGGCCATTAAGAGTGCTTCTCTGAATGCAAGAAATTTCACTTCTTTTGGATTGGAGACACCAATAAATTATTTCGAGAGACCTTTGCTAAATTGACCTTGGGCATCGATGAGAGCTACTCCAACACCTGCTCGATTTCTGTGAATTGAGATTGCTCCATCCACGTAGAAGCATGCTCCAGTTTTCGAGTTTCCAAGAAGCGGATGATTAGCTAAAGAAGGCGACATGCATTCTGGCCAACCCTGAGCTTCCTGAAAGTCCTTGAGCATGCGTCCTGCGGACAGAACCACTGTTCTGGGGTCCGAAATTAAGCCGTTAAATTTACCTTTGTTCCTGTGGTACCAAAGGAGATAGCAAATCGTGGCAACAAGCTCAATTGGTCCATCAGACGGGTTCGATATAAGGTCGCGAATTCATAAATGCCAAGCTGGTTGTTGGAATCTTGAAAGAAACTCGTAGAGGCCGGCACATTTCCAAGTGACTGTTGCGAGTGGGCAGTGGAAGAATACGTGGGAAGATGAGTTGTTCGCGTTTTGACACAAGGGACATGGGTCCGAATTGTGTAGTCCATGTCTAGCGAGGTTTTCGGGCGTGGGGATTGCGGCCGTGCAACAGCGCCAGAGAAAATGCTTAATGCGAGGTTGGATTCGGAGTTTCCAAAGGTGTTTCCATATTTTATTTGGGCCAGAGCTGGAGCTTGCGTTTGGGGAGAAAGAGAGGGGCGAATCATCTGAATTAATGTATGCATGGTAAGCCGATCGCATGGTGTGTTTCCCATTTTTAGCAAGGTGCCAACACCAAAGGTCGGGTGATGGGGTGTCTGGAAGAGTCATGTTAAGGATAATCTAGGCTTCGTCTGGGGAGAAAACAGTCTCAACCAAGGCTTTATTCCACTTGTTTCCTGGTTCGTTCAAAAGAGCTGACACGTTAGAATTGATAGGGATGATCTTCGGACTGCTGCAAATGAGAAAATTCAAAGGGCGGGGGAGCCAGGGATCCTTGAAAATTTTTGTATTCATTCCGGACCTGATGAGACGACGGGCACCCATTGAGATGATGGTTCTGCTGTCTAGAATGCTTCTCCAAGACCAAGACGGGCGGCTGCCGAGTGTTGCTTGCAAGAAGCCACAATTGGGGAAATATTTCGCCTTGTAAATTTTGGAAAGAAGTGATGAAGGCGAGGTTAGAATTCTCCATGCTTGTTTGCTAAGCATTGCCAAGTTAAAAGCCCGGAGGTTTCGAAAGCCCAATCCGCCTTATGACTTACTAACTGATAATTTATCCCACGATTTCCAATGTATTTTCTTTTTATCTGGAAGATCTCCCCACCAATAAGCTGCTGCAATACGCTGAATTTCATCAAGGATGTAGTCTGGAAGTTTAAAGCATGACATGGAGTACGTCGGGATGGCCTGGATAATGGATTTTATGAGGACTTCCTTACCAGCTTGTGATAGATTTTTGCCCTTCCAACCATTCAGGTTTTGCCAAATTCTGTCTTTGATGCTAGCGAAGATTTCTTTCTTGCTCCTACCGATAATGGAAGGGAGGCCAAGGTATTTATCATGATTAGCGACAGGGGACATGCCAAGGATCTGAAGAATTTCAGCGGCAACATTTGCTTTCGTGTTTGGGGTGAAGAAAACGCCAGATTTTTCGAGATTAATTTGTTGGCCAGAAACCCTTTCATAGAGGCGAATAGCAAACAATAGGTAGGAGGTTCGTCTTTAGTAGCATGTCCAAATAAGAGAGTATCATCGGCGAAGAAGAGATGCGACACGCGCGGACTCCTTTTGCAAACTGTGATGCCGTGTATTTTATTTCCGAGTTGGAGGTCCTACAAAATACATGAAAAAACTTCGGAGTAGATAATGAATAAGTAGGGTGATAAGGGGTCGCCTTGCCGGATGCCCCGGTGCGGAGACAATTTACCAAATTCTTTCCCATTTAAAAGGAATGAGAAGGAAGTTGATGAAATGCAGAGGTTAATAAGGCGAATTATAGAATTGCAAAGCCCATTTTTTCCAAAACGGCAAGAAGAAAACACCATTCTACCCTATCAAAAGCTTTACTCATATCAAGTTTAATAGACATAAGACCTAAATTACCCGAAGTTTTGTTTTTCATGTAATGATGAGTTTCGTAAGCCACAAGGATATTGTTGGTGATAAGTCTACTGGGGATAAAAGCTGATTGTGACTCGGATATAATATTCGGAAGCAAAAGGCGAATCTGTTAGCAATGACTTTGGAAGCAAGCTTGTAGACAATGTTACACAGACTAATCGGGTGAAATTGGGAGACCATAGATGCATTTTTGACTTTCGGAATAAGGACAATATGAGTAAAATTAGTGTCAGGGTGGAGCTGCCTATGATTTAGAAAATTTAACACTGAGTGAGTGATATCTTTACCAACAATGTGTCAAAATTTTTGAAAAAAAACAGGGCTCATACCGTCAGGACCCGGAGATTTGAAAGGGTGCATTTCTTTGAGGGCTTTGATGATCTCCTCTTCCCTGAATTGTTGCGCTAAGCTATTATTCATATCATCAGTGACCCGGGGGCGAATTCTCGCCAACGCCTGCTGCATGTCAGATGGACGCGGATTGGCTGAGGTGAAGAGTTGGTTGAAGTAATCAGTAATGATACGCTCGATAGCAGCTTCATCGGACTGGAGGTGGCCATTGGAATCTTTCAAAGCCTCGATGTGGTTAGTCTCTCTACGCTTGGAGGCAAAACGGTGGAAATAAGAGGAGTTTCGATCGCCCTCTTTGTACCAATATTGCTTGGCTCGTTGTTTCCATTTGAGATTTTCTTGGTCCAACAGGTGATCATGGTATGCCATTAAATTCTGAATTTTCATTTTAGTGACTTCAGTAATGGTGCCTTGTTGAAGAGTTTCAATCTCTTTTTTGCACTGTAAAAAGTTGCCAGTTAATTACAGTAAGAAAGTATGTGATTATCAATTTTTGCAAAAGAATTGGTACGTCAACAAACTTTATAAATTGTGGTCCCTAAGGTTTCTAATTATTTTAGAAGATTTTAGAGTGAGGACCAGCTCATCCACAAGTTTTTTACACTACACTTAACATTAATTAAAATAAAATAGAATTTTCCATATAATTCGGACCAGATAAATAAGAAATCGAGTATATTTGCAGAGAGTTAGTTCAGTCAGAGATAAATTATCCCGACCCACAAAAAATAGAAAATAAAAATAAAGAAAATAAATAATAAATTACACAAAAATAAAAGAGAAAAAAATAGTCCCTTTGGATAAATTGGAACGATACAAAGAAGATTAGCATGACACGAATAAATCGAGAAAGAGAAAAAGTAAATGGTTTTACAAAGTGTGGTGGAAATTTTACAGAATCAAGTAGAAAAGTTTGACCTAATTTGGCTAGACCACTGATGACTGAAAAGTCATTCCAGTTTCATGAGACTGCTGTCTCATATCCTGCCAATATTTATGATTTATCCTCTTCTTTCCACTTATTTCCAAAATAAAATAAATAAATAAATAATTTATATGTATATAGTACAAAAGAAGAGAATGATTTGTTGTGCAAAGGGCTGGAAAAAGACATGGGAATGCCTGGTGTGAGCTGTACACTGTGCACTTCATTAAATGTTAGTGATTGAAAAAATTATTTAATGGAGCGTGTACAATAAATTTTATTTCAAAAATTCAAAAGAAAACTAATTAAATTCAATATTAAAAATAATTAGACTGAGGATAAGTGATTTGCTCAGTCACATCAATGTACCACAGCTATATATAATTCCACATTTATATTATATTGAAAATTAATTCACAACAATAATGTGACAATTTTTGGTTGCCATCAGTAATTATTTATATAATTAGCCATGTAATTGAAAAAGGTGAGCAAAAGAATAATGTGAATTTTCAATTCCATGTAGGTGCAAAGATATGAATATATTTGATTATGGACCAACAATTAAAAAAGAAGGAAAAGATAGACAAATATGATGAGGTCCAACATCTAGCATCCTTGTATGGGTCCCCCTTCCTCGCTTTGGGTGTGGCCTACCAAATTCATTTTCTTGGTTGATGGGTCCCACCCATTTGATGCCATTGAAGAAATATAACAAGATTTTGGCAAAGCAAAAGGTGTTTTTGGATCCAAAGTTGAGACTTAGCATCATTCATGGGTGTGGGTGGCACAGCAGCATCACTTATTTAATTGCCACAAAATGTTAAATTTCATCCCAAATTCAATGTAACGTTAAAAATAAAAAAAATGTGAATCTAAAAAGTATAATAAATATTTACATATATATATTGTACAAGAATTCTTGAAGGACATTAATTTTGGATTGATGAAATTGAAAATAACAATTTCAAATTCGTAATAACAAGTTAATTGAATCTATTTGGATAATCTCATATTCATAACTCATAATACATAATACATAAATTTCAAAATTCATTGAATTAATACATAGTCATAATACATTAATTTCAAATCATAAACATCTTATTTTGAGTTATTTTTTGAATTGGTGTGGTGGATTTGAAATTTATCATTTGAAATATTCAAATTCTTTCATCAACTTAATATAAAAGTCTTTAAATACCATGCGGACAACTGCAATCGATAGTGGTCGAGTAGTTATGATTCTCAAACCCAGAATAGATGTCTGAGGTTCGATTGTCATCACTCCTCCCTACCCAGAATATGTACTCAAAAAAAAAAAACTATGCCGAATATAAACGTGAAATAGGAAATCTGAACACTTAGTACTATACTACTATTTATCCTCGTTGCGGTCATAAAAAGTAAAGTATGTGAAAATATATAAATATGCTTTTCTTTTTTTAATGTAATGAAGCGTTAATATCCTCATTTTAAATTTACAAGATTTTTTACTTTTTCTAGCTCTGTTTGAAATTTTCAGGAGGAAAATTTCGAATTCCTGAAAAAAATTCTCCGTTTCTAAAGTTCCAAATCTTCTTCAGCTAAATAAAACCACTTCTTTCTCTCTATCTCTCTGCAATTCAGCTCTTTGCTTATTTCATTTTCTGATTTCTATTGTCTAATAACATTTTTATCTGTTATCCGCCTTTGCATACAGCAAAACAACCAAGTATCAAAAAATATGGCTGCGAATAAATTTGCAACCATGTTACACAGAAACACCAACAAGATTACTCTCATTCTCATCTACGCATTTCTTGAATGGGTTTTGATACTCCTCCTCCTATTAAATTCTCTGTTTTCTTATTTGATCATCAAATTTTCCGAGATTTTTGGCCTAAAACCTCCATGCCTATGGTGTACTAGGCTCGATCATATCTTTGATCCTGAAAAAAGGAACAAAAATATTCCCAGAGATCTTCTTTGTGAAGTTCATGCTAAGGAGATTTCCAATTTGGGGTACTGTACGAATCATCGTAAGTTGGCTGAATCTGAAGACATGTGTGAGGATTGCTTGTTTTCGAGGCCTGGGTTTCAGGGATTTTCAAACAATTTTGCTCTGTTTCCATGGATTAATGAATTTGGGGTGATTCAGAGTCATAAAGAAATGGTGGGTGAGAATGGTGAGGTAAGTTTGAACTGTTCTTGTTGTGGGTTAAGTTTAGATAATAGTATATTTTCCTCTTATATAATGCTCAAAACATCATATTGGGATGTTTTTGAATGTGCCCAGAAAGAAAATTTGATTACTGAGGCAGGGGATGTTTATGATAATAATGTATCAGATTTTGCTGCTGTTTTGTGTGATGATGAAAAGGGTTTGGAAGATAAGATTGAAAGTGAGAAGAAGTTTTGTGAATTAGATGAAAATATGGATGTAACTGAAAAGGGTAAAAAAGAGATTAGTTCTATATCAGTATCTGTTGAGAATGAGGCATTTGAGTTTGAGGTAAAAATGGAAAATGTGGAAGAAAAAAATAATTTAATCATGCAAGATAAATCTGTTCAAGCTTGTGTTGAAGAAGATGCTCCTCTTGAAATATCCCCTCAGCATCTAGAGTTTTTTCTTGATTATAGTGGTCATAGGTTAGTTCCAGTCGAATCGGTCGATTCGAGAACAGAAGAAACTCAGAGTAAATGTGATGTTAAGGTTGAAGATGATGACAATGCTAAGTATCATGGTTCCACTAAGTGTTGTGAAGTTCAGGTTGAAGAAAATGAGGATTTGGTTTTGAAGAACAGAAGCAGATTAGATGAGGTGGATGTGGTTTTTGATTTAGATTTAAACGAGGAACCGGATTTCGCAATGCTTGAATCCATGGGGATGGGAGAGGATGAAAATGCTCTGGTTTTTCATGCAAAGGACTGTCATTTTGTGATGGAGGGGTTTGAACAATTCGACAATTTTCCGTTAAGCCAGTTTTTTCCTTCTGAAGGTGTTAGTGATGTTCAAGAAATGGGAGCAATGCATTTGGATATCCATACAGGTATTTGAATTTAAATTCATTTTTTCTTATCAAGATATGTGGTATTACCATGTAAAACACAAGCTAACTTAAACCCTTTGCTTGTAGAATGTGAAGACATTGCTCAAATGGAAAACAATGAAAATGAAGCTGATGTCTCAATTGGAACAGAAATTCCTGATTTAGATATAACCGACGAAACACAAAATCAAGAATCTCTTAATTCAACGAGTTCTGCCAATCTTTATGAAGCAGTCGATCATAGTAATATCCGTTCTTATCTTATACCTCTTAAAATTAGAACTCTAGTTCCTTTTTGTGCTTTTCAGCGCGATTTCTAATTAGTTTTTCTGTTAGGTCCTATGCAAGTTGAGGAACATATGATGAACAATGAGCCATCGGATGAAGAGTTTATGGATGAAAGTTTCACTAGTGAGTTGGAAGAAAACTATGGAGTTGTTACTATCGAACACTTAAAATCGGCACTCAGAGAAGAACGAAAGACTTTGCAGGCTTTGTACGTTGAGTTAGAAGAAGAGCGAAATGCTTCATCCGAGGCTGCCAATCAAACAATGGCAATGATAAATAGACTCCAGGAAGAAAAAGCAGCAATGCAGATGGAAGCTTTTCAGTATCAGAGAATGATGGAGGAACAATCTGAATACGACCAAGAAGCTTTGCAGCTATTGAATGACCTTATGGTAAAAAGAGAGAAGGAAAAGCAAGAGTTGGAAAAGGAGTTGGAAGTGTACAAAAAGAAACTTTCCGATTACGAAACGAAAGAAAAGATGAGGGTACTAAAGAAAAGCAATGGAAGTAGTAGAAGTGGATTTTCATCTGGTTTTTGTAGCAATGATGAGGATGATAGTGATGGATTATCAATAGATTTAAATCACGGGCATGAAGAAATTGATGACGAAAATACCCCTGTCGATGCGGTTATCAGATTTGAAGAGTGTTTAGCTGATTTTGAGGATGAGAGGTTGTCCATTCTTGCAAAGCTTAAGGTCTTAGAAGAAAAGCTTATGACATTAGACAATGTGGTCGAAAATGGTCATTGCAATAATGGTGACGGAAATGGACATGCGAGTGGTTTGGTTAAAGAAATGAACGGAAAGAATCACCAAGAGAGAAGAATCGGAGGCCGGAAAGCAAAATCGCTTCTTCCTCTTTTCGATGCAACAAGTGATGAAAATGGAAATGGAAATGGATTTGGTTCAAATGGAGTGCACAATTCCTATGTATCAATGTTCGAAACGGAAAAAAACAAGAGGCTCGGCATTGAAGAGGAAGTGGATCATCTGTATGAAAGGTTACAAGGTCTTGAATCAGATAGAGAGTTCTTTAAGCATTGTGTTAGCTCCTTAAGAAAAGGTGACAAGGGAATGGATCTTCTTCAAGAGATCTTGCAACATCTACGTGATCTTCGTAATGTGGAGCTTCGTGTGAGAAATTTAAGTGACATATCAGGCATTTAGGAGTAGCACAACACTTTTTCTTTTTTTTTTTTTTTCCCTCCAAGTTTTTGATTTTTTATTGGGTAATTACAAAAACACCCCTGAGGTTTGGGCTAATTACAAAAAAAACCCAGATATTTTTGGAAATTACCAAAAAAAAAAAAAACCTTTAGATTTGATGTGTTTTAGATTCCCTTCCTTCAAATGCAAAAAACATTTCAAAAGTTCCCCTTACGTTTATTAAAATATTACAGTTATTCCCTTAAATTTAAGAGGGGTTTTTTGTAATTTTCAAAAACTTCTTGTTTTTTTTTTTTGTAAATAGCCCAAACCTTAGGGTTCTTTTTGTAATTATCCATTTTTTTATTTTAAGGGTGAGAAAAAGAGGAGTATGTAAATCCCTTTCCAGCATCATCTTACATCATTATAATCACATGAGGTTTGTTCATCATTTGGAAGGCTAAAGTTGGTTTTAGTTGTATAATACATGAACTCATTTGTATGTATATAGAAAATTGTTTGTTTGTTTACTGTTTTTGAGTCAGTTTTCATTCTTTTCTTTATTGTCAAGTTCACACAGAGTTGTACAGTAGTATTATTTAATAAAGGAAGCAAAAGATTGCTTTCACAATGGATTATGCTTTAAGCATAAACAAAAACAAACTTTTGGTCAGTTTACACCATTCTAAAAAACCAGTTGTTTAAAAAATTAAAATGCTCAATTAGAACTCACTTAACATAATGAAATAGTTTAATTATTTGTATCCTGTAGTGCCCACTAACAGAGCCTTAAATAATTCTTGAAAATTCTAATTTGCCTTTGAAAGTCACATTATTTCACATGCTAATTAAATCAGTAACTAAGCAGCATAGCATCAAAATCCGTACCAAATATGATAAACTGTTGGTAGCAGTTACAAATATAATTGTACCTCCAAATTAAAAAAAAAAAAACCAACAATATTTCTCAGTAAAAAAATAATAATGATAAATTTGTACCTCTATTTTATGGGAAAAATTAGAAAATCCAAATAAAACAATATAAATCCCCACAATAAATTTTCAAAAATTAGAAGACTGACTCATCAACTTGAATAAATAAATCATGGCAAAAGTCAAAACCTACAAAAATAAAAATCTAAAAAAAATATTTAATAATATCAATAATGTTACCAAAATTATATATTGTTGTCTCTTGTTTTCTTAATTACTCTAATTATTTCTTTTATATATGTGTATTAATTTTTCATGTATCGTTACATGATCAACTTTTACACAATTTTAAACAGTATTTTGTTGTAGGACTTTAAATATTAAACAATATTTATATGCACATTTTTCTAATATCTATCTTACCCCCATTTTCAAAATTTTGGATCCATCACTGCTTGGTAGACAAATAAATATTGTTGCATTTCCTTAGCTCTATACACCAGAGAATATATATATATATATATTTCATTTAAGATTATTAATTATTTGTATTACCTCTTTTAATAATGACAGCTGATCAAATTTATAACTACATCAAACTAGTTTGATTGCTTTATCCACAACATTGTTGCACATGGACATGGACAAGGCCAATTATGCAACAAGGTTGATCCATTTTAATACAAGTACTTTAATCGCTAGACTTGTTTGCCTCATGATTATTACTCGCAGGCCTCGTTTACTTTTTTGGTTGGGATATAAAATCATTGATAAAAGATGTGATTAGTTCTTGGACATGAATTTTTATGTGTAATTCGTTGGATTATAAGAATGATTCATTTGTACCAAATATAATCTAATGTTTAAATTGTAGGATAAATGTGTTAGTAAAGATAATTTCCCCAAATTAGCCTTAACATGACATGAGAGTGAGAAATTAAGAAATGTATCACAATATATAAAACTAAGTTTATGAACCACACTAAGACTAAACCCGAAGGTTTGTAAAACACATGCTCTATGTATCTATCAAACTATCCTTACTAGATCATACGCTTTGATATTTTGGTATGAATAACCCCCAACCCCCTCCATTTGACAGTAGGGAACTTTTACCATTCATTGTCTCTAATTCTATCATTGACTTGAGTGTAAAGGGATATCCGAAAACCTTTAACTGTTTATTTGTATTGCGAGTAGACCCAAATTTATCAGTTATTTCTTGACAAAATGTTCAATAATTCCCGATTGTTCATGTAGATCTAAAGTGCAACTAGGGTTGTGCACGGGACTTGGAGATCACCGGAACCGAACCGATATCCGAACCAAAAATATCCGTTGACTTTTTTTACTTTCTCCGAACCGAATCATCCCGAAATGTTTTTGGTACGGTTCTGGAGATTTTTAAAATATCCGTACCGAGAACCGTACCGAACCGTAACGTTCTGTACCGAACCGAAGATCCGAAATAGAACCGATTTTTAAATTTTTTTTAATATATACATATATATTATTTTTGGTTCAACCATATTAATTTTAGTATTTTTTAAACTTAAAAAAAAAGTGTAAGCCCATAGCCATACTCTTAGCCCAATGGTGACTCACAACCCAACCCATCAACCCAATCCACAAAACGCCCCAACCCCAAACCCAGTTAAGGCTTAAATGATCTCAAACCCTAGCCCTAAGTCAATCAGATTTCCCCTCCATCTCTCCCATCTCTTCACGCCGCTGAGTCGCTGACCACCAGTCCACCATACACCACCATTCGCTCAAGCGAGTTTCAAAAGAGGATATACGTCGAGTTTCAATTAGAACAACAACATTATCAGGAAGAAGATGAAGAAGACGAGATCTCCTGTGGATATTGCCAACAAAGAGGATCCTGAGATGTTTGAACTACCCAATATCAAAGGTAGACTAACATACCTGGATATTTCAAAAGTGATATACGTCGAGTTTATATTATTCACTTGTAATTATGTAATCAGCAGAGGAAACACGCAAAACAAGTGGAGGAAACAAAAAAAGTAAGAAGTTGAGAACTAACAAAATACAGAATGGCAAAATTTGATTCACCTTTCTGTGGTTCTCTGACTTTTATGTTTCAATGCTTGTACTGGAAAAGTAAAATATGGACACTTCTTTGTCAATAGGTAAGTCAAATAAGCGTGGAAAAATGAAAAAGAAGAGTCGGTCAGTGGAAAATGAAATATCCTCGAATAAATTGCTGGAAAAGAGCAAGATGAAGTTTATCAGATGTCCTCAGGGGATGAAGTTTATCAGATGTCCTCAAGTTTCGATAGCTCTTTTATCTGCTACTCTTATTTTCATGTCGCAACATCACTGATTTCGTGCTGTGTGCAGAGATCATGATGCTGCAAAGCAAATTTGAGCAGGATAAAATGCGGATACAACAAATGAGAGCTGCAAGGAAATTCCGTCCCTATTAATTGCGGTTCTGGACGTTATTTCAGAACACTTGTTTGCAGTTCATCTAAATACACATGTGCCGTCCTGGATCTTATTTTGTTTCTTCCTTATATTTTACACCGTAACTCACATTGAAATAGCAGACTGTCACGGACTTGATCCCTTGTCAATGAACCATGCGGCCAAGGCGCTCACGTTCAATTTGAAATGTCTGTTTACTGTCATTTTGCCGCTTAATTATTCTGTTCACTTGTATTTCAAGATGAGTTGTAGATGTGAAATTGTACTGCAAATTAAGGGATAATTTCAGAAATGGTACCCCAAGTTTAACTACTTTTTGTTTTTGGTACCCCATATTCTCAACTCATCAAAAATGATCATCAACGTTATACTTTTTAATCACTTTAGGTACTCGCCGTTAATTGACCGTTAAAAACCAGCGATTTAACCTGCAATTGTGGGTTGAGAGGGGGAAATCCTAATTGATCGGTGGCTTAAACATTTGTAGGTGATTTTCCTCAATTTCTTGTTCAAATCTCTTCTTCCCCAATTTTGATCCCCAACCCTAAACCCTAAATCTCTTAATTGTGTCAAATATTATCTCAAGTAGATGAACTCATGAGCTACTAGCGCCTCAATCCTGATTTCATACCCCTCTCTCTGCTCAACACCGATTGAGGAACGATTTCGTATGCTATTTCATTTGATGTTTTTGGGAGTAGAGATATGGGTTTGGAGTTTTCCAAGGCGTTGGATGAATCTAAAACGAGTTTTAGGTGACGCCGTTTTCAGTCCTCCGATATTCCCTCTTTTTATCTATCTTGTGCCCCCAGCTCATCGTTCCGTTCTTTCTAGTGAGAAAAACTCAAAAGTGGTTGAGAATGTTCCTTCTACATATTCTACAGACTCTTTTGTTTCTTTATTGTCATTGTTAACCTTAACTTCTTCTGATCTGTTTACAGAATCTGTCTTTTATTTATAATTGAGGGTCTGGAACTTTCCCTCACCATTTCTATCCTTTTCTGGGTTCTTTCTATTCGAACACGCAAGCGGGGTCTGGTACAATGGCAGAATGAAGAAGAAGGTGGAAAGAGCTAAAGAATGATAAAAGGAAATAAATGGCATTGCTTTGTCATAAATTTATTTTGTTTCCTTAGTTATTTTCTAAATGTATGATAAAAAAAAGTTATTTTCTCAATGCAATTAATAAATTTTTTAACTCTCTAATTATTAGTTATAAGTTAAATAATTAAAAAATTTATCTAAAGAAAAATATTTAAAATTTATTTGAAATCAAACTGTTTTAATTAAGTTTTAAGTAACACATACTAATTTAAAAAAATATATATTTTATATTATTTTAATTTAGTTTGTAAAACAATAATGTTAAATGTTACTTGTTAAATAATGATTAATTATTATTAATTATTATTGGTATTTCTACTTCTCAAAGAATAGTTAATTAGTTAATTGATTAATTACAAATTGATTTTGTAGTTGATTATTTTATCCACGTCGTCATCAGGTCCTTTAATTTGTTATTTAATTATATTAATTAAAACTATTAATTAAGTGTTACCAAATATAATATATTAGTTACGAATTAATAAATATCCTCTTTCGTAATACAATTAATGTTTTTTACGTTTTTTTTCAAGAGTTAATTGAGGATTTAAGGTTCTAGAAATTAAAGAACAAGTTAAAATAACGAAAAAAATGTATTTACCAATTTTTTTTATTCATCTTTACCTGTTGTAGCAGGTTATCCGGTCATAGTTGACGGTCAACTAACGGTCGGTAGCAACAATGATTAAAAAGTGTAACGTTGATGACCATTTTTGATGAGTTGGAAACATGGGGTACCAAAAGCAAAAAGTAGGTAAACTTGGGGTACTACTTCTGTAATTATCCCGCAAATTAATTTCAAAGGCATAAATTAAGATGACACCAGGAATTATCTTTCGTGCGCCAAAGTGTGGTCTTTTCGATGTTCGGATGAAAATAGATTCTTACATTGTTGTTGTATACTAGTTTAATACGACGTTCTCAAGACCCAGATCAATATGTCAAAATATCCGGGAAAATACTTATGAGTATTGTTTCTGAGTATTGTTATTATAGGGGTGTTAGTCGTGTCGTGTTTCGTGTTCGCGGGTCGTATTCTGACATAGTTATAACAGGTTTGACCCGGGTTATTATACACGACCTGTTTATGACACGGGTCATCCGACACGACACGAAAAACATATATAATTTAAAGTTGACATGGACAAAAATTAAAAAATGGAGAAAAAATTGAAATTACAAATAAAAAATACATTAAATATTAAAAAATTATTAAACAATGCATTTAATAATTTTTCCATTATCATATAACCAACTAAAATATCACAAAATATTAAAATAATATCACTATAAAATTAAATGGGTTACATAGGTCAATCGTGCCGACACACGGGTCGATCTAACCTGACCTATTTATTTTTCGTGTTAACCGTGTCCGACCCGATTTTGACCCGAACCTGTTAAGGGTTATACATGTACCTGCTAAATCATGTTAGGTTCGTATCGGGTTATCGTGTCGTGTCACAAATTGACGCCCCTAATTGTTAAGTGTTGTGGAAATGCATTTTAACTGCATGTGCAATAAAAGAAATGGATAATTACAAAAACACCCCTAAGATTTGGACTAATTACAAAAAAACCCAGAGTTCTTTGAAAATTACAAAAAAAACATTGAGGTTTGATTTTGTCTTACGTTTTTCCCGGTGATTTTCGAAAACATTCAAAAAAAAAAACCACAAAAATATTACAGTTACCCCCCTCAAATTAAGACAAAGAAACCTAAAGGTTTTTTTTTGTAATTTTGAAACATGTCTGGGTTTTTTTGTAATTAGCCCAAAAAACCTAAAGGGTATTTTTGTAATTATCCCTAAAAGAAATCTGAAAGCCTTCGAAATTTGCACTTTTCTATGGTTTTTTAATCACTTTTCCAAGAGTTGTTTTAAAAATGTTTAAAAAAAATGGGAATGTTCATTTAAAACTATTTTCTGTAAGATAGACTTTTATACTTAAATGTCCATTTCAACTGAGTTTCCTAGATGTTTAGTGATTTGGATGAATATTTTCTCATTCAAAGTATTTGGCTTGTCCTTGAAGCATTTGATAGTGAAGTGGACTCGAATTGGTATAGCCAATTCCCCTTCTTGGTTAAATTTGTAAGCCAAGTTGGAACTTAGCCAGTTGGCTACGATTTCTTGTAATTTTCCGTGAGTTTATTTATGAAAGTCTATCGTTTGGAAAAAAAAAAACCTAGGACGTTCTCCAGACCCAAAACTAATAATAAGATTTGACAAATAACATATGCTACATTCTGTTTCTTACACGTCCAAACAAAAGATCAAAGGTCAAATGAAATTCCAGCCAGTCAAATTGTCAACAATTTAAATATAATTTTTTAATAACACGGCCAATATACTTTACATATTTCACTCAATATTTTTTCTATAACAAAATAGAAGAACAAAAAAAATAGAACAAGAAATTCTAAAAGAGATGCATGAACTCAGCCCCAAAAGAAGAAAAACAATTCATAATATAACAACCTCAAATTTATTCCAAACATAAATGAGCTTTTAATCCATAAACAAATTCTACTCAGGCATAACAAAATATATTCATAGTTCAACACTAGAAGCAAAATTAAACACAAAGCAAAGCAGTAAAAGAATGAATATCCAGATCACATTTGACAAGTTTATTTCTTGTCAACTTCCTCATCCTCATTCTCACTCCAACAGCATTGGAGAGTCGACCTCGGGGACCCACAGCCCCTCGTGCTAATGAAGTCATGTTGCGAGTAATCGAACCCCCATTGCCAAGAGCCTCACAACTAATTCCTCCACGGCGCATATCCTATAATATCCATACCAAATTTCGAATCAAGCTCTTTTTCTCAACGTGAACTATGCAACGCCACGTAAAAACTTCGCTACCGGGAAGACGCAACACACGCTCGAAGATCGGAGTTAAACCCACTTGTTTAAAATCGTAACCCACAGCTTCAAAACTAGCATAACTAAACCCATCTTCCGGTGTGACATGAATTGTAGAGATTGCACTCCCTTCAATAGCATTCATCGAATAACCGCAAGGGTCGAAATCGAAATCACAAATCTCAGATTTGGGTAGGATTTTACTTATACCAGAAACTTCTGTCATAATAGCAGCAGAGCTCGATTGAGACTTGAAAAATACAGAGGCCTTCTTCTGGTCCAAATTGGTCATGCACATCTCTAATGTGTAAACAGGAGCCTTGTTGTTTGTTGATTCGGCACTGGCAGAGTAAACGTGCCATTTCTCATGTTCATCATCACCACCGTCCATCACGTAGGCTTTGCTGGTAAGGCCATGTTTGGTGAAATGGCTATCGAGAACATCCACTTCTTCGGAAAAGCTTCGGTGTGGAAATGGCTGAGCGCCCGGAAATATGAAGCTTCTGCGTGTGTATTTAACAGAACTCACGGTGAGTTTGAGTGTATCGGCCAACTTAAGAATAGGTGGGATTGAGAGCAGCAATTTAGTAGTCCCACAAGTTTTCAGAATTATCTTGTAATGGTACACAAAAAGGCTAGACTCTGATAGGACATAGGAATCAACTTCAGCATTCTTTAACGATGAGACAATGGTGCATTCTGATGAGCCCAGTATTTCATCCAATTGGGCTTTGGATAAAGATCGGAGACCTAGACTAGCAGGATCAGAAAATATTGTGGGCTCCAAAAACGAAATCTCAAGCCTCTTCTCATAACCTTCGAAGCCGATTGGAGAGACTTGTAAGGCCATTTTGAATCAGAAGGAATGAGTGCTGTTTGGAAGCAAGAATAACAAGGACAAGGAAAGATGAGGAAAGAAAAGCAAAGAAAGAAAGAAAAGCGAGTGTTTTGAGGTTGAAAGCCAATTCCCTTTGAACCACTTGAAGTGGTTAATAATTCGCATGACTTGATGGGTATCGGGATGGCTTGCGAGTGCACTACAATAAAAGAAAGACATTGGTAAATACAAATTGTATGATCGTTAAAGCAAATCAACTCAAAATCATATTGGCAAATAAAAGTAAACTCACGTTGGAGAGGCGAGACTTGAATTTCTTGATTCCTCCGTGTGGTCGAATGTCTTCAATCTTTGTATCAGGGGAGCTTCGTAGGATAAGGATTTACTACTCTTCGGACTTCTTCTTCTCCCACCTTTTGACTCCATTAGCTCATTCAATTCTCCCTGACAAACATCAAATGAGATCGATCAGACCAGACGGAAAATCAATACATTGAACTTATCAAGGCTATGAACATAGATGTAATAGTACCACGCTAAAACTCACAAAACAACTGGAGTTGATAAATCAAATATTTTTTGACAACACAAAGGAATATAGCCCACAACTGAAATAAGTTAATGGAATGTCAGGATACGATAATAATCTCCACAAGGGTTTTATTCCAATCCTATCCAAGGTTGTTTTGTTAATAATGTTGATTCATTCCACTAGGGTGTGAGACAATGCAACAAGTAAAAATGAGAAACAAGGAAAGTTAGTTGATAATCAAATATCTTTTGACAACACAAATGAAAATATCCCACAACTGAAACAAGTGAATGCAAGGGGGAAAAGGCAAAAATGTCTGGATAGTATAGTACATGACATTACCCTTTGTAGTAAGGTAGAAGGTGCAAATATATGCCAATGAAGAGCATATTGAAGCATGAGATAAAAATGGTTAATAATTATAATTTACCCCTGGTATAACACAAAATGTTTACCAAAAGACAAATAATAAGGAAAACAGGAATATCCTCTACAAGAGAAAGGTCAATCAGACTACGCATCTATTTCACAAAAATGCAAACCAACTCCCTGCACAATTCACCATGTATTTTATAAGAAAAACACTAATAAATATCCCCACTGTGTTTTCATTCAATTTTTTTTTCTGTCTATACCGCCCTCTTTTCATTGGTATTTTTTCCTTTTTCTTTTTCCCATCTTTCTTAGCCTTTTGTCCATTCTCTATGCTTTCCAATTTTCCCTTTTTTCACATTCTCTCCAGATCCCCCTCCAAGTGCCATCCGGCCCAACCCCAACCATAATACTAATGGCCTTCCATCCAGAAAAAACACCCAACCATTACCCACCCGCTCCCGACCAACAATAGGCCACAAGCCACCCGAACCCAACATTATCTATAAACATATCTCAATATATATATGAATGTATTTTATTGCAGATATAATCAAGAATTATAAAGTATCAACTGTGGACCGTTCAAGCAAGATCTACAATCTATTATAAACAATTAGTATAATTAACCATAATCTATCACAATATCCAAGAAAAAAACATACACGCCTATTGATAAGGGTCTTTTTATGCATGTTTTATGTGATATTTGAGTAGAATTCGAGTTATTTTATTGTTAGTTTTGTAAATTTTTTATTGTACATAGTTCATATTACTCCGAGGTGATTTTATTGATGTAGATTGACCATTCGGGGCTAATTTTGGTGAATTTCGGACCATGGATTCATGTCAAAACATATCGGGGAGTTTAAGGATGCAAAAACGCTCGAAATTCCAAGTCAAATGCGTCATTTCGGGGCCTTTTTGGTCCAACACGGGCAGGGGGTGTCGGGCAACACGGCCGTGTTCACGGGAGCCAAAAACTCGAAATTTTTGCACAAAAAGACCTCCAACACGGCCTGGCCGTGTTTTAACACTGGCCGTGTCGGGGAACACGGCCTGGCCGTGTTGGGAAGCACGGCTATGTCGGTGAGTCCCTTTGTGATAAAACAAAGACGGCCGGCCGTGTCGGGGACATTTCTGGGCGTGTCAGGGACCTTTTTTACAACTTTTCTTTGCGGAATTTGGGGAAAACTCACCAACCAACCCATTTTGGCCACTTTTGTACACTTTTAACTCTCTATTTTCTTTGAAACATGTCTCCATGTCCCCTCCTCATCACTTGAATACAAGAATTCACCAACCAACAAGGAAAATGGGGGTGATTGTTTAATAAAAAGAGTACTATCAATGTATTGGTTGCCTATAAAAGCGAGGTTGAAATTGGGAGATTCATTCATTAGATACTCGGGAAATATTCATTGTATTCACTTCATTAAGTAGAATTGGGATCAAGAGGTCTTGGAGAAGAAAGTTTGGGGCAATATTGGAGAAGAAGACTTGGAGCAACATCATCAATCAAGGAAGAAGTCCATTAAGATTTTGAGAAAGATAAGTACACCATGTCTACAATACTTAAATCTTCTTGTGTAATTTACTCTTTTGACAAAATCATGAGTAGCTAAAATCTTAGTGTTTGAGTGTAATGAACTCTAGAATGGATTTGTGATTGAGGTTTGTATGTTTTTAATAAAATTATCATGTCTTGTGTGATTCACTTATATCATGCTTATCTCATTTGAGTTAATATTTTCGGTATATTAATTTGATATCTTTTCTTCATCGGGTAATCGAAAGATTTATGGTGAAAAAGAAATTGTATAAGTGAAAAGAGTTGCATGCAATCCTAGATATAGGACGACATAAATCTTCTGGATTAGGGTCAAACCTAATATGGGAATTCATAAATCGTTATAATGCAATCTTGGGGGTTTTAACTAGAAAGAGATTTCAGTTAATCAACTTGAGATTAGGAGTTTTTCGCTTGAGAAAGGGATTAACTTAAATCGGGAATTTCTACGGTCCACATAACATGGGATTTTATTAAAAGAGGTTGGTTTTTGCTTAAGGGCTTATGGTTGAATTTTTAACTTGTCAAATCACAAAAACATTCTAGAGGGATTTACATTCAAACACACTTCTATCTCTTGATCTCTTATTCTACAAATTTTACTTCATTTTTACAATTTATAATTTGTTTTCCTTTTTCATCAAACAAAAACTCGAAAATTGTTAGATTAAATAACAAAAAGACGGTAATTATTAGTACTTACAATCCTCGTGGGAATGACACTCGGTACTCAATAATCTATACTATAAAACGATAGGTACACTTGCTTACTACGGTTTTAAAGGTAGCTTTTGAGCCATCAAGTTTTTGGCGCCGTTGTTGCGGGATTGTAATATTAAGAACGCTTTATTTTTGTTAATTTAATCATTCTTTTTACCATTATCTTTCTTTTTATCTATCTTTGTAAGTCTTGGTTTATACTTATCCTCTTTATTTATCGCAAAGTGCATGCCTACTCTCGTCGTCGAGGGAAGTGCGAAATCGCCGATAGTAACACGGAGGAAAGCATTAATCTGACTACGAGGAGGATATAGACGAAATCAAAGATTTTGCCATGGCGGATGAACAAAGAACTATGCGATTACGCGAAGCCATCCATGGATGGCACGACGTCAAGCATTGTAAGGCCCATTGTTGCCGCCAACAATTTTGAAATTAAACCCAACGTTATTCAAATGGTGCAACAGCTTGTCCAATTTTGATCTACCGGATGAAGATCCCAATAATCACATCGCGAATTTTCTTGAAATTTGCGACACTTTCAAAATCAACGGGGTCTCCGATGATGCCATCCGCCACGCTTATTCCCATTCTCTCAGGGGACGGGCAAAACAGGTGGTTAAATACTTTGCCAAAAGGAACGATTACAACATGGAATATTATGGCGGAAAAATTCCTTTTGAAGTATTTCCCCCAAGCAAAGACCGCAAGATTAAGGAACGAAATCTCTTCATTTACTCAAGCGGCGATGAAACTTTATACGATACTTGGGAGAGATTTAAGGAATTATTGCGAAAGTGCCCACACCATGGCCTACCAATTTGGATGCAAGTCCAAACATTTTATAATGGGCTACTTTCGCAACAAGACAAATGATCGATCGGTGGCCGGGGAACTCTTAATAACAAAACGCGGAAGCCGCTCAGGATTTGATCGGGGAATGGCCATGAACGGCTACCAATGGCAATCCATACGAGGTAAAACTAACAGTCTGTTGGTGTGTATAATGCAGATCTGGTAGTTACGCTCGCACAGTCGAAGCGTTAACCCAAAAGATTGATGATTTGGCAATTTCTAAACCACCACCACCGCATGTTTTATCTTGTGAAACTTGCGGAGGATGCATAATCATCGGGATTGTCCACATACAATTCCTCACACCGAACATGCTAATTACGTTGGGAATCAAGGCGAAATTACCCAAGTAATCCTTACAAAGAACACATATAATCCTGGGTGGCGACAACATCCTAATTTTGGTTGGGGAAATCAAGGCCAACCACGACCTAATCCCAATCCCGATCTGATCACACGTCTCCGGATTTTCGGCCAAATCAAGGTAAGCCTAACTTGGAAGATCTTATAACAAAGTTTGTGCAATCATGCAGATACCCGATTCGGCGGTGGAAACATCCTTGAGAAATCAAGAGGCATCTATCCATAATCCGGAAAACCAAATAGGCAGTTGCGAAGATGATTTCGAAAGGCCACAAGGTAGTTTGCCGGGTAATACCGAGCCAAACCCGAGGGAGCACGTAAAGGCAATCACCATCGTTTCCCATGAGCATGATTATGCCAATGCCGCCATGCAGAAATACGTGGAGGATGACATGCCCAAAGAAAATCTCATGAAAAAGGAGGTTGCAGAATACAAACCCAAGATCCCTTACCGGAGTCTAACTGAAGAAGATAAAAGGGAGGACAAATTTGGTAAGTACCTTGATTCTTTCAAACAATTACATGCCAATATTCCATTTGTTGACCCTCCTTCAAAGCATGTTAGGGATCTTAATGACATCATTCCTAGTGAAAATAAGCTCAACAAATTATCAAATGTGCAATTGAATGATAAATGTCCTTCCAATGAACTACCACAAAAATTTAATGATCCGGGAAGTTTTATTATCCCTTGCACAATTGATGGTTTACTGTTGATAGAGCACTAGCCGACTTGGGAGCTAGTATCAACGTGATGTCTTATGAAACATTCAAGCATGCAGGATTAGGTGAACCTAAACCTATTAGGATGGACATTCAATTAGTCGATAAATCGATTAAACATCCTAGAGGTATTATTAATGATGTGTTAGTCAAGATTGATAAATTCATGTTCCCGATTGATTTTGTTATTCTTGACATGCATGATGATATTAATGTTCCTCTAATTCTTGGGCGTCCTTTCTTGGCTACGGCGAAATCTATCATTGATGTGCATGAGGGAAAATTAACTTTGAGAGTAGGGGATGAACAAGTAATTTTTAAAATTCATGTTGATATTGATAAGGATACTACTTGTTTTTTTGTCGATTCAATTCCTTTGCATGATGAGAAACTCTTGGAGAAAAGTGTTGTTCAAAGTCCATGTTGGAAGCTTATGCCCAAAAAGGGGACCGAAAAGGTCGAAATGCACATTTTGAAGCTTGAGGTGGGGGTAGTTCTCCTAAACACCAAAGGGATTTTCATAAGTTTGAAGCTCCACCCGACTAATCTTCACATTTAGGTGAGTTAGTCCAGCTATACGACTTTAAGCGCTACCCGGGAGGCAACCCGATGTTTGTGTGCAATTGTTTTCATTCATTTTTATTTTTTTTATTTTATTTTCTTTCAAAATAATCACAAGTCCTTAGAGTCATTTTCAAATCAAAAAAAAAAAAAAAAAACTCTTGAACATCTTCTTGGTTGTCCTAATTGGGAATATTTGAGATTTCACGGTATTCGAGTTGTGTGTTGCTTAACTTTAATTAGGTATGAAGATGTCGTTGAAGGTCCCGTACCAAAACAACCCAATGGTCGCTCAACACCGATTCCACTATTGTAGTAAGGTCGTATTTTTCTTTTTCCACTTCTTTTATATCATTCTAGTTTCTTTGCTTTTTTTTTTTTTTTTGAGTGTGTTGTGTGTGTTTGTCCATTTCTTTCTTTCACATTGAGGACAATGTGAATCATAAAGTTGGAGGTGGGTACAATAACATTTTCGGAATGCTTGTATGCTTGTTTGTGAGAGATGTGATTTTTATTTTTATTTTTATTTTTTTTACCAAATTGAATGTTTGCTAGTCAATAACTTAGCCCAATTATACCTACATTAACTTGTTAATTTGTGTTTTCAATGTGAAGCAATTGATTGTCTAGGATAGATTGCGTGGATGCGCAGCAAAATTTTGATGAGATTTCTAACACCATAAATACTTGATGTGTTAAGGCATATACGACGATACCTAGCGCTATGAACGTCTGAGAACTCGTGATTTAGTAGTGGTTAACGAGTTGTTAAACCAAGCTTGCGAATAATGAAAAAAAAAAGAAAAAAAAGAAAAAAAAAACGGACCAATCGAGATTATACTCCTCTATTTGTTGTTGCTTAGTAACTAGGAGCATTCATGAGCCTCATGTTTGTCTTTTACGTAAAACGGCGACACGAATATGAGTATGGGAAACCACCCTAGGAGTGTTTGAACAGAAATTCAAAATATAAACCTAGTGGAAGCATGTCTCGAAAGGTCCAAAAAAAAAAAAAAAAGAGAACGAAAAAAAAAGGAGAATGAATACTCCTTGGCTTCTCATTCCAATAAAGTTCAAGAAGCTTGGTTATATGACTAGTAGGCTAACTACAATGATCTATTGAATTCTTGTATTTTCATGGCGTTATTGAATTGAAGTTGTTCATAACTATCAATATTTGTGGAGTGATGATTTCAAGTCGAATAATGCCTGCCGATATTCTGATCTTTCTTGTGATCGATCGCTTTACAAAACTATGTTTTTACTTAATGGTTAATTCAGGTTGAGAAGGCCAAGAACTTGACCGCTTATGTTCAATATGTTGAAAAAAAAAATCATCTTTGTATGTTGTGATTTATTGAATCCCTCTTTTTAATATAATGTTTTGCTTGAGGACAAACAAAGTTCAAAGTTGGAGGTGGTTTGATAAGGGTCTTTTTATGCATGTTTTATGTGTATATTTGAGTAGAATTCGAGTTATTTTATTGTTAGTTTTGTAAATTTTTGATTGTACATAGTTCATATTACTCCGAGGTGATTTTATTGATGTAGATTGACCATTCGGGGCTAATTTTGGTGAATTTCGGACCATGGATTCATGTCAAAACATATCGGGGAGTTTAAGGATGCAAAAACGCTCGAAATTCCAAGCCAAACGCGTCATTTCGGGGCCTTTTTGGTCCAACACGGGCACGGGGTGTCGGGCAACACGGCCGTGTTCACGGAGCCAAAACTAGAAATTTTTGCACAAAAAGCCTCCAACACGGCCTGGCCGTGTTCCCCAACACGGCCGTGTCAGGAACACGGCCTGGCCGTGTTGGGAAGCACGGGCCATGTCAGCCGAGTCCCTGTGTGATAAACAAAGACGCCCGGCCGTGTCAGGCATTTCTGGGCGTGTCCGGACCTTTTTGCAACTTTTCTTTGCGGAATTTGGGGAAAACTCACCAACCAACCCATTTTGGCCACTTTTGTACACTTTTAACTCTCTATTTTTTTTGAAACATGTCTCCATGTCCCCTCCTCATCACTTGAATACAAGAATTCACCAACCAACAAGGAAAATGGGGGTGATTGTTTAATAAAAGAGAGTACTATCAATGTATTGGTTGCTATAAAAGCAAGGTTGAAATTGGGAGATTCATTCATTAGATACTCAGGAAATATTCATTGTATTCACTTCTTTAAGTAGAATTGGGATCAAGAGGTCTTGGAGAAGAAAGCTTGGGGCAATATTGGAGAAGAAGACTTGGAGCAACATCATCAATCAAGGAAGAAGTCCATTAAGATTTTGAGAAAGATAAGTACACCATGTCTACAATACTTAAATCTTCTTGTGTAATTTACTCTTTTGTCAAAATCATGAGTAGCTAAAATCTTAGTGTTTGAGTGTAATGAACTCTAGAATGGATTTGTGATTGAGGTTTGTATGTTTTTAATAAAATTATCATGTCTTGTGTGATTCACTTATATCATGCTTATCTCATTTGAGTTAATATTTCCGGTATATTAATTTGATATCTTTTTTCATCGGTGTAATCGAAAGATTTGTGGTGAAAAAGAAATTGTATAAGTGAAAAGAGTTGCATGCAATCCTAGATATAGGACGACATAAATCTTCTGGATTAGGGTCAAACCTAATATGGGAATTCATAAATCGTTATAATGCAATCTTGGGGGTTTTAACTAGAAAGAGATTTGTTAATCAACTTGAGATTAGGAGTTTTTCGCCTTGAGAAAGGGATTAACTTAAATCGGGAATTTCTACGGTCCACATAACATGGGATTTTATTAAAAGAGGTTGGTTTTTGCTTAAGGGCTTATGGTTGAATTTTTAACTTGTCAAATCACAAAAACATTCTAGAGGGATTTACATTCAAACACACTTCTATCTCTTGATCTCTTATTCTACAAATTTTACTTCATTTTTACAATTTATAATTTGTTTTCCTTTTTCATCAAACAAAAACTCTGAAAATTGTTAGATTAAATAACAAAAAGACGGTAATTATTAGTACTTACAATCCTCGTGGGAATGACACTCGGTACTCAATAATCTATACTATAAAATGAAAGGTGCACTTGCCTACGGTTTTAAAGGTAGCTTTTGAGCCATCACCTATAAACGTATATGACTGTGTGCGTAATAACATAACGCCTATAAAAACAAAAAACAAAAATGGAGATTGCAAGAACTCACTGAGGTTTAACAATAAATATATGAAAAACAAGAAGTAGATGACGAATTACTTTTCTCGCAAGAAGCCTCAACAATCAAATCCTAAAAATTCAAATAAAACCAGAATCTCATCAACACATCAGTACCATACATAAACAAAGAACATAGATCAAAACAATAAAATTCGAAAAAACAAAGCAGCCATAGAAACTTACAGTCGAAGCTACAATGGATTCGAGAACCAAAACAAACCCTAGCCGAATATCAATTTAGAGAAAATTGAGAGAATAATAAAGGGATATTTCTGTGTGGATGAAAAATATGAGGAGGAGCGGGGCTCTTAAATAGGAAACGGTGCAAGTAGAAGCGGTCAGTTTGCCACGTCGTTTTGGTACAATTACGATATTGCCCTCCGCGTATCTGTCCTCTGTTGTTTCGGTCCACTAATATACGGTAGACCCCTACTCTGTGGGCCACGGCCTCGAGAAATATTTTATGGTGGGATTTCGTTCTTTTTTTCTTTTTTTTTTTGAAAGTTTTAATAAAAGTATTACGAAATAAATAAATAAAATATTTGAGTGTGAAATAATGTAAAGATGAAATAATAAATATAAGGTATAATTACAAATATCCCACTATGATTTGGACTAATTACAAAACACCCAAAATATTTCAAAATTAAGAAAAAAATCACCAGTTTTGATTTCATCTTAAATTTGAGGAGATAACTGTAATATTTTTATAAATGTCAATGAGTGTTTTTGAAATAATTTTGCATTTCATCGAATCAATTTTCAATATAGTTTTTTTTGTATTTTTTAAAAATCTCTGATTTTTTTATAATTGGCTCAAACCTTAAGGTTGATATTGTAATTTTTCTTAATTATAATTATGTGTGCGATACTTTCTAGTGAAACTATGATTGGACAAGATTTGTAATTAGTGGTTGAATACAAAATGATAATTAGTGAAAAGTACTTCATCCGTATCAAATATATAGTACAGTTTTTTGTTTTTAGTTTTCACACAAATTAAGAAAAATATTTGAAACTACAAATATGTTAATAATTTATTTGGTTTACCCTTATTTAATGAATATAGTAAATATATATTAAATAGGGTTATAATAGTAAAAGAATAAAAAAAGTACTATTAATTATAAAAAGTGGATTATGTATTTGGGAAATTCTAAAAAAGAATAATAGACTATATATTTGAGATGGGTGGAGTATATTTTATTAGGTGAAAGTATTATATTACCAAATAATTCATGATTTATAAACTCTTAAAACTACTTATTAAATATTTTAAAAATATAATAAACTGAGCCAAATATTTCACGGTAAACTGACTTTGGAAAATAAGGGACAGAGAAAAATGGTCATGTGATTACTGTCCTCCAAAAAATGTGTGGTTCTGAAATATTGCTAAAGACTAGGGGCTGGGGTTGATTAGGGGCCCACTGACCGCTAATGGGCCCTTTTACCGAGTTGAATAATGAAAAAAAATTAAAATAAATTAAACGATAGCCGTAAACCTATTTTCGCAAGTCAAAAAATATGTTTAATTAAATGATCGCCATAACCCTAAATGATTGGCAACTTTTACCTTTTTTACAAAACAAAGAATATCAAACTGGTTCCTGCTACATAGGGATGGCAATGGGGCTGCATCAAACCCGCCCGATAGGGTTGGTCCGCATAAATAGGTCTCGGAGTGGGTTTCAGTCCAAAATTACAAAAATTGCCCGGGTCTGGGCAGGTCACGGGTCAAATAGGACCCGTCCCGCTATATAAATTTTTATTATATTTTAAATATGTATTGAGATATTATTGCATTATTAACTTTTAGATTTGAGTGTTTATTGATTTTAATTTACTAATATAACTTCTTGTAATATTCAACTTTGATATTTGATTTTGATTGTTAGTTGAGTACTATTGCGAGATCTTAATAGTATTTTTTTTAAAAAACAATATCTTAATAGTAGCTAAACAGTTGTAAAAAAATATTATAATAAGTTGCATAATTATATTTAGGGATAATTACAAAAAATACCCCTGAGGTTTGACCTAATTACAAAAAAACCCAACAAACTTAAAAACTTACAAAAAGTATCACTGAGGTTTGAATGATATTTCAAAATCACCATTCATATTTGTAAAATCATTGTAGATTACCCCTCAATTTTTAACACTAAATCAAACCTCAGGGGTACTTTTTGTAAGTTTTAAAGTTAACTGGATTTTTTTTTGTAATTAGGTCAACCCTTAGGGGTTATTTTTGTAATTATCCCTTATATTTATTTATTTTTAACCTATTAACATTTGGTTGCCTTTGAAAATTTGACCACAAATACAAAAAAAAAATTATTACAAATTAAAAAATATGTTGACAGGTTTAGCTGATTTTGAGACGGAGGGATCCCGAGTCTTTAACTTTCCTTGGCGAGGTAGGTCCCGATTTCAACCAAACGCGCCCCGTTACCATCCCTACACCTAGAGTATTGTACTTGGTGTTTATGCATGTATTTCCAGTAAAATACACTAATTTGGATACTAATTTTACTTATGTGGACAACTTCCAAATAAATTGCATATTGATGGCACAAAATATAATGAAATAAAACTCACTTTTTTTCCGGGGGGAAATAAAACTCTTTAAACATGCCCAAGTAAGCAAAATTTGTTCGTACATTGGGTTTGGCAGGAAACACTGGAGCTAGGGCTGCCAGCCTGCCATCCTAGGCCGACCCCCTTTTAATTTTTTTTTCTTATGTATATAATCAAAAAATTTATTTAATTTTATACGATTTGTCTTTTAATTTTTTATCTGGCTCATCTCAATTTTGTGTATCACCCCACCCCCCATTGGTCGGAAATGAGGTCACATGGATTTTTTAATAAATTTTCCAACTTTTGGCAAACAAATAAATTGAAATGAAGACTTTTCTTTTTTGTAAGTTACGATTATTACTTTTAATAAATCATGATTTATAAAGATTATTATTACTAACGTACGTGACTATAATTTACCCCACTATTTTGTATGGCAACCCCATTGCTATCTGGGCCCCCAACAGGAAGGCAGGAACCAGTTGTATACTTGTATCCCACAATTGACTTTATGGCTTATTATGGCGGATATTTGTTTACCTAAATTGATCCTTTTTGTGATACCAACTTATAAATCGCACTATAATTATTCGCTCTTGAATTTTAGTGATTAAAATACGAATTGCTTAAAATTACGGCAGCAATCAAGATAAATTATTTTGAGATTCTAAAATATAAAGTAATCTAGAATATAAAATAATATCTTAGATAAAATATATTTTCCAAAATCTAAAATAACAAATTATGGGGGACAAATTCGACTATTTCCAATTATTATTATTTTAATTATTTTACATATTATTTAATTCTGAAATTAGTTAATTAATTATCCAATATTACTAATTATTATTAGATCGTAGATATAATTATCCAGCTCCCACGCCCACTTTCTACGAGACTCATGCAACTCATCAATCCAGTATAAAAAGGTCTATTGTCATTATTTATAAGTATTCGCAATTGATTACTCTCAATCTTTGTACTTGCTTTGGATTTTCTCCCCAACTTATACTGACTTTAGAGATGGCAGTGGTGTGGGATTCCTCATTTTCCACGGGGAACAGCCCCAAACGGGGTGGGGAATCCCCGAAAATTTCCCCCGTGAGGACGGGGATCATGTTCCCCGCCCCGCGGGAAACCGGATATTACATATATAATATAATATTTTAAATATATACAATATATTTTAAATATATCCATATTAAATATATAAATAAAAAAATCTTTAATTTATTTTATTTATTTTCTATAATGAGTGTTTTATTAGTCTTTTTTATATAATTCTTAAAAAAATCATGTTTTTAAAAAAATACCAGTTTTTTGAAGAAAAAAAATATTAAAAACAGGGGGTGGGGACGAGGATGGAGATTGCTCCCCCCCCCCAGTTGACATTTCTAACTGATTTGAGCGTAAGAAGGGTCTCCCTGAGCAACTCTAGGACCCGTCTAACGTTTGTAGGTATCACAGGTACGTTCCCATTCAAAGAACTATCAACTCTGGGGAAGAAGTTAGACTATTTATTAAAAATCTTAACTTGGAGTGATATGCCGATTAAATTAGAAAACAGAGTTCCTAACTCTGTTTTCTAAATTTTCAGAAAAAAAAAAAGGAAAAAGTGAGAAAACAGAGGTAGAAACTCTGTTTTCACCTAAATCATTAATTTTTCTGTTTTTTTTTTGCATTAATTAAATACATCTTAAAAGTGCTTTAATTTAATAAATTATCCTGAGATGAGTTATCAACCAAATCCCAACAATTAATTACTCTAATTAGCTGTAATCAAATTATTAGCTTTAATTTGGTCCGAACCTCTATCGCTATTCCCTACTCAAGATTTGGCCTAAGCACAAGACTAAATTCATTTTGGAGATTCCATATATCCTATTCCACCTTTTTATTCCATTTCATATTTTAGTGGATAACACATGTACAATTATGATATCATCTTACACGTTATTTCATATTTTAATAAATGATACAAGTATAAATATGACAACATCTTACACGTTATAAACAAAAATCATAATCCATTTTTAATTTGGCCAACCCTATTTTTCAACTCAAAACAACAACGGGGAATTAGAGCCAAACTCATACCACATCAAAACACTTAAGAAATTATTTCATATGATATATAACCTTATATATATTAATATATAATATTTGGAAATTCCCCCAGAAAAAACTCACACGAAATAGCCCACCACCCAACCATAAGATTCACATTTTCATTTCTTGGTGTTTACCAAACCTCAACTAATTGCCCACAAACACACTCCAATTAGTCCACATTATGTGTATGAAGTTATATTTTAACGGATGAATTGTGAACCAACTTCTTCGTATTTCTCAGCTTTACAATTAGCCTCTAAATCACATAACGAACTTTTGCACACAAGTGTTGTGAAAAGCAAGTGCATTTCTTGTGTGCAAATTGCAATATCAATGACATGAAAATATACATAGTTGTGATTGATTATTTCTACATCCCATTCGTTCAAAACAAAGGCATTTTTTTTTCAATAACCTCTTTTTTAATTGTTGGATAGCTGTGTCATTTAATGATGCATTGTCAACAGTGATGCACATAACATTTTTTATGCCCCATTCGTCCAAGCAAAAATCAACAGCATTTTCAATGTTTACCCCTTTATGACTCTTAATGTGACAAAAATTCAAAATTCTTTGGTGCATATTCCAATTTGAGTCAATAAAGTGGCAGTCAAAACACAAGTAATTCATATTTTGTAAGCTTGTCCAAGTATAAGTAGTAAAAGACACTCTTTGGCTTTGACACAAAGTTTGAAGTTGGTCTTTCAATCTTTCCTTTTCTTTAACAAACAAAGAGAAGCAATCTCTTGCAATTGTGTATCTAGAAGGAATTTGAAACATTGGAACAGCAACTTCAACAAAGTCCTGAAACCCTTCCCCCTCAACAAACCTAAAAGGAAGTTCATCCTTTATAATCATCTTAACCAAAGCACTTCTTACTTTTTCCTGATCAAACTGTCAACTAGTTAGTTTCCCTTCCCCAAAATCAGATGCACTTTGAAAAGTCAACATCTTTTGAGTTTTATCTTTAATCTTATGCGCATCAACCAATTTTTGTTTCAAAGGACACTCTTTGCAAGTCTCCCTCAAATGTTTCCATAACCCAAAGGTGCCTTGATCACTCCTACACCCGTAAGTTCTACCACAATATACACATTTAGCTTTACCAGTTTCATTCTTATCAGAATCTCTTACTTTTTCAAAATGATCCCAAACTTCAGACCTAGTTTTTTTATGGATTGGTGAACTAGTCTTATTTGTTATTGAAACTGAATTTAAACCTTCAATATATAAAAAATGACACATTTCGTACTTAATGTTATAATTAAAATAGCACGATAGCGAAAATAAAAAATTATCTCTTAAACTCTAGGGAAGAAAAAAATTTGAAAAAAAAAAGATTGTGTGTATTTAGAATTTTTTTTGATAGTATATAATAGTTATTTTAAGTTATTTCAATTTTGTAAAAATAAGAAGTGTATTTTTTTAAAAAAGGGGCGCTATTACTAATGAATTCCACGTGTATTTCATTTTGTAAATTTGTTATATATTTACATTATACCAAATATAAAATAGAATATCATATTTTTTTTAAAGAAAAAACTCGTAAACTAATCATATTATGAAGCTTTTTCATCAGTGTATCAAACTGTACATGCCCCCTTCAGCAAGTCTGATGAACCACATGGTCCACATCAATCTCAGTCCTATAGGGTCCCCACAAGGCCCACCATGAGTTTACAACATCCACAAGTTACATAACAACTTTCTCACCCACTAACTTCCCGCCACGTGTCGAAACGTAAACTCTCCAAACCCGGATGGAATCTTCTATTCCAAGATGTTATTTATCTCCTATTCCACCGCATGGATGATTGCCTTGACACGCACGCACAGAAGGCCATGTGGGCAACCCCGCCCCCCCCCATTTTTGTAAAAAAAAGTTTTAATAGGTAAAAAAATTTAGAAATTTTTTTATTGAATATTTATATGATTTTTTGGTAATTTTTATCCGGCCATTTGATTTCGTGTATCTACCACCCCAATTATTTCTCAGCTACGCCATTGTTTGACACGTATATAGAAGTTACCATATTAAAACCCCCACAATTTAGGCGTGATTTATGCTCCAAAATTAATATGGTAATTACTATACACGTGTCAATCATCTCGTGCGGTGGAATAGGAGATGAAACACCATCTTGGAATAGAAGATCTCATCCACTCCAAACCCCAGTTGCCAAACAGTACTTGTACTCCCACTTCTCTTCCGTAATTTCAAAACACACACGCACGCACAATGAGAAAAAGAGTAAACAATCAAACTGAAAATGCTGAAGGTCGAAAAACACCACCGCCAGAGAGACGGCGCCGCCGCGCCGCCGCCACAAACAGTACCTGGTCCAGTCCCTGCGACACCTGCCATGCCGCCACGTCCACCGTATACGTCGCGCAGACTCGGCCTACCTGCTGCTCCGCTGCGACGCCGATATCCACTCTTCCAACCCTCCGCCCGCCATCACCGCGTTCCGTTCCAAATCCTCTCAACCTCTACGGCCAATTAGCGGAAAAACCCGACGGATCAATAATCGGACGGTCAGGAGAAGACGAAGATGAAGCAGCTTCGTGGCTATTGCCTAACCCTACGATTAAAAATGGGGATGACGACCAAATTAGAAGTGATGAATATGGGCCGTTGATTGGTGGTGAGGTGGATGAGTATTTGGACCTTGATCATGTCAGTTTAATGAGGGATACAATAATAATCACGAGTTGCAATATTACAGTGTTCCTCAGACGGGATTGGAGTACGAGGTCTCCAAAGTTGAGTATTCAATGTCTCAAAGTGTAAGTTCTTCATCACTACTAAAACAGGCAATTGATTCATCACAATGGTTTTGCTTCGACTGGAAAAATAATTTATTTGGTCATTTAACTTGGATTATTTTTAAATTTAGTCCTTAGTTACATTTAAATTGGATTATTTTGACATTTAGTCCTTCGTTACATTTAAATTTGATTCAAATATATCCCTTAAAAAAATTTGGACATTTCGGCATGTTTTGACCAAAATTGTGTAATTTTATCGAAAAATTGTTTACTAAAGTGCAAATATGTCAAAAAAAAATTGTTGTGTAAAAAATTTGCCACCAAATGGTGACTTGATGTGTCATTTTGCATTAAATTACCAAAACAACTAAATTTCTTACACACATTAGCACCTAACGGTCCTAGTTAATAATTATGGTTAAATTATACATTTCCGGTCAAAATCAGACTAAATGTTGAATTTTTTTAAAGCATATATAATATTGAACTAAAATTTAAAAGTAGATACTTAGAGGACAAAATTCACCAAAAACCCTAATACTGGCTGGAAATTTGAGAATGTCTAATTATTTTTGTGTTCATGTGGAAATTAAGTGAGATTTTTTGATTAACTTTGAAGATTTTGGCCAATTTAGGGCTACAATTTGAGAGTTTTTCAAAGATATATACAATGTGATTTTGTGACCAGTGATTTTGTGACCAATTCTACCACAGTACCCTACGTACGACTCTGGAGGACTAAAATTCCAATTTACAGTAGTGAGCATTGCACCCATAGCGGATTAAGATTTCTTGTTCCACTTTCCCTATTCCATTGCATCGTAAAGAATGACACGTGTCCATGATGATGTCACAATTGTACATATGTCATTCAACCAGTGTATGGAATATGGAGTGAAATAGGGAAAGTGAAATATGAGATCTCATCCCTCAGGGTTCATGTTTTGAATATGATCTTCAATGTGTAATGCTTACATTACTTGAGATATATATATATATATATATATATATTTCCATTAAAGGTAATAAAGCTCTTAACTAGGATTTTACATATTACATAAAATTCTTGCATTTTCAATTACTCAGTTTATCAATTGGTCTAACTATCCATGTTCAAAAGTCTAATGTCATTTGTTTTACACTGGTGCTTCATTCTCAAGCATGTCCATTACATTATGTAATAGAGAAATTTTCTTTTCTTACATTTCATCCTGAATATATGCACTAAAAAAATTCTCTCTTGTGATAAATTCAGGTTTCACTGTCATCAATGGAAGTTGGGGTTGTCCCAGAATCAACAAGTGAAGTCTCAATTTACACAAGCCCTTTTGTCCAAAGCCAATTAGGTATGCATCATGAAAAGCCTATGCAGAAACTAGACCCAGAATCAAAGGTCGATTCGCTAAACGAAAGGATGTCGAAATCGAAGGGGATCACATGTTTTCGACATCTTTTATGGCAGAGAATGCATCATATGGCCTCGTCCCATCGTTGTAATGTTGGAAAAGATCGATCGAACGATGATTATCTTTTGGATAATAGTACTGATTTTCAGCTTGTAAATTGTAATTGATGTTTATGGTTTTGATGTGATTTTTAGGAATTGTATGTTTGTTAGATTCATTTATGTATATATGTAATTGTTATGTGACACTTTTTGAAGCAGTTATGATGATTATATAAGTTTAGCTTAAAATGAACAGAGGAGAATACTCTAATTACGGAAAAAATAATTATATTTCAAAATTATAAATACTTGTTTCTCTTTTATAACTTACACCATCAATAGAGTATATTTGTTAGATAAATACGAACCTCAACGGTGTATTTGTATTTTGAAAGATGAATGAAGTTTTTCTTAATTAGGTTAAACCTAAAGAAAACCTAGGGGTGGTTTAATAATAACGCCTAATTCTTTATATAGAGCTGGCAAAATATCCAGATCCGATGGTACAATATTTTAACTTGGGGCTGATCTAGCCTGGTGGCATGTGGTAGATGTAACACCCATAATTTTTATAATTCATATCTTACCTTATTTTTATTATAATCAAAATTTATATTAATTATATATGTATACATTTTTTTATATTTTATTTTCTTCTAATGGGTTAACTTTAATTAGACAATCCCACTATTGCCCATTATCTTATCCTCACCTTATCTCACTTTAATCCACTTTAGGCCACTTTACAACTAATCACAACTCACCATGTTTTCTCCAACTTTAAGGCAACATTTCTTACTTCCTGAAACCCATCATCTATTTTGATCCTCTCCAAACTCATCTTTCAACATACATAATTCAATCAAAGACAAACACTAGGCAAGTTGATGACCATTTATTCAACTGTCATCAAAAAATTTATTTATCTCTTTCAGTAGTCAATGAATATTTTTTCTCTCCGGTAGTTTTCGCCGGAGTTAGTCGGAGATGAGGGATGAGCTATGTAATTCTCATTTTTTTTTTGTTTAATTTTATGTGTGTGCTGGTGTATGAGTGTGCGTGGGTATGTGTGTGCGTGTATGAGTGTGTGTAATGGTGTGTGTTTTGTGTGTAAATGAGCATGTGTGTGTGTGCGTTAGTTTTGTGTATATTTGTGTGTGTGATAGTTTGTTTTTGTGTGTGTAATTGTGTGTGCGTGTGTCTTTGTGTGTGATGATGTATGCGTGTGTGTATGTGTGATGTGTGTAGAGGTTTTGTCTGTGTGTGTTTAGGTGTGTAAGTGTGTACAGTTTGTGAGAAACAGAGGACAAAAGTTGGGATTTGGGATTGGGTTTAATTTTGGGAATTAGATAGAGAATTGGATTTGTTTGCAATTTTTATTTTTTTATTTAACCCACTAAAATTTCAATTAAGTCCTATTCTCAAATCAATGTTTCTGAAATTTTTTCAATTTAGTCCCAAACAAGTTTCATTTTAATCCAGATTTTTATTTATATTTTCAGAATTTCAAATTTACCCCAAACTTTTTAATTTAGTCCCAAAATCTCATATTGACTTTAATTTCTTTCAGTTAGTCCCAAAACTAATTATATTTTTAGTTAACTTTTACATATTAAAAAGCACTAGGCTATTTTATATATATAATTATTTCAATTATAAGTTACTACTTAATCTCTAGGCTTAAATTATGTTAAATTTATATTGTAGGCGACGAAGAACCGGACAATTAGGACTTCTATATTCGAGCAATTTGTGTATCTATATTATTTGCTGATTGAGGTAGGGATTCTTATCACATTTTATGTGTATAATTTATTGTCCTTGTTAAATGCTTAAATTGTCCAATTATGTGAATTACACATTTTAAAAAATGATATGCATAATTATGTGAATTATATGCTTTCGATGTATTACATGATATGTTGATATGTATAATTATGTGAATTATATGTTTTTAATGTGTTATATGATATGATTAATTTTTATGAATTACCTGTTGTTCATTACAATGTATTTTATGTATGTTCATGCAATGGAAAGGAAAATATGGCATTCGTGCCACGGGAAAAGAAAATTTTTGGCCTCGTGCCACGGGAAAGGAAAATATGTCATTCGTGCCACGGGAAAGGAAATTTTTGGCCTCGTGCCACGGGAAAGAAAAATATGGCATTCGTGCCTACGGGAAAGGTTATGTGCTATCTGGCTTATGCCAACGGGAAATGTTATGTGCTATTCGATTGGCTTATGCCAATGGGAAATGTTATGTGTTAATTTATGTAATTGTACATTTTTCGTATTTAGCTTGGACAATTTTTTATCCTTACTCAGTATGTGATTACTCATCCTCAAATTCAAATTCTTTCAGATCATATGGACGGATGCGTTGCAGATGTGGGGAATAGCCGATGATTTCACTTTTAATTATTTAAATATCAAGAACTATGAATTCATTTAAAATTTTGAACAATTGCGATGTACTATTTTTTTTTATTTCAAAGTGTTTTGAATGGAATTTTAAATTTTAGGCAAACACTTTATAATTTTTCTTAAGAATTAAAGTATTCTCATTATCGCTTCCGCTAAACTTTTCATTTATCTATGTATTTAAAAAAAAATTATACACATTTTCTTAAAATTTTAGTAACGCTAAAAATGCACTTAAAAAAAAGTAGGGCGTTACAGTAGGAGTGGGTTGGACTAGGAAAACTCAGGCTAGAGATGCTAAACGGGTCGGGCCCGGCGGGCCAGCCCGTTTAAACTCCAAAAAAAACAGGGTTATGGCCTCTAAATGCTGGCCTGTTTAAATCCGGGCCTTTTTGGCCCGGACCGGTCCAGCCCGCGGGCTAAATGGCCGGGCCGCCGGGCTGGCCCGCGGGCTGGTTTTTTTTTTTTTTAAATTTTGTTTTTGGAAAAAGTGTAATATTTGTGTACGCGTCAGTAACACATTCCGAAAAACTGAAAAAGGAAATGAAATTGAAACCCTAATCCTACTCCTACACGCCGCTGAATCGCTCGACGCCGCTGCTATATTGCCAACTCCAACTCGCCAGTCGCGGGACTTAGATAATAGTTAAGATATCACAAATCACAATTCACAAATTGAGGTGGCACAGCGAAGCAGACGGTAAGTCCTTTTCTTTCTAAACTATGTTCTGTTTTCTTTTTCTTTTTTTCTAAATTATGTTATGTTTTTTTTTTCTTTTTCTTTTTCTATTAAATTAAAATATATTTCCTTTACAGTTTATCTTTAAGTACTAAGCAAGTTGAATTTGGTTGTGCTGCTTGATGTGGGGATTGGGGGTTTACATAAAGTAATATTTACAAAAATTGAAATGTTCATTGCTTAATTGATGTTATACACTTTGTCCTGGAATGTTAACTGCTTTTACAGAAAAGTGAAATTTACAAAAATTGTAATTGATCTGACACCAACTCCTCTGTATGTCTTTGTAAATTTACTGTTTTAACTTTCTGGCAGTAAACAATAAACATGGATTCTCAAAGCTATGATAATAAACATGGATTCTCAAAGCCTCCACATTATGGCTATGATTTGGCAAATAAGGTGTACGAGTGCTTGAAAAAATGGGGTATTGACCACAAGATATTTTCTCTTACTTTGGACAATGCTTCGGCTAATGATTCTATGCAAAATTTCTTGAAAGAAAGGCTTTATCTGCAAAGCGGTCGTCTTTGCAATGGTCAATTTTTCCATATAAGATGTTGTGATCATATCTTGAATCTTATTGTCCAAGATGGTTTGAAAGTAGCTAATGAATCTTTAAACAAAATCAGAGATAGTATTAAATATGTTAAGGGATCGGATGGGAGGATGAAAAGTTTTCTTCAATGTGTGAGTCAAGTTGGTGGTATAGATACTAAAGTTGGTTTGCGGTTGGATGTACCTACTAGATGGAATTCTACTTACACCATGCTTGAAAGTGCAATTAAATACAAACGTGCCTTTAGTAGTCTTCAATTGACTGATAGGAATTATAAGTCTGCTCCGACAAATGAGGAGTAGACAAGAGGGGAGCAGACTTGTATTTGTGGAATTATAAGCGTGCCCATTTTATGTGATAACAAACTTGATTTCTGGAACTTCTTATCCGACCTCCAACTTGTATTTCATGCAAATATGGAAAATCGAGGGTTTTCTGAAAGCAAACGTGGAGAATGAAGATGAAGATATTAGGAACGCGTCTTTGAAAATGAAAGAAAAATTTGCTAAGTATTGGAGCGATTACAGCGTTGTGCTTGCATTTGGGTCGTGCTTGATCCTCGGGCAAAATTGGGAATGATAAAATATTGTTACTCCCAACTTTATCAACATTCTTGTCAAGAGAAGATTGATAATATTAGAAGCAACATGCAAATGCTTTTTGGTGAGTATACGAAGTGGATGTCCTCGACTCATCCAATTGATAGTAGCTTCCAAAGTACTCCAAATTTATCATCTTTTGCTCCGTTTTCAGCTGGTGGAAAAGGAAAGGAAAAAGTTGATGATAGTTTGTATGATGTGAATATTTATTTTGACTTATCTTATATTTATATGACATATTCATTATTTGTTTGTCTCATTAATTGTCTCTTTTTCCTTATTTATTTATTTCATTTTGTTTAGGTTATACAAGATTGGCGGAGTAAAGCATCGATTGCCAAAATGAAAAGTCCGATTGGACCAATATTTGGATGAGCCCCCACTTGAATTTCAAAGATTTTCCAAATTTATATGTATTGGAATTTTGGAAAAATAATAAGCGATGTCAAAGACTATCAATTATGGCATGTGATATATTAAGTATTCCTATCACAACTGTAGCATCTGAGTCCGCATTTAGCATAGGGGCTCGTGTTCTCACTAAAAATAGAAGTCGACTTCTTGGTGATAATGTGCAAGCTATTCTTTGTACTCGTAGTTGGTTACAAGGTTTTATTGATGGTAAGATTCTTAAAGTTTTATTTTACTATTTGATTTCAATTATCTATACATATAGATAAACTTCTTACTAACAATTTTTTTGTTGTTTTATATATTTTAGATGAAGAAGAATTGGAAGATGACACTGGCCCAAGGAAGGATCTAATGTTATTGATGATGATGTTTGATTGTATTTGAATTTTTATAATGAACTTTTAAGACTTTATCCATGTATGCAACTATAATATTTGTGTCACTTTTATTATTGGGGATCATTTGGTTTTGCATATTAAATTTGAATGTTAATGTTATATATGCTTAATTTAAAATTTTAGTTTATATATAATATTTTTATTTTTTTGGCTTGAGCCCGATAGTGGTCTGTTGCCCGTTTGCGGCCCACTAGGGTTAGGGTTAGGTTCGCATATTTGGCCGCATAGTAGTGGCCCGTTTAGCGGCCTTACAGGTCATTTCTATAATTAGACCAACCGCTTAACATCTCTAATCGAGGCCACCAACCCAATTATATAGACTAACCCGATGAACTTGGGTTGAGCCAGATCGGCCCATTGCCAGCTCTAGGTTTGGGAGGACATTTCTTTTTTTTTCGATTTTTTTGTTTTCTTGTAAGTTAAGAAAACACAAATTGAAAGAAGAAGGATACACATCACGCGAGCTGACGTTGGTTATTTATAACATAGGGAATTGGATGTAGCTTTTATAACAAGGCCTACGATGATATCAATTTTTTTTGGGATAAGGACAAAAATGCCCAACATTCTAAAAAATAGATATTTTTATGCTTTTGGTCCTTTTCCTGGATATTTGTATGCTCATGACTCTTTTTTCGGACATTTTTACGTCGGCCAATTTTCCCGGACTTTTTACGTTGTTTCAAGATTGTTTCAAACATGTTTCATCTAATAAAATTTCAGCAAAAATATCGTAAACACATAGAAACAACCAGGAAACAATAAAACAAAATTAAAAACTATATAAACACAACCCCGAAATAATATACAAAACAACACAAAAACAAAAAAAAAACTTAAAAATACGTAAAAAAAAAAAAAATACATTGAAACGGCGAATGCAACATGGAAACGATAAAGAAACACCATAACAATATTCAAAACAATATAGAAACAATCCAGAGACAACCGAAATAATATAGAAAACACCACATCATTAAAAGAGTTTAAAAATAGGTAAAAACTACATTAAAACATTGAAAAACTACATGGAAAAACAAAGAAAAACCATAACAACATTAAAAACGCTATTAAAAACAATCACAAACAATATATAAAACAACACATGAATAAAAAAGAGCGTAAAAAAGAAGTAAATAGGGTATGTGGTGGAACAACATCGAAACAACATAAATAACATATACAACAACACATGAACAAAAACAATTGAAAAAACGTAAAAAAAAAAACATGCGGATCATAACAAGGTAAAAAAAAAAAGTACGAAAGTGATGTGGGCATAAATAGTAGGGATTTTTCCAAAAAAATAGGGTATGTGGTGGAATTTCTTTTTTTTTCGGAAGATACTGTAGGTTTTTTCTTTGGGTTTTGAACATCGTCTAGCTTAGGCCCATAAGTTCCTCCAAGGCCTGGGAGGAAAAGGCCCATCAAAACGAGGCACAGAGCCCAGCATCCTAAGTAACTTTTGGGTGTAAATTGGATTTAACATTGATTAACGTCAAATAGAAAGAGAAACTGTTGCGTTAATGTTGCAGTTTTATTAATCTAGTCCGTTAATTTTTAAAAAGCAAGTTGAATTTATTTGCAGATAATAGATTCTAAACCAATAACCTAGGTTTTTCCAGGATAAATAATATCTATATAGTCTTAGCGATGGTAATGAAATATGTAACTTGTGAGTTATACCTCACATTGATTAATCAGAGAAGGGAATTTAATTTATTAAGTCTAGAGAGCTACTTTTCTTATCACCAACTGGTTTTAGAATAGAACTTCACTCGGGTGGCTAACGCTCTCCTTATCGTATCGGATACACTTCAAGTGTGGGCAGTTTTGCAAGATTTGTACTACCTAACACCCCCTTAAGATTTTTATTTACCAAACAAATACCTCCTCTTGAGGGTGCAATTCGTAAAAGAGAAAATAAATGTCAATGGATACTTGTAATTTTGAAAGATAAATGAGTTGTTTCGTAACTAGGCTAAACCCCAAGAATAGTTTTTGTAATTAACATATAAACTTTGTTGCTAAGTGGTATCGATCACCCCTAACAAGAGTTTTAATCAGGATTCAAACATTGAGTTTTCAGTTTTTTTGTCCCCTTCCCTCCAATCCTACCAAGTAATTAAAAAAAATCCCAAATTAACTTTGCATGTGCTAAAAAAACAACTAACTTTGCCATTCGGAGATCTTCTAGAAATAGACGTCCTTCGTTTAAATTGTATTTTTAAGTTATTTTTGTTATTTCTGTTTTCTGAATTTTAACATTTTCTTTCCTTTGCTACCTGATTGATTTGTGATCAAGATTTTTCCCTTTCTTTTATATATTTCTATTTATTAAAAAAAATATGTGGTAAATAAAATATCCAACAATTTAAGATATTCCATCACCCCTTCTTGGACCCTGCAGCCTGTTGGGTCGTCTTTTAGCAGGTAATGAGATATGTTAGTTTCAAAACATTATGTTCATTTAAGCATTATCATAAAGAGTTAAAGACTTTAACATGTGAGATTCGCATAATCAAAATTTAATAATTAATAACACAGTATGATCTCGGAATGGGCCAAAACCAGGGCTTTACATGGGACTTGTAGATTACCGAAACCGAACCGATATCCGGATCGAAAGATCTCCGAACCAAAAATATTCGTTGACTTTTTGATTTTCACGAACGCACTGCATCGAAAATATTTATTTCACTTCGTTCGAGATTTTTCAAATACCCGCATCGAGAACTGCAGATCGAACCACCGAATCGAGGACCCGAAGCTAGAACCGATTTTAAAGATTTTAAATAAATACATATACATTATTTCTATGTTGTTTTTATTTTGATATTGAATTAACTACAAACTATTTGAAATTAAATTGAATATAAAGCATATTTCCGAAAAAATCATAATACTGCAACTATTATGAATTTTAAAAAACTTTGATATTAATAATAGAGAAAATAATTTGAAATTGAAATTAGCTAAATGATTAGTAAATTGCACTTAAAAGAGAAACAAGTAATAGTATCATATTACAACAATATAAAAAAATTCATATTTTAATTTTTTTACCACATCACATAAATTATAAATATAATTTTATTGATTATGTTAAGTTGTTAAGTATGAGACATTGAGATTATAAATGTATACATGTTTTTATTTCATTTTAATTTATAAAAACTATTAGCTAATTATATATGTTCTATTTCAATCGAAGGACAATTGCCCAAATAATATACTAATATTGTATTATAGAGGTTATTAAGTTTAGAATTTTGGATTATGTTACCTATTATAATTTTAGTTTTTACTTTGAGACTACGCTAAAAAGATACTTTAACTCCTGTAAGATATCCGTTTGGTGATTTTTATATTGATTTTCTTTTTCTTTTTATTTTCCAAAATGTATGCTTTATTTATGGCTAATCTCCGAATCTCCGTTCCGAACCGTACCGTATAGTCCCGTCCCATTAGAACCGAATCTCCGTTCCAACCCGCCCCGAACTTTCGGTACGATTCGGGACGGAGATTTTTTTCTATGGTTCAGTTTTGGAGATTTATTTTCAGAATCTCCAAACCATTCCGTACCATGCACACCCCTAAGTGCAACTACCTTGACCACGTCATTTTCGAGTATTATCATCTTTTCGATTGGAATTTGGCTTTGGATTTGGATTTGATATATGTAAGCTCTATCATCCACTTTTTATGGGAGAAAAGGAAAGAAAATTATTTTGACTTCTTTTATTTGGGCAGAAGGGCATCTCATGTGGACCACATAAGGATAACCCGACCCCACCCTTTTGGGTGGGATTCACATCAAGCAACTAGTCGATTTTTTAATTAGAAGTGGACTTGCTATTATCCTATGGGCCTACATCATGTAACTAAAGTTGCGATTCTATATGTTTTCATTTTTTAAGTATTCTATATGTTTTCATTTTTTAAATTTTTATTTTACTAGAGAATATTATTAGAAAAAAAATTAAAAGAAAAAAAATGAATTTTGAGAGTGTGATTTGATGTATGATGAAAATGTAATGATAAAAATTAATTTGATTTAAAAATAGTATGTGATTGATAGTTAGAAATGTGTGAGAGAGTGAATAATGAAATTTATAGGAGAATGTGTAATAATGATTAGTTTCTTGTGAAAATGTGTAGATGTGATTGATAAGAGGAAAAAATGAGAAAATGTGAAAGTGCGATAATAATATATTTTCTGAAAATTTTCATAAACAATCGCATTTTGGTCAAAAAATATACTCCAACGAAACGAAAATTGAATATTTTTCATATCCAATCGTAACCTAAACATCTCAAATTCTCAATCGTATTATATAATCAATCGTGGCTTGTCCATAACAGTTAGAGATGGCAGTAAGGCGGGGAATCCCCGTTCCCCGCGGGGATCTGCTCCGAATGGGGTGGGGATTCCCCAAAATATTCCCCCGTGAGGATGGGGATGGGGAATTTTTTTCTCTCCGTTGGCGGGGACGGGGATCATACTCCCCGTCCCGCGGGGATTCCCGCCCCATTCCTCGTGGGGAACAACATATTAAATATATAATATAATATTTATAGTATATTATATATATTATAAATGTATATTTTTATAAAAAAATTAAAATTTTGCCAAAAAAAAAATGGCGACGGGGATGGGGGGAAAAAAATTCTCGTTTGACATCCCTAATAATAGTAAATTGTGTTTGGTGTCAATCGTGTCGTGTTTTGTATTTGTGGGTCGTGTTCTGACACAAATATTACAGATTTAATACAAACACGATCCGTTTATGATATGGGTGGCCTGACAAGACACGAAATATCTATATAATTTCAAGTTAACACGAAAAAAATAAGAAAATGGAGAAAAAGTTAATATTACAAATAAAAAATATATTAAATTATTAGGAAATGCATTAAGTAATTTGTCCATTATCTTATAAGTATAACCAACTAAACCAATACAAAATATGAAAAATAATATGTTTCTATGAAATTAAATGGGTCAAATAGGTCAATTGTGTTGACACGCGGGTCGACTTGACCTGACATATTTATTTCTCGTGTTAGTCGTGTCCAACATGATTTTAATCCGAACCTGCTCCTAAATTCGCGTTAAATTCGTATCGAATTATCGTATCGTGTCACAAATTGACGTCCATCGTAGTTTAATGTCTTTTAGGTGACACAACAAACCTAATTAACCACGTATTTTAACATATTTTGATGCAACGGAAATTGTAATGTGGTGTGAACGGCAACATACCAATTAAGAATAATAATTGTGTCTGGCTAAGCTTATATAAAAGATCTTATAAACTCATACATCTTATAAGTTGTTTTTAGAGTTTATAAGATGTTAGATCTTATTTTAAGAATAAGTTTTTGAAGTGTTTGGATAAAATAAGATGCAGTAGCTTTTAAGATGTTAGTAATGAAAATTTTGTAACTAATATAGTCAAAATTAAAGGAGGTTATTGAATTAGGATCTTATTTTAAAAATAAATTGGAGTTCCACTACTTTATTAAAAACATCTTATAAGCACATCTTATTTTGGGAGCTTATAACATATTTTTCTAAAAAAATTACCAAACAAATTTAAATAGAACGCTCAGTCAAACACTTGCTATCTAACTATAAATTTTTTTTCGTGATAGTATCTAACAATAATTCTACTTATAAAGATTGTTAGCAAGTTGACAAATGAGGAATCCAATATATAGCATATTTCTGCAGGAGTTTTATTATTTTCAAAGTATTTCCAAGTCAACTAGACGTCAACACGCTTGGTTCCTCCGATGTATCTCAGGTGTTCGGGAGCAAGAGACGACCAAATCAAATTTGATACGCATTCATGAATATCATAATGTAAAATCATCTCCATTCGTTACAATCCCCGAAAGAGTTTTATTCATGAGATGGTAGAATGAGATGACTAAGTCCAAAAGCTTCCTCAAAAACCTCATCAAGCCCTTCGTATCGAAGTCAAGTAAAGGTGATCTTTTTATGAGTTTTATCTGTTTCAGGCTTGCTTGTTTTTGGTGTTTCTGTTCTATTGATGCCTGATGGGTTTATTGGGATGTGTTGCTTTTAAACTGTTTGATAAAAGACCAAAACGAAGTGGATTTGGAGAAAATTGCAGCACAAGAACAAAAGGAGTTTTCTTTTGAGACCCTTGTTGCAGCAACCAATAATTTTCATCCCACTGTGAAGCTTGGTGAAGGAGGCTTTGGCCCGGTTTACAAGGTATAATTTACCATCAAGATTGAGTCTTGATTATATGAAACCCTGTATATATTTAGTAAAATGGGATTGGGCTTGGGTGTGGTGTGGAGGTGGGGTGGGTGGAAATTTTGTAAATTGACCGAATAAAATGAAGATGTCGAATAAAGATTCGATTTTGGGTTGTGGGTAATTTACAGGGGAAGTTGGATGATGGGAGAGAAATAGCTGTGAAGAAACTGTCACAGAGCTCAGCACAGGGGAAAAAAGAGTTTCAGAGTGAGTCAAAGCTGCTGGCACGTGTGCAGCATAGAAATGTGGTGCATTTGTTGGGATACTGTGTGCACGGCGCAGAAAAGCTGCTCGTTTATCAGTATGTGGCTAATGAGAGCCTTGACAAGCTTCTTTTCAGTAAGTTCTCATGTTTATTTCATTCATTCTTCTGCCATTTTGAATAACATTCTGTTTCCATGATCATCTATGCGCGAAGTTAAAGTTTTAACAACTTTTCCTTGATCAACACAATTGAGTGTCTTTAAACGTCTTTACTTGGAAATTGATGAAAAGTGTAGTTGTATAAGGGCTACGGTGTGATTTTGTTTTCTACCTCGTTTTGCATGTGTGTAAATTTTAGTGTAACTTGTGTCAGTTTATTCAGGTTGGCAAGATCTGCTAAAGTTTCCTTTTTATTATTTGTATAAAAAGCTACCAGTTTAAAATTCCAAGGCTTCAATTGTGAATCCCAGTCTTTTAGCGTTGAGGATCAAATCGCAATGAGGCGTTTTGCAGTCTAATCATGTCAACATTCGAAGATGAAATGAACACTACATGATATGTAATCTTCAAGTGTTTCTAAATACTTTTAAGTCAAAAAATGACTGCAAAGGACACAGAATTAGCTCCTTACTAGTCTGTAAGACTGTACTTACTGATTCCTTTAGATATAATCAGTTGGCCTTGAAATTCCATAGATTGCTTCTTAAGGCACGGCGGAAGACCAAAATATGCTTGAGTATGCACAAAACCATATTTTGCACAATACCCATATTTTGTGGAACTGCACTGAGAGTTTCAAATTCCATTTTCCGGGAAAACCTATGAAAATGTAAACCCATTCTAGTTAAGTTGTCCAGAAGCTCTTTTGGCATTTTAAAATTTGTTGATTTATATCTTTCATGTAACTACAAAAGAGCACCTGGAATTTTTCGATCATAATTTCTCGCAATGCAAGTGGTGCTAATTTCCATTCATTCTCTGTCATCTCATGCAAATGTTGGTGAGTATTTTTCTAGTGCTTGGCTTCCTTTTCTGGAGTTTATAAGAACCCAATATGCTGAAATCTATTCTTTTGACAGTTCCGATGTTTGTGTTTTCATTTCCATCTGGTTTTCATTCTCAAATAATTTGGCATCTGAAAATAGATTGTGAAATGAAAACCTGTTTGGTGTAGGGCAAGTGAAAATAGACGAGGTGCTTTCATAAGTTGATCTGAAAGGTTTATTACTTAATTCAATAGTTATTTTTCATAGCGTGCACTGTGCACACTTTTTCAAAGTCTGAAGCAATGTTATTTGAAATTACTATGAATTCGAAAATACTGACTTAACTAAACGCCTTTTGACCTGTTCATCTCGAACATGTGAAAACATTTTGAGGGGATGAACCTAAAGAGGCCCCTTTTTCAACTAGATAAGCTTTACGAAGTGGCATCAAAATGAGGTATTACTGACACTTTGTTTCATGCCATTGATTTAGAGTCTGATAGGCGAGATGTACTTGATTGGAAGCGAAGGTATGATATAATTTTAGGCATCGCAAAGGGTTTACTTTATCTTCACGAGGAGGCTCACTGTCGTATCATACACCGGGACATCAAAGCTAGCAATATCCTACTTGATGAAAAATGGGTTCCTAAGATTGCTGATTTTGGCATGGCTCGTTTGTATTCTGAAAACCAAACACATGTTAACACCCGTGTAGCGGGTACCAAGTATGTTTCCACAACTTCAAAAAACAATTAAGCTCAGTTTTTGTTGTTATATATAGCCATTCAAGTTGGATTTCAAAATTAATGATGGATGGCAGTGGATACATGGCGCCGGAATATGTCATGCATGGCCATCTTTCGGAAAAGGCGGACGTATTTAGCTTTGGGGTTGTGGTTTTGGAGCTAATAAGTGGAGAGAAAAATTCAAAATTTAACCGAGATCCTGATTCAAGGAACCTGCTTGAATGGGTAAGATTGTTTTCTTGGGTACACATTGATGGTCATATTATTGGATATGTAACCAATTTTGATTGCTAAATCTTAGCCCCTGAAATCTGAAGGGCCTGAATCAAGTAATTTCACATCTCTTCTCATGGAAGCAACATAATTTTATGGGATAATCACAACAACAAAAAAAAAAAAAAAAAAACTGAGATTCGAGCTACTTACAAAAAAATTAGAAGTTTTTAAAATTGTTAAAAAAAAGAGGTTTGATTTCATCTCATATTTTCCCCTTCATAAGTAAAAACATTTCGCCCCCCCCCTGATATTTCTAGAAATATTATAGTTACCACCTTAAATTTAGTACAGAACCAAACCTGAGGGAGCTTTTTGTAATTTTGAAACATCTCTAGGTTTTTCTGTTAATTAGCCCAAACCTGTCAGTTGTAATTATCCTAATTTTAATGACTATCTAAAAGCCTAGTAGGGGGAATGTTATAATGTATTTTGTGTTTTCACATACACGAATAATTTGGGTAACCAAGAGAATGTTTATTTCACTAGTAGTTAAGTTTTTTCTTAGACAAGAAAAAGGGAACTGAATAGAACCAGCAAAAAGATATGCTTTTTGTTTGTGTGTGTGTGTGTGTTTTCTACGACTTCTACCGGAAGAGCTGAAAACAATAGCAAAGCATTACTAAAATGAGTGGATTCCAATTTCCGATAGAGATAAGCTTTAAAGATAACTTAGTATCTATTATGATTAGTTTTAGTGGGTTGAGTTCTTAATATTTAGGAGTTTTCTTGTGGTAGAAGTTTAATCCTAAACTTACTTATTATTTTTAGGGTGGTTGAATTGATATTAAAAAGTTGAGATTTCTCTCTTTTCATTGCAATTTATGTTTCTTCGCGAAGTTTCGTATTGCTTTTGTTCGTTGTTCGTTTGAATGTAGCTTCCGTCTGTGTCAATTTCCATTATGGAAAACAATGTTTGAAGTACTGAAAGGCATTTCTAGAACATTTTGAAAACTAATGCACCCTTTTTTTGTCTACGGGAAAATTCACACAACTGGTTGCTACTTTGTTCATGTGTCCATCTCATGATTGTGGGAGTTGGAAATGTTGTTTAACCATTCTAAAAATAAGAACATGTCAAGAAAGATCTTTATGTGTTCGAAATGGAATTTTTTTTTTTGAGGGAAAAAAATGGAATTTCTCATTTCAGCTATAGTGTGCAATGGAACAACTATTCTTAGGGGAGGGGTCCATCTCCTTTCTGATTACCTATCTATAACTCTTATGCTATTAGTCTAAAGAGAGCTAGTTAGTGTGGAGATATAACATGTAGCCCATCTGTATCTATTTTGTTGTTACCATAATGTCAGAGTTTATACATCTGTAGTTGAGTTTTAGAGTCATTCTCATGATCTAGATATCTAATTTTGGTAACTAAGCTTCAATAAGACCATCTCCGCATTATTTTAGTGCAGTATGCACATAACATTCCATTTTAGTGCATATTTTCATACACTAAAATTATTAATTTAAAACAAAAGGAAAAGAAAGTTTTAGCGCAGCTCCAGTGTTGGGTTATTTCTGGCGCAAACTGTTTACATCTTCAAATTGGCGCAGGCTTTGGCGAATTGGCGCAGTGGATAAATTTTTGCTCCAAATTGAAGATAAAACACTCTCTTGGTGGTGCTCTAATATGTATATTTATTGACTATGCAGGCATACAAGCTTTACAAGAAACAAAGAAGTTTAGAAATAATGGATCCTACAATAACGTCGTCAGCAGATGGTGATCAAGTAGCAATGTGTATACAGATAGGGTTGCTTTGCGTCCAATCTGATCCAAAATCACGGCCGGACATGGGCCGTGTGGTTGTGATACTATCAAAGAAGCCAAGCATTCTCGAAGAACCCATGAGACCTGGATACCCTGGATCCAGATATAGAATGTCTAATCCCCCAACTGCATCATCCTCGGCTTCTGGAACATCGGGCACATCTCATTCATTTGGCTCCACTACAACAACTACACAAACTGCCACATTAACTGCAACTACATCAGGTCTTACAAGCCCCAGATTAGATCCCCACGGGAAGCGTCCCATGAAAGATTAGCCTTCGGTCGGCTTATAGGAGATTGTTCTTTCGTGGGGATAATTGCTAAACACCCCTTGAGGTGTGGGCTAATTACAACTTGAGGTGTTTTAAAATTACAAAAAAAAAAAAAAACTCTCAGATTTGATTAGATCTTAACTTTGAGTGGGTAACTGTAATACTTTTATAAATGTCAGGGAGGTTTTTTAAATGTTTTTTTGCTTATAAAGGAGGGAAATGTAAGACCTCTTGATTTTTTTGTAATCAGTCCGAACCTCAGGGGAGTATTTTGTAATTATCCCTTCTTTCGTGCCATCATAGTTTTTGTTTAATTTGTAATAGATTTTGTTGTGGGATGATGCTATATATAGAGAGAGAGAAAATGGAGGGTAGATAAATGTATAGTTGAGACGCGTTACTCGTTCTTTGTGTTTACATGTAAACATAAAAAGGAGAATGATCAAAGCCTCAAAGGTGGATAAGGATTTTTTTTTTTTTTTGATAACTCGAACTGAGACCTACCGCGCTACCCCTCGACTACGCCGGCGACAACAACGACTCCGACTCCTCATTCGCCGCCAAGGTAAATCGCGGATACGACGCATTGACCGGTGTTCGACAAAGGATGTTATTCAAGATGAGTTTCACCAATCTACTAATAAGTATCTCTCCTCGAATCGAACCCACACGGATCTTTATTCAAGATGAGTTCACCAAATCTTCACTACCGCCGCCCCAGGGAAGCAATTTGATTGCGAGGGATTTGAACTTCGATTCCACCCCACAATAGCTTGTGGGTGGATAAGGATTTATTGTGTTATAGGTATGTTGTGTATTCACATCAGCAGGCAATATAAAGTTTTATTATAAGGATACCAACTACAAAACAATTTCTCAAATTAATTAAGGGATAATTACAAAAACACCCCTAAGGTTTGGACTAATTACAAAAAAATCCAGAGTTCTTTGAAAATTACAAAAACCTTGATGTTTGATTCCGTCTTACATATTTCCCGGTGATTTTCGAAAATATTTCAAAACGCCCCGTGACATTTGCAAAAATATTACAGTTACCCCCTTCAAATTTAAGACAAAACGAAACTTAAGGGTTTTTTTGTAAGTTTGAAACATGTCTGCGTTTTTTTGTAATTAACCCAAACATCAGGGATGTTTTTGTAATTATCCCATTAATAACTAAGAAAGTTTTATTTGACTGGCTTGAATATTTGCAGAACAAATACATTTTTAAAATCTGTAATTTTTCCCGTGAAACCAAAAGTTGTGAAGTAACATAAATAGGAAAGGGCATATGAAATTTTAGATATCATGGAATCAGCAAAAAGTGAAGGATTTAGAATTCGATTATATATTCTTTTTGCTAATAATAAATATTCCAAAAGACCAGAATAGCATCATTAAAAAAAAAAAAAACCTTCTTAGTTATTATAGAAATCCCATTGAAATTAAAAACAGGATTTCAAGCAACTGAAAATTTTCAGTCAAATCCATTGCAAAATTCATTGTTTCTTCTCTTTCGTGGAAGAATGTACAAACAATGCCCTATTAGATAAACAAATATAGAGAAGAGCAAGTCTCTTGTGAGACGGTCTCACGGATCTAAATCCGTGAGACGGACCTCCTTAGGACTCCGTCTTGAGAACATGAACCATGAAAATAAATTTAAAAATAATAATGAACCATGAAGAAACAAAAATAAACCCTAAAAATATGAACCATGAAGAATAAACCCGAAAAACAAAAATAAACCCTAAAAATAAAAAATAAACCCTAAAAAAAACTAAAAATTCTAAAAACCCAAATCAATTAAAAATAAACCCAAGAAACAAAATAAACCGTAAAAAAACAAATATAAACCCTAAGAAAAATAAAAACTGAAAAAAAAAACCTTTAAAACTTTGTGTAAGGACTACGTCTCACGGATCTAAATCCGTGAGACCATCTCACGCAAGTTTTTGCCTATAGAGAAATGGTATTCATACTTCAGTGACTAGACCAACCTAACAAATCATAAAATAAACAAGCATATACTTTATCTAAAATAAATCTTTTGACTAAGAGTTTATTTTATTTATACAACAAGTGCACTGACACATGGTTAATTCCACAAAATAACTTAAAGCTAAGAGTTTTCATGTTCTAGTAAGAATGGAGACTCTTGGTTGTGGAAGGGATGGATTAAGGCCCCTTCTACTTTGGAACTGGGGTTCAGATTCAAGGTGGGTGATGGGAAAAATATTTTTGTGTGTGATTCTCCATGGATTCCCAAAACCCCCACTGTTTAAGCTTGTTGCTTTGTGTAATTGGAATTTGGATGGTATGAGAGTGAGGGAGTTGATGAATGAGGAGGGTACTGAGTGGAACTATGATATGCTGATTAACATTTTTTGCTTGGAGGATGTTAAGTTGATTATGTAGATCCTGATCTGTTATGAAGATGGCAGAGATGTTGCCTGGTGGCATTGGGAAAAGAAAGGTGGCTTCACGGTTAAATCAGCTTACCAACAGCTGATTAAGATCAAGAGGTGTAAACTTAATTTACCAAAAGCAAGTGATGGATTTTTTAGTAGGAAAAAGATGTGACAAAAGTGTTGGAACCTGAAGATTAAAGGTAAAATCATACATTTTATCTGGAGATGTCTACATAATACACTTCCTACTGCTATTTCATTGAACCAGAGAGGGATGGAATTTGATACAATCTGTCAAATCTGTGGGGATGCTGAGGAGTCCTTGGAGCATGTTCTTTTTCAGTGTATTAGGGCCAAATTAGTCTGGAAATTGGCTCAAGTGTGTTGGTTTGTTGTTCAAGAGCAGAGCTTTAGATTCAAAGATTGGTGGTTGAATGTGTGTGACATTGAATTTTCCAAAACCAATCAAGATAGGATTCAACTTTTTTCCTATATTCTTTGGTGTCTTTGGAAAACACGTAATTTGTGGGTCTTTCAAAAGGAGGAAACTGATGCTAAATTTATTGTGGATAATGCTTGGTTGGAGTGGCGAGAATTTCAAGGGGTGTCATGTTGTTTGAAGGGTTCGAAAATTGGCAGTACTCAGGGTAAGACAGGAGTAGGGGCGACTGAGCTGCAACTGCGTTCTCCTGCTGCTGCTGGTTCTTCTCTGATTTGCTGTAGTGCTATTGCTGTGGGAAAAATTATTTTTGGAGGGTGGCTTGTTAACAACCATGTTGATTTGATTCATGTTTGGACTGTCTCTAGGGATCTTATTCAAGATCCAGTGGAGGCTTCCTTACTTGGGGTTCGCCATGCGATGTGTGCGGCTTATAGGTTTGGTGTCAAGGAGGTAACCATTCAAGTAGATGATAAGGATATTGGAGAAAAGCTTAATGCAAGACTTTCATTCTCTTTGGGAGGAAGAACAATAGCTGAAGACATCTATTTACTTTGGTTCATAAATGTTTGTTTTGTATTCAAGAGCCTAAAAATGGTGCTAATTGTAATAGATTAGTTCATTTAGCTTTGGATAGTGATGTTAATACTATGGGAGCATTTTTAAAAAATACCCCCAATGGAGAGGCAATTTTCCAAATTTCCCCAACAAAAATGTCACCCGCCAAAAGCCTTATTCAAACTTCAAATACAACCACATTTCACAGTTGCTTTTCCATTAGGGAACCCTTTTTTTTCCATTATTTTGAAACTTTTCCCATTCACCTAACAACATTACTTCCCAACTACAGCATCTTTTAGCAAGCAAAGCAACAATGGCATGCCCAATTAAAGAAAACAAACAAACAGTAAAATATCATGTTCCAATGCACTTTCCTTTCAAATGCAAAAAACCAAAGTAAAAGCAAAAGCACAAAAGTACCTCTAATCCAACCCTGTAAATATAATAAAAAAAAAAACTCTTTTCCTTTTTTTAAACTGGTAAGGGAAAAGCATAATCTAAATAAACTAAAAACTAGAAAGATATTTATGTTTTCTTTAACCTTAAAAAGGAGAATCCCATGTCATTTCAGCCTCTCCAATTAATTTACATCAAAGTTACAAGTTACAACAATCATCAACAAGCCACTCAAGGACTTAACCATCCTAAATTAAAATTAACTCAAACTACAAGGATCGGTAAATAAAAATAAAGAACCATAAACAACAAACTAACACTAAAACCCCTACACTAACTTCTCCTTTCAATTAAGCCCCTACCGGAGCAGTAACAGCAGGCTTCACTTTCGGCGGCCTTCCACGTCCGCGAGGCGCACCTCCAGCCGCGGGAGGCGGAGGCGGAGGATGAGTCACACCTGCGGTGGCAGCCTTCGGTGGCCGGCCACGTTTTTTCCCAGAAAGAGTAGCTGTCGTAGTTGCGGCCTTGGGTTTGGGCGGCGGCGGAGGAGCCGTTGGGTCCTGGGATTTGGGAGGCCGGCCACGGGGACGGGGTGGCAGCGGAATAGCTCCCGGCGGCAGAGGGGTTTTGGGCTTCGGTGGCCGTCCACGGCCGCGACGTACCGGGGAATTTGGGTCAGGTTTGAGGTAGTTGTTCTTCGTGAAAACGAGCTGGCCTGCTGCTTTCATCCTGTTGAGGTGGTGGGTGAGGAGTGTGGTGTGGGCGGGGAGGAGATTTCCGTAGGTTGCTTCGATTTGTTTCGAGATTGACGATTTGTTTGAGCCGTTCTTATCGTTCAACGCTTCAATTGCTGCCATAATCATCTGTAGAATAGGGATTTCCAAATCAACATCAGTTGTTTCGTGGATGATAAAAATTTGCAAACATCTGGGAAAACTATTTCAGCCAAAATGCCATCAATCAAATTTTATGCAAGCAAAAAATTACAGAAATTAAACGATCTGCATCAAATTACTAAATTATGAAGAAAAAACAAAAATTAACAACTTTAAGAACCCAAAAATGACTGAAAATCTCAGTTTCAGAAAGCATTTGAAAAAGAGGGAAAAGAAAAGTGGTTTCCTACCTCAGGGTACTGAGGCAAAATAGACGGAGCCGGAGCCGGCGCCGGAGGCTGAGCCTGATTTTGAAGAATACTACCCTGCAATTCTTCACTCGCCATGCCCAAAATAACCTCAATTGATCACCAAAAATTCAAGCAAAATTCTAATTTCTTGATTGAGAAAGAAAGAGACGGATTATTTTTCCCTTCCCCTAGCTAAAGGAACCACAGTATGAGCTGAACAAAACTGAATGGAAAATTTTCGGAAAGGGAAAAGGGTTATAAAAGGGTTAACAGATCGGAGCTGGATCAAGAAATGAATGGGAAAAATAAAATAATATTTATTATTATTAAAGCAAAAAATATACAAAGAGGATTTAGTTTTTATTGGACTGAATCTACGGCTGGGGATTCTCATCTGGGTTATGATCCAGCGGTCGTATTTCTTTTGCAATAGTGTTGCATGGATTGATGACGTGGTTGTGCTATTTCCTTTTCTTTATATTTTGTTCCTTTGTTAATTACAAGCTTGTCCTCGGACCTCAATTAATTTCTCATCCAATTTGAAATGTTGGGCAAGTATACTCTGCTCAAGTACTTGAACTATGTCACGTGCGTGTCGTCATTTGATTGGCTAGAGATGAAATTCAACAATTTTATGCCATTATCCGTCTTATGTTAAGTACAGTGAAAGAACATCAAAAAATATCCTGTCATGAAAGTGAGGAAAGTGGGGCCCATAATGTGAAAGATGAAAGATGGGCCGCTCAAGGTTGGGTATTGGGTTAATTTATATTTAGGGATAATTATTTTAAAAAAACATGAGTTTTGGCTTAATTACAAAAAAATCATAGATGTTACAAAATTATAAAAAGTCCTATTAAATTTGATTATGTCTTGAATTTGATAAAATTATTATAATATTTCTATAAATATTAGAAGTTGGAAAAATATAAGATGTAATTAAAATTCAAGGGATTTTTTGTAACTTTCAAAAATATCTCAAGCTTTTTGTAATTAGCCAAAACCTCGTGTTTTCTGTTTAATTATCCCTTATTTTTAATTTAATGCTCCATCAAAAATGATATATTTAAATAAAATATGTCTTAAATGGTTTCACTTTCTTGCATCCTATATACCTCTTTTTTCGCTCAAAATACCATTATTACTCTTTTTTTGTCGTTGATTGTTACTGATATGTATTAGAATTAAGGACTTATGTGATTTTTTTTAATAAGTTGGGAATACTGGTCGGAGGGGAAGGGATAAATTTTAAATAAACTGAAAGATACGGGGTTCAAACCTCGGTCAATACTCTTACAAAGAGTGAGCGATACCACTCGGAAATTTATAAGGACTTATGGGATTTATATATTCAAGTTTTCATATTGAAGTACCGATTGTATTTGTTTCATATTATTGATCATTGATATTTTGCTAATAAGATTGCAAGATGAAACATTGATGGCACGAGTTTGACATCAATCGGGATTCAAGTCCTCATCTATTGTGCCAGCAAGTTATGTTTTCTTAAATAAATGGACCCGATCACAAGCCAAACCAAGTAATAAAGGAAAAACAATTCTAAACTTCAGTAAAAAAAACAATAAAAATAAAGATACAATTTAAATGAAGAACATCTATTTCTAGAGGATTTTCGAATTCCATCTTTATTTGTTTTTTTAGTATGTGTGTGGTCTGATGTGTCTTGTGAAATGTCGGCCCAAGATCCTCGAGCCTCAATTGTCAAAACCTTCATAGTTTTTGATGAATCACATGAGTGAAAGACAAACGGAGTAGTTGAGGAGTCGTCTAACTTGGTCTTTAAAGCTTCCAATTTGTCTGCATCAACTTGAAAATCAAAGTTAAATGATAGCTTGAATGCTTGATGTTGGAGATGTTGAATCATGAACCAAAGTCAAAGTTGTTTCATTACTCTCTTTTAGATTCAAACATGATTCAACAAAATTGGAATAAACCACAATAGCTAGCAAATTATTATTTATAATCGTTCAACATACTTCTCTGAAATGAGACCCAAACTGCAATCTTTTTCAATTAGAACTTCAAACGGATTGTGAGTACAGATGTTTTGTTGAGGGTGAAGGGTTGGTATTTTTACCATTACTAGCTGATTTTTTGTTGATGGCCACAAAACCATCATTATCCATTTGAACTACTGGCGGTTTGACTAGAAGAAAAGATTTCCCATTAGGATGTTGGTCTTCAACACAGGTTGGTCTTCCTCAAAGATAACCCACCCACCGCTTACTAGTTGAGCCCGAGAGGGTGAACCAACATGTAATACATGACCGTTTCTTCCACCGAGTTATCCATGCCTTACCCCCCATCCTTAGATGAATGAACATGCTTATACACATTATGAACATTTGATTTACCTCTCTTGGATGAAGAGTAACGACCATGAGACTTCATAGGAATAGAAGGCAAAATACGATGACATACAACAATATTATGACCCATAATGCAACAATTTGAGCAAGATTCGTAATTTTCTCGTAACTCAAAGAAACAAATGAACAAATGACTCACACGTTCAACCATAATATACTCTTGTAAAGACTGAAGAAGATCAATATCAACAAGAAACCATACGAAAATGACCAAGAGAACCATTCAATAATTTTTCATCAATCTAAATTGGGGTCCCATAGCTTTAGCAATTCCCAGAATAATTCTAGGATGCCAATATTCAATGCTAAGTTCAAAAATATGCACCCAAACACTAGCTATTGAAATATTGACTTTATATGGATTAAAATCAGGCACCCATGGAGATAAACAAATTTAACTCAGACAAAGAGTCCAATGAGGACGTGACTCAGTCCGCGTTCGATCCAAGACATTAAAAAAATTAATGGAAAAGTATCATTTCCCCAACGAGATCAACTTCCAGTCATGTTTAATATCCCATAATTCAGAAAGACATTTTTGAAGAGGCGTCAAAGGCCAATGCTTACTCCATTTACCAAGAATCACATCCAATGAGATAAATCGTAAACTCCATAATATGTTGTTTATATAAATTTTCTCAATTGAAACAAAAAAATTATCCCCCTTTTTAATGGGGTCAGAGGCCGGAATGAAATTCCCAGTAACCACATTCGCAAAAGAGTGAACCCTAGGAGCAGTAGGGATATGATTATCTGCTGAGGATTCAGTGACTTCTGGAATGACAATCTTACCTATGGGGGCAGAAGAATCCCTAGCAATAACGAGAGATGTGAAACCCAAATCTGGATAATTTGCGAAAACAGTTGATGGGAGGAGTCCATGACCACTACCATGGGAAATCGAGGGGACCACCATAGAAGACTGACCGTGCGGCAACCTTGGAGGGGGGACCGTTGGGCATGGGACATCTTTGGAGGGGGACCATTGGGAATGTAGAGCATGTGGGAAGTCTCCAATGCATAGGTAGAGGCAATATGCGAAACAGAGATATCTTGGGAACAAATCTTAGGAGAAAAAATCATAGGGTTGCATGGCTAAGCAGAGGACATAATGGAAAAGAGGGTGTCATTGATCCGATCATTGGAAAAATTCGCCGAAATCTCAGAAGAAGCCATTTATAGTTTGGAGGAGAGAGCATGGAGCATATTTTCTAGATAGGGAATTTTTTCCTCAATTGAAAACTAGCTAGTTCTTTTATGCCCAAGTTATGATGGTAATTTAACGGTATATAGTGTTTTTGGGAAATTCTTTCAAATGTGTAGTGGATTTCAGCCGACTTATTTTTTAAGTGTAGGCGCCAATTCTAATAGCGCCCAAATACCAGGCGCTAATCGCAATAGCGCCCAATATTTTTTTTTATTTTTTTTCTTTAGATTTGGGCGCTAGTTTGACTAGCGCCCAAGTTAGTTTTTAATTTTTTTTTGCTTTTTGCTTTTTATTTATTTAATATTTAATTATTTTATGAAATTTTAGCAAAAAAGGATTAAAATCATTCGATTAAATTTTCTAGAACCGAACCATAAAAAAAAATCTACGTCTCGAACTGTACCGAAAGTTCGAGGCGGTTCAGGGCGAAGATTTGGTTCTAATGGGACGATACGGTATGGTCATAAATAAAGCATAGAAATTTGAAAAACAAAACAATATAAAAATCACCAAACAGATATACTTCTAGTCTTTTCTTAGTGTAGTCTCAAAATAATAACTAAAACCATAATAGGCAACACAATCCTATTATGGTTTTAGTTTTTATTTTAAGACTACACTAAGAAAAGACTAGAAGTATATCTGTTTGGTGATTTTTGTATTGATTTTTTTTTTTCAAATTTCTATGCTTTATTTATGACTAATCTCTGCCCCGAACCATACCGTATCGTCCCATCAGAACCGAATATTCGTCCCGAACCATTCCGAACTATCGGTACGGTTCGAGACGTAGATTTTTTTCAATGGTTCGGTTCTGAAAATTTAATCGAATGATTTTAATCATTGTTTGCTAAAATTTCATAAATTAATTAATTATTAAATAAATAAATATCAAAAATCAGAAATCAAAAAATAAAAAATAAAAACTAACTTGGGAGCTAGTCAAACTAACGCCAAAAACTAAAGGAAATAAAAATAAAAAAAATATTGGGCGCTATTACGATTAGCGCCTCGTATTTGGGCGCTATTAGCAATAGCGTCTACACTTAAAAAAATAAGCCGAAATCCACTATACATTTGCAAGAATTTTCCACAAATACTATATACCATTAAATTACCCCAAGTTATGAACATCAGAAATTCAGAATAATAATCTCTTCTAATAGTCCAAAACATGCCCTTCAAATGCAATGATGAATTATATCTATTTGTGCAATTCTTTTATTTCTTTTGCACTCAAAAAAAAAATATATTTTATTTCTTTTGCAATCATGTGCTCTTCTTTAATTGTTTGATAAAGACCAAAACGAACACTTCACTAGGATTTCAAATAATTAAAAACTTCCAAAAATTACCATTTGTTCACTTTACTTGGAATTTAATGATTAAAATCAGCAAAGTTGATCATGACACGCTATACGAATATATTGTTCCTAGTAGTATACAAGTAAGCAAGAAAATATTTTCAATAACACTCTCCAAAACGGATTTCATTATAAAGATCTATAAAACATGTTATCTAATTTATCATTTCTCTATAAATACACTAGATTAACAGTTAGTTAACACTTACAAGCATATCACGTTCATTTCACAAATAAATTGGTCTAGAAATAACGTTTATTTATTCAATTTAACTCTATATTTGAACTTACGAGACTTTTTTTTTTCGGAACGATAGACTTTTATTGAAAACTCAACCAAAAAAGTTACAACGTTACCGATGACAAATGACCTCCTTACACATACAATATAATTGTCAAGAAGGAACTACACCCCCTGGAAAAATTAGAACACTCCCATCCAAGGAGACTAAGCCACTCTTACGGGAGACTAGCTTAAAAAATCACAACATTTCAACAAAATCGGGCACGAAGCAACCACCCAACACCGCAGACAAACAAAATTGACACCCTACGGATTTCGCCTTCAATTGGTGAAAACGAAAAAGTAACAAAAATACAAAAGCTAAAAATACATCAAAATCAACCTAAAAATCGAAACTAACAAGAAAAAACAAGAGATATGAAAGACCTACAACAACAACAGAATGAAAATAATGAAAAATCAAAAGCTAGGAAGCAACCTCTCCCTCTCGCTACCCCAACACCAACATGCCTCCGTCGTCGTCGTCACTAATTTCTCCCCTACCCTCACCACAGATCCACAAAACAGTCACCAAACCACCTTCCACACCATTACGGGTCCAGATAAGACTCGGACCACCAAAACAACAAGACTATCTGGGCATGAAAACGAGCGACTTGGGAAAAAAATGAAGCTGCGAAAGAAGATTTGGATCTAGATCTGCCCAAAACGATCACCACAGATGAAGCTGAAAGACAAACCGGGGATGGGAGGTACGACCGGCGATCGGATGTCGCCGTTCTAGGAAGGCATGCGGCCAAAACACTGGTATGGGTAGGAGAGGGAGAGAAACCGATAGATGAAGAGGGTTTACAAGAGAGAGGGAAGAGCGTAGAGAAGTTAGGTTATAGATAAGCTCCAATATTATGAGACTTTTGTTGCATATGGATTTTTTAGTATCTAAAATTTTGAAACAATAAAATATTCAAACACACATTGCTCACTGCCTAATTCCAACTTCTGAAACAACTACATTTCACAGCTACTTTTCCTCACTATTTACTTAACAATATACATTACACATCATCTTATGAGAAGCAACAATGGCATGCCCAACCATCAAGTTGGTACTATTCACTTAACCATTACTTGTGCAAATAGGCATAATAAGCTAATGATCTTGTGGCCCTGCAGCCACACGTGAGGTAATTCATGTCCTCTGAAGTTACAGATTAGAGCCCTATCGGGTACGATAATGAACAATTAATATTGAGGGCTTTAAGTGACGGTGTGAGAAATTGAAAATTGATAGGAACCTACGGCATGGAAGAATCACTTGGGAAAGACTATTCAATAGTTGAGAATATTAGGAATACGTGAGACGATTTGCATAGGGCGGGTTTTGAGGGACCGAGTTATTTTCCCAAGGAATATTAGGGACCTGGGAGACCATAGTTGGCAAAATATTTCAGTGCAGAGCTTGAATCAACAAAATAAATTCCGAGGCGTGCAAGAGTTGCACTGTCCTAAAGGATTTATTTTCGCTATCCCCCAGGATCCAACGGAACAAGTAGAACGAACAAAATTTCACAAATGTAACCCATCAAACTAAAGTTGGAGAAGAAAGGTTAATGTTTTGTTGTATTTTCACAAGGTTGGAAGCTCAGCTTATGTAGAACAAGGCTTCTAACGGTAATGTCAATGATTCCGAGTAGGGAACAAATGAACGACTCTTAGCCACATAGGGAGACAACTGAGGGGCCATAGTATGGTAGGGAACAAAGTGGACGGTTGTAGCCACCATATGGACGGTTATAGGTAGGCTAAATGAAGAGAGAAAATAGTATTTTCCATTTATGATAAAAAGAGGAAATTAAGGTAAGGTAGAAAATAAGAATTTTCGGGTAAGGTTTTAAATAGCAAAAATAAAATTAGCTTTAAGTCGCAAAACTAATCCGAGCCGCGACTATATCGCCCGCGCAGGGGGGAAAATCGACGATTTTACACTACAATCGACAAATTTGGCCTAGCTTTTTTTGTGCGCGAGGCCCCCTTAATCACTTGGCCCATTATTTACTAAGCCCATGTGGGTCTCCCATTAATAAAGTGAAGAAAACTTCAATACCAATTCTATGTGGGATATGGGACTTCTTTTGAAACACTACCATGTGATCCATTCCCATTTTATACAACAATCCCCCACATGTTTCAAAAGAATGAAAAGAAAAAGGATTTAGAGAATTTTGTTGGGTTATTAAAAATGTGTGTAAATGTATCGCATCTGGTGTCTTTTGGACTATGAACCAGACCTAGAATGATAAGATTTAAAGTACAGAGTTTTAGTGAAGCTTGTAGCTTCTATGAACTAAGAACTCTTATTGTAAGTTAAAATCTTACCAGTCACATTACACTCTCAATATTTTGTCGTTCAATGCGGTTTTGCGCTAATAGGCCGTGCGCGTGAACCGGAATTCATGAGTGCTCTAGAGATATGCCAAAATCTCATAGGAGCGGCCCCACTCCACACTCATATAGGTGAATCTCATCAAGTATATTTTACAATTAAATATACCACCCTTAAGGGATATGAAATTCATTAAGAGCTTAACATCTCATCCTCACATAATTGCAATCTAGCACTTATCACACCATAGGAAGGGACAATTAATTGTTGTGCTAGCATAATTAACAAATGACTTGTTATTACCCGTATTTAACCTCATTCATGGGATCTCCAATCACAAAGGTAGGTTTCTATCACTGTTAATTTCTCAAGTTGGCTTAAATCCCATTCCCCTCGATGTTTCATTAATTAATTTTCTCCCCAAGGGTTTAGTCAAAGGATCGGCCAAATTCAATTCTGACTTCACATAATCAATGGATATAACTCCATCATTTAACATTTGTTTAACCACGTTATGTCTCAAACGAATATGTCTATTCTTACCATTAAAGGTTTTATTCTTCAAAATTGCAATTCCGCTTGACAATCACAATGCATGATTAATCGAAGGTGTTGGTTTTGAACCTAATGGAATATCTCGCTAAGAAGTTTCTCAACCACTCGGCCCTCATTGTCGGCTAACTCCAAGGCAACAAACTCAGACTCCATGGTAGATTTTGCTATGATAGTTTGTTTAGTTGACTTCCAAGCAACTGTACCCCCACCAAGAGTGAATATGTAACCACTAGTGGATTTTATTTCATTTGAATCAGAGATCCAGTTCGCATCACTGTATCCTTCAAGTACAACAGGATATCCACTATACATGATACCATAGTTCATGGTACCTTTTAAATATCTCATTAGTCTGACTATTGCGCCTAATGGTCACGATTGGGATTATGAGTATATCTCGCCAATCTACACACAAACGTAAGCTATGTTCTGGGCGAGAAAAGTTCATTAAATGCAACAGACTCCCAATAATCTGCGCATATTCAGATTGAGCCATTGGATCACCTAAATTTTTCTTTAATTGAGTGTTAGCATCATAAAGAGTACTAACTGGTTTGACGTCAAAATGTCCATACTTCTTGAGAAGTTTTTCAACATAATGTTCTTGTGACAACATTATGCCATTATCACTCCTTATAATTTTAACACCCAATATTGCCTTTGCTTTCCCCATATCTTTCATATCAAATTTAGAAGCAAGGAATTCTTTTGATTTATATATTACATCAATTTATAGAAGGGAGGACAAATTTGGTAAGTACCTTAATTCTTTCAAACAATTACATGCCAATATTCCATTTGTTGACCCTCCTTCAAAGAATGTTAGGGATCTTAATGACATCATTCCTAGTGAAAATAAGCTTAACAAATTATCAAATGTGCAATTGAATGATAAATGTCCTTCCAATGAACTACCACAAAAATTTAATGATCCGAAGCTTTATTATCCCTTGCACAATTGATGATTTACCCGTTGATAGGGCAATCGCCGACTTGGGAGCTAGTATCAATGTGATGTCTTATGAAACATTTAAGCATGCAGATTAGGTGAACTTAAACCTATTAGGATGGACATTCAATTAGCCGATAAATCGATTAAACATCCTAGAGGTATTATTAATGATGTGTTAGTCAAGATTGACAAATTCGTGTTTCCAATCGATTTCGTTATTCTTGACATGCATGATAATTTAGAAGTTCCCTTAATTCTAGGGCCCTTTTTGGCTACCGCTAAATCTCTCATTGATGTGCATGATGGAAAACTTACTTTGAGAGTAGGGGTGAACAAGTTATCTTTAAAATTCCTTTGAGAAATCCTATAAATGATACTTGTTTTCCTATAAACTTGATTGAGACAAGGATAAATGATTCTTTGCTTGATATGTCTTCTAATAAATCCTTGAAAGTATGTGATGTTCAATGTGCAAAAGTTTCCAGATAAATCCCATTTTGAGAATAACATGCGTAAAAATAGGACCATGAAGGTCAATTGTTCGAAAATCGATACGGTGGCGATGTTGTTCAAAGAGATAAAATTTTTCATAAGTTCAAGGCTCCGCCCGATTAAATCTTCACATTTAGGTGAAATGGTCCAGCTATACGACGTTAAAGCGCTAACCGGAGGAGGCAACCCGATGTTTGTGTGCAATTGTTTTCATTTTTTTTTATTTTTTATTTTCTTTCAAAATAATCACAAGTCCCAGAGTCATCTTCAAATCAAAAAAAAAAAAAAAAAAAAAAAAAAAAAAAAACTCTTGAGCTTCTTCTTGCTTGTCCTAATTGGGAATATTTGAGATTTCACTGAGATTCGAGTTGTGTGTTGCTTAACGTTGATTAGGTATGAAGATGCCGTTGAAGGTCCCGTACCAAAACAACCAATGGTCGCTCAACACCGATTCCACTATTGTAGTAAGGTCGTATTTTTCTTTTTTCCACCTCTTTTATATCATTCTAATTTCTTTGTTTTTTTTTTGAGTGTTTTTGTGTGTTTGTCCATTTTTTTCTTTCACATTGAGGACAATGTGAATCTTAAAGTTGGAGGTGGGTACAATAACATTTTCGGAATGCTTGTGTGTTTGTTTTCAAGAGATGTTTTTTTTTTTTTTTTTTTTAAAATTGAGTATTTGCTAGTCAATAACTTGGCCCAATTATACCTATATTAACTTGTTAATTTGTGTTTTCAGTGTGAAGCAATTGATTGTCTAGGATAGATTGACGTGGATGCGGGCTAAATTTTGACGAGATTTCCAACACCATAAATATTTGATGTGTTAAGGCATATACGACGGTACTTAGTGCTATGAACTTCCGAGAACTCATGATTTAGTAGTGGTTAACTAGTTGTTAAACCAAGCTTGTGAATAAAAAAAAAAAAAGAGAAAAAGAAAAGAAAAAAAACGGACCAATCGAGGTTATACTCCTCTATTTGTTGTTGCTTAGTAACTAGGAGCATTCATGAGCCCCATGTTTGTTTTTACGTAAAACGGCGACACAAATATGAGTATGGGAAACCACCTAGGAGTGTTTGAACAGAAATTCAAAATATAAACCTAGTGGAAGCATGTCTCAAAGGTCCCAAAAAAAAAAAAAAAAAAAAAAAAAAAAAAAGAGGAGAATGAATACTCCTCGACTTCTCATTCCAATAAAGTTCAAAGCTTGGTTATATGACTAGTAAGCTAACTACTATGATCCATTGAGTTCTTGTATTTTCATAGCATTATTGAATTGAAGTTCTTGTGACATGAAGATAATATAGCTTCACCCCAAAGATTATCAGCAACACCTGAACTAATGAACATAACATTCATCATTTCTTTTAAAGTTCTATTTTTTCGTTCAGCTACACCATTTGATTCGGGTGAATATGGAGGAGTGACTTCACGAATTATTCCTTCTTGTTCACAAAATTCATTAAATAAAATATATTCGCCACCTCTATCTGATATAACTCTTTTAATCTTCTTATCTAATTGATTTTCAATGTCTGATTTGTATAATCGAAACATGTTAAAAGCTTCGTCTTTATTTCTAAGCAAATATACCTTAGTGTATCTAGAATAGTCATCTATAAAAGTCACATAATAGTTTTTACCACCCCGAGTCATGGTTTGTTTCAAGTCTCCTAAGTCTGGTATGAATTAGACTAAGCAATTGATTCTCGATGTAAGAAAAATAAGTTTTCTTAGTCAATTTAGCTTCACAACATATTTCGCATTTATTCGACAAGTATTATTGTTTCCGAGTAAATTAAACCAAGTGTTTGCATTTTACTTAATATAACTCGTACTAACATGTCCTAATCTAAAGCATGCCATAAATCAATAGAATCAATCATATAAGCGTAAAAAGATGCAATTTTATTAATAACATCAGAAACATTGAGTACAAACAGACCCTAATTACAATAGCCTTTGCCCACAAGGACATTATTTTTTGTCATTACAATCTTGTCGATTCAAATGATACTTTAACTCCGGCCTTTCCTAACAAGGAAAAGAAACCAAGTTTGCCCTAATAGTAGAGCACATGAAGACTTCATTGAGAGCCAAGGTCTTGCGGATGTGAGTTTCAACATAACTTTGTTTTTTTACCAAGAAAAATTCGAGAGTCCTCGAGATACACATGTTCTTCTCCATCTCCCACAGAATTATAGGACATAAAGGCTTTTCTATTTGCACAAATGTGCCTGGTAGCCCCAGAGTCTACCACCCATTCTTTCACATCGGTCACAAGATTAATTTGAGAAAGATCATGAAGAATAATATCATCCCCTTCAACCAAATTTGCATTTGGCTTTGGAGGATTTCCATTTCGATTTTGAGGTTGCCATTTTTCTTTCTATATTTGCATCGATGTGCATGATGACCTGTGCTTTCCACAAACATAACAGCTTTCCTTTCTTTTTAAAGTTGGTGGAGTTATTCACTTTAGCTTGTAATCATCGATTAGAATTTTTAACATTCTTGTTATTAAAATTACCTTGCACCATGTTTGCAGTTGTAACTATTTTCTTCCCTTTGCTCAGTTTGAGTTCCATCCGGTTGGTATCTTCGATTATAATGTGAGTAATTAGATCAGCAAGAGATGATTGTTTGTGTTTATGTTTTAATTGATGCTTGTAGTCTTTCCACGAGTTTGGCAACTTTTCGATCAAGAAACCGCCCATTTAATTCCTCTTGTAGGGTAATGTTTTGATCTTTGATAAGTGGTCTTTTTATGCACGTTTTATGTGTATATTTGAGTAGAATTCGAGTTATTTTATTGTTAGTTTTGTAAATTTTTGATTATACATAGTTCATATTACTCCGAGGTGCTTTTATTGATGTAGATTGACCATTCGGGGCTAATTTTGGTGAATTTCGGACCATGGATTCATGTCAAAACATACCGGGGAGTTTAAGGATGCAAAAACGTTCAAATTCCAAGCCAAACGCGTCATTTCGGGGCCTTTTTGGTCCAACACGGGCAGGGGGTGTCGGGCAACACGGCCGTGTTCGCCGGAGCTAAAAACTCGATTTTTTTGCACAAAACAGACCTCCGACACGGCCAGGCCGTGTTCCCAACACGGTCGCGTGTCAGAACACGGCCTGGCCGTGGTTGGGAAGCACGGCCATGTCGATTTGAGTGCCTGCACAATTAAACAAAGACGGCCTGGCCGTGTCGGGCTTACTGGCGTGTCCGGACCTCTTTTTGCAACTTTTCTTTGCGGAATTTGGGGAAAACTCACCAACCAACCCATTTTGGCCACTTTTGTACACTTTTAACACCCTATTTTGCTGAAACATGTCTCCATGTCCCCTCCTCATCACTTGAATACAAGAATTCACCAACCAACAAGGAAAATGGAGGCAATTGTTTAACAAAAGAGAGTACTTATCAATGTATGGTTGCCTATAAAAGCCAAGCGGTTGAAGTTGGGAGAGGCATTCAATTAGATACTCTTAAAATATTCATTGTATTCATTTCATTAAGTAAAATTGGGGTCAAGGGTCTTGGAGGAGTAAGCTTGAGGCAACATTGGGGAAGAAGGCTTGGAGCAACATCATCAAGTCAATTGAGATTTTGATAAAGATAAGTACACCATGTCTACAATGTTTACATCTTCTTGTGTAATTTATTCTTTGGTCAAAATCATGTGTAGCTAAACTCCTAGTGTTTGAATGTAATGAACTCTAGAATGGATTTGTGATTAAGGTGTGTATGTTTTTAATAAAATCTTCATATTTTGTGTGATTCACTTATATTATGCTTCGTTCATTCGAATTGATATGCGCAATATTGATTTGAAGTTTATTTTTCATCCGGAAATCGAGAGATTCATGGTGAAATAGAACTATATAAGTGAAAAGAGTTGCATGCAATCCTAGATATAGACGACATAAATCTTCCCGGATTAGGGTCAAACCTAATATGGGAATTCATAAATCGTTATAATGCAATCTTGGGGGTTTTAACTAGAAAGAGATTTCGATTAATCAACTTGAGATTAGGAGTTTTTCGCCTTGAGAAAGGGATTAACTTAAATCGAATTTCTACGGTCCACATAGCATGAGATTTTATTAAAAGAGGTTGGTTTTTGCTTAAGGGCTTATGGTTGAATCTTTTAACTTGTCAAATCACAAAAACATTCTAGAGGGATTTACATTCAAACACACTTCTATCTCTTGATTTCTTATTCTACAAATTTTACTTCATTTTTACACTTCGATAATTTAGATTCTTTATCAAACAAAAACTCAAAACTGTTAGATTAAATAACAAAAAGACGGTAATTATTAGTACTTATAATCCTCGTGGGAATGACACTCGGTACTCAATAATCTATACTATAAAACGATAGGTGCACTTGCCTACGGTTTTAAAGGTAGCTTTTGAGCCATCAAGTTTTTGCGCGTTGTCGGGGATTGTAATATTAAGAACACCTTATTTTTGTTAATTTAATCATTTTTTTATTTTATTTCATCATTTGTCTTTCTTTTTATTTTCTTTGTAGGTCTTGGATTACACTTATCCTCTTTATTTACCGCAGTGCATACGCCTACCGTCCGATTTGGAAGCGCGACACCGCCGATAGAACACAGAGGAAAGTATTAATACGTGCACCACGAGGAGGATATTAACGGAAAGCAAGGATCCCAATATGGCGGATGAACAAAGAAAGAACCATGTACGACTATGCCAAGCCTTACATGGACGGCACATCGCCTAGTATTGTAAGGCCCACCATGACCCAATAATTTCAAATCAAACCGAATGTCATTCAAATGGTGCAACAATTTGTTCAATTCGACGGCCTACCGGACGAAGATCCAAATAATCATATCGCGAATTTCCTTGAAATTTGCGATACATTCAAAATAAATGGGGTCTCCGATGATGCCATCCGCGTTTACGCCTATTCCCATTTACTCTTCGGGACGGGCTAAACAATGGCTAAATACTTTGCCAAAGGAACGACATAACGTGGAACATCATGGCTTTAAAAGTTCCTTTTGAAATATTTTCCACCGCCAAAATCGCACGATTGAGGAATGAAATCTCTTCATTCACTCAAGAAGATGACGAGACCTTGTACGACACTGGGAGAGATTCAAAGAATTGTTGCGGAAATGCCCACACCATGGCCTACCTATTTGGATGCAAGTCCAAACATTTTATAATGGGCTACTTTTCGCAACAAGACAAATGATCGATGCAATGGCCGGGGAACTCTTAATAACAAAACGCCTAAGTCGCCAGAATTGATTGAGGAATGGCCATGAACGGCTACCAATGGCAATCCATACGAGGTAAAACTAACAGTCGGTCATTGGTGTGTATAATGCAGATGCGGTAGTTACGCGCCGCACGTGTCGAAGCATTGACCCAAAAGATCGACGATCTAGCAGCTCCTAAACCACCACCACCGCATGTTTTATCTTGAAACTTGTGGGGATTGCATAATCATCGGGATTGCCACACACAATACCTCACACCGAACATGCTAATTACGTTGGGAATCAAGGCAAAAATTACCCAAGTAATCCTTACAAAGAACACATATAATCCTGGGTGGCGACAACATCCGAATTTTGGTTGGGAAATCAAGGTCAACCACGACCTAATCCCAATCTCCGATCTACACACGTCTCCCTGATTTCAAACCAAATCAAGGTAAGCCTAACTTGGAAGATCTTATAACAAAATTTGTGCAATCAATGATACCCGATTCCGTGCGGTGGAAACATCCTTGAGAAATCAAGAGGCATCTATCCATAAACGGAAAACCAAATAGCCGATTACGAAGATGATTTCCGAAAGGCCACAAGGTAGTTTAGGGTAATACTAAGCCAAACCTGAGGGAGCACGTAAAGGCAATCACCATCGCTTCTCCACATGAGCATGATTATGCCAATGTCGCCATGCAGTAAATACGTGGAGGATGACATGTCCAAAGAAAATCTCATGAAAAAGGAGGTTGCGTAACAAGCCCAAGATCCCTGAGTCTAACCGAAGAAGATAGAAGGGAGGACAAATTTGGTAAGTACCTTTAATTCTTTCAAACAATTACATGCCAATATTCCATTTGTTGACCCTCCTTCAAAGAATGTTAGGGATCTTAATGACATCATTCCTAGTGAAAATAAGCTTAACAAATTATCAAATGTGCAATTGAATGATAAATATCCTTCCAATGAACTACCACAAAAATTTAATGATCCGAAGCTTTATTATCCCTTGCACAATTGATGATTTACCCTGTTGATAGGGCACTAGCCGACTTGGGAGCTAGTATCAATGTGATGTCTTATGAAACATTTAAGCATGCAGATTAGGTGAACTTAAAACTATTAGATGGACATTCAATTAGCCGATAAATCGATTAAACATCCTAGAGGTATTATTAATGATGTGTTAGTCAAGATTGACAAATTCGTGTTTCCAAATCGATTTCGTTATTCTTGACATGCATGATAATTTAGAAGTTCCCTTAATTCTAGGGTAAAGGCCCCTTTTTGGCTACCGCTAAATCTCTCATTGATGTGCATGATGGAAAACTTACTTTGAGAGTAGGGGGTGAACAAGTTATCTTTAAAATTCCTTTGAGAAATCCTATAAATGATACTTGTTTTCCTATAAACTTGATTGAGACAAGGATAAATGATTCTTTGCTTGATATGTCTTCTAATAAATCCTTGAAAGTATGTGATGTTCAATGTGCAAAAGTTTCCACAGATAAATCCCATTTTGAGAATAACATGCAGAAAAATAGGACCATGAAGGTCAATTGTTCGAAAATCGATACGGGTGGCGATGTTGTTCAAAGAGATAAAATTTTTCATAAGTTCAAGGCTCCGCCGATTAAATCTTCACATTTAGGTGAAATGGTCCATTATACGACGCGTTAAAGTTAAGTCGCTTAAAGGAGGCAACCCGATGTTTGTGTGCAATTGTTTTCATTTTTTTTATTTTTTTTATTTTCTTTCAAAATAATCACAAGTCCTTAGAGTCATCTTCAAATCAAAAAAAAAAAAACTCTTGAGCTTCTTCTTGCTTGTCCTAATTGGGAATATTTGAGATTTCACGGTATTCGAGTTGTGTGTTGCTTAACGTTGATTAGGTATGAAGATGCCGTTGAAGGTCCCGCACTCAAAACAACCCAATGGTCGCCAACACCGATTCCACTATTGTAGTAAGGTCGTATTTTTCTTTTTTCCACCTCTTTTATATCATTCTAATTTCTTTGTTTTTTTTTGAGTGTTTTGTGTGTGTTTGTCCATTTCTTTCTTTCACATTGAGGACAATGTGAATCTTAAAGTTGGAGGTGGGTACAATAACATTTTCTAATGCTTGTGTGTTTGTTTTCAAGAGATGTGATTTTTTTTTTTTTTTTTTTTTTAAAATTGAGTATTTGCTAGTCAATAACTCGCCCAATTATACCTATATTAACTTGTTAATTTGTGTTTTCAGCATGTGAAGCAATTGATTGTCTAGGATAGATTGACGTGGATGCGGGCTAAATTTTGACGAGATTTCCAACACCATAAATATTTGATGTGTTAAGGCATATACGACTTAGTGCTATGAACTTCCGAGAACTCATGATTTAGTAGTGGTTAACTAGTTGTTAAACCAAGCTTGTGAATAAAAAAAAAGAGAAAAAGAAAAGAAGAAAAAAAACGGACCAATCGAGGTTATACTCCTCTATTTGTTGTTGCTTAGTAACTAGAGCATTCATGAGCCCCATGTTTGTCTTTTTTTACGTAAAACGGTTAATGACACAAATATGAGTATGGGAAACCACCCTAGGAGTGTTTGAACAGTAAATTCAAAATATAAACCTAGTGGAAGATGTCTCGAAGGTCCCAAAAAAAAAAAAAAAAAAAAAAAAAAAAAAAAAGGGAGAATGAATACTCCTTGACTTCTCATTCCAATAAAGTTCAAGAAGCTTGGTTATATGACTAGTAAGCTAACTACTATGATCCATTGAGTTCTTGTATTTTCATAGCATTATTGAATTGAAGTTCTTGTGACATGAAGATAATATAGCTTCACCCCAAAGATTATCAGCAGCACCTGAACTAATGAGCATAACATTCATCATTTCTTTTAAAGTTCTATTTTTTCGTTCAGCTACACCATTTGATTCGGGTGAATATGGAGGAGTGACTTCACGAATTATTCCTTCTTGTTCACAAAATTCATTAAATAAAATATATTCGCCACCTCTATCTGATATAACTCTTTTAATCTTCTTATCTAATTGATTTTCAATGTCTGATTTGTATAATCGAAACATGTTAAAAGCTTCGTCTTTATTTCTAAGCAAATATACCTTAGTGTATCTAGAATAGTCATCTATAAAAGTCACATAATAGTTTTTACCACCCCGAGTCATGGTTTGTTTCAAGTCTCCTAAGTCGGTATGAATTAGACTAAGCAATTCAGATTCTCGATGTACCGAAAAATAAGTTTTCTTAGTCAATTTAGCTTCACAACATATTTCGCATTTATTCAGACAAGTATTATTGTTTCCAGAAATTAAACCAAGTGTTTGATTTACTTAATATAACTCGTACTAACATGTCCTAATCTAGCATGCCATAAATCAATAGAATCAATCATATAAGCAGAAAAAGATGCAATTTTATTAATAACATCAGAAACATTGAGTACAAACAGACCCTAATTACAATAGCCTTTGCCCACAAGGACATTATTTTTTGTCATTACAATCTTGTCGATTCAAATGATACTTTAACTCCGCCTTTCCTAACAAGGAAAAGTAAAACCAAGTTTGCCCTAATAGTAGGCACATGAAGTACTTCATTGAGAGCCAAGGTCTTGCCTGATGTGAGTTTCAACATAACTTTGTTTTTACCAAGAACATGCGCCGAGAGTCCTCGAGATACACATGTTCTTCTCCATCTCCCTGCATTATAGACATAAAGTGCTTTTCTATTTGCACAAATGTGCCTGGTAGCCCCAGAGTCTACCACCCATTCTTTCACATCGGTCACAAGATTAATTTGAGAAAGCACCGCAGCAACAATATCATCCCCTTCAACCAAATTTGCATTTGGCTTTGGAGGATTTCCATTTCGATTTTGAGGGTTGCCATTTTTCTTTCTATATTTGCACTGATGTGCATGATGACCAGGCTTTCCACAAACATAACAGTTTCCTTTCTTTTTAAAGTTGGTGGAGTTATTCACTTTAGGCTTGTAATCAGTCTGATTAGAATTTTTAACATTCTTGTTATTAAAATTACCTTGCACCATGTTTGCAGTTGTAACTATTTTCTTCCCTTTGCTCAGTTTGAGTTCCATCCGGTTGGTATCTTCGATTATAATGTGAGTAATTAGATCAGCAAGAGATGATTGTTTGTGTTTATGTTTTAATTGATGCTTGTAGTCTTTCCACGAGTTTGGCAACTTTTCGATCAGTAAACCAGCTACGAATTCCTCTTGTAGGGTAATGTTTTCAGTCTTTGATAAGGGTCTTTTTATGCACGTTTTATGTGTATATTTGAGTAGAATTCGAGTTATTTTATTGTTAGTTTTGTAAATTTTTGATTATACATAGTTCATATTACTCCGAGGTGCTTTTATTGATGTAGATTGACCATTCGGGGCTAATTTTGGTGAATTTCGGACCATGGATTCATGTCAAAACATACCGAGGAGTTTAAGGATGCAAAACGCTCAAATTCCAAGCCAAACGCGTCATTTCGGGGCCTTTTGGTCCAACACGGCAGGGGGTGTCGGGCAACACGGCCGTGTTCACGGAGCTAAAAACTCGATTTTTGCACAAAAGCCTCCCGACACGGCCAGGCCGTGTTCCCAACACGGCCGTGTCCAGAACACGGCCTGGCCGTGGTTGGGAAGACGGCCATGTCGACGGAGTGCCTGCACAATTAAACAAAGACGGCCTGCCGTGGTGTCGGGCGACACGGCGTGTCCGGACCTCTTTTGCAACTTTTCTTTGCGGAATTTGGGGAAAACTCACCAACCAACCCATTTTGGCCACTTTTGTACACTTTTAACACCCTATTTTGTCTGAAACATGTCTCCATGTCCCCTCCCTCATCACTTGAATACAAGAATTCACCAACCAACAAGGAAAATGGAGGCAATTGTTTAACAAAAGAGAGTACTATCAATGTATTGTTGCCTATAAAAGCCAAGGGTTGAAGTTGGGAGAGGCATTCAATTAGATACTTTAAAATATTCATTGTATTCATTTCATTAAGTAAAATGGGGTCAAGGGGTCTTGGAGGAGTAAGCTTGAGGCAACATGGGGAAGAAGGCTTGGAGCAACATCATCAAGTCAATTGAGATTTTGATAAAGATAAGTACACCATGTCTACAATGTTTACATCTTCTGTGTAATTTATTCTTTGGTCAAAATCATGTGTAGCTAAACTCCTAAAGTGTTTGAATGTAATGAACTCTAGAATGGATTTGTGATTAAGGTGTGTATGTTTTTAATAAAATCTTCATATTTTTGTGTGATTCACTTATATTATGCTTCGTTCATTCGAATTGATATATGCGCAATATTGATTTGAAGTTTATTTTTCATCCGGAAATCGAGAGATTCATGGTGAAATAGAACCTATATAAGTGAAAAGAGTTGCATGCAATCCTAGATATAGACGACATAAATCTTCCGGATTAGGGTCAAACCTAATATGGGAATTCATAAATCGTTATAATGCAATCTTGGGGGTTTTAACTAGAAAGAGATTTTGCTTAATCAACTTGAGATTAGGAGTTTTTCGCTGAGAAAGGGATTAACTTAAATCGGGAATTTCTACGGTCCACATAGCATGAGATTTTATTAAAAGAGGTTGGTTTTTGCTTAAGGGCTTATGGTTGAATCTTTTAACTTGTCAAATCACAAAAACATTCTAGAGGGATTTACATTCAAACACACTTCTATCTCTTGATTTCTTATTCTACAAATTTTACTTCATTTTTACACTTCGATAATTTAGATTCTTTATCAAACAAAAACTCAAAATCGTTAGATTAAATAACAAAAAGACGGTAATTATTAGTACTTATAATCCTCGTGGGAATGACACTGCAGACTAATAATCTATACTATAAAACGATAGTGCACTTGCCTACGGTTTTAAAGGTAGCTTTTGAGCCATCAGTCTTCAAATCCTCCAGTAGCTTGTGATACTCGTTGATTTGTATCTTGATATCCTTTCCATCACCATTTCCCATTTGTAAAAATTTCCGATGACGAACTTCTGTTTTCCAGCATCTTCGACAATATATTTCAAATGCATAGACTCCCAAATATCCCCCGGCCTCCTTGAAGAACAAAGAGACATCAAACAAATCATTAGTAAGAGTGCTAATAATTGTATGTCTACAAACCTTATTAGCATAAATCCACATCTCCATTTCCTTTGGATCACCAGAAGGTTGAAGCTTGCTTTGTGTCAGTACATTAGCAACACCGTGCATGTCCAGGATGGAAAATATCCGCCTCCCGCCAACGCCTCACGTAATTTTGACCGCTAAACATTTTGATTTTGGAGATGTCGTAAATGGCTTGGCGACGGAATATCGGGCGTACGCGGAGCAATCGAACAAGGATCGTGCAATGACATTCGAATAAAAAGTGCGCAGGACATTATTCTCAAGAGGTGCGTTGAGTTGGTCAACATTATTATCAAGCTCCATGATAAATCCTTTAGAATGTTGGCAAAATATTTCAGTGTAGAGCTTGAATCAATAAAATAAATTCCGAGGCATGCAAGAGTTGCACTGTCCTAAAGGAGTTATTTTCGCTATCCCCCAGGATCCAACGGAACAAGTAGAACGAACAAAATTTCACAAATGTAACCCAACAAACTAAAGTTGGAGAAGAAAGATTAATGTTTTGTTGTATTTTCATAAGGTTGGAAGCTCAGCTTATGTAGAACAAGGCTTCCAACGGTAATGTCAATGATTTCGAGTAGGGAACAAATGAACGGCTCTTAGCCACATAGGGAGACAACTGAGCGGCCATAGTATGGTAGGGAACAAAGTGGACGGTTGTAGCCACTCTATGGACGGTTATATGTAGGCTAAATGAAGAGAGAAAAACAGTATTTTCCATTTATGATAAAAAGAGGAAATTAAGGTAAGGTAGAAAATAAGGATTTTCGGGTAAGGTTTTAAATAGCAAAAATAAAATTAGTTTTAAGTCGCAAAACTAATCCGAGCCGCGACTATATCGCCTGCCCAGGGGGGCAAATCGACGATTTTAAACTACAATCGGCAAATTTGGCCTAGCTCTTTTTGTGCGCGAGGCCCGCTTAATCACTTGGCCCATTATTTACTAAGCTCATATGGGTCTCCCATTAATAAAGTGAAGAAAACTTCAATACCAATTCTATGTGGGATATGGGGCTTCTTTTAAAACACTCCCATGTGCTCCATTCCCAATTTATACAACAACCATTTACATGGGGCAGGTTTTGAGTAATTGTGTTATTTCTCCAATAACTAGTCATGACTCATATGTACGTATTAAACCTGGGTATCAAAAAAGATCATAATAAACTCAAACTTATGTAACATGTTTACATGATAATCATAACTTGTCGGTCAATTCTATAATGAAGAAACTTCAAAATGATTAATGTCCTTTTAATTCACATTTCAACAAATTGTGAAGTTCAATATTTTACACGTCAATTCGTAAAGTCATAAAAATGAAAAAAAAAAAACCTATAATCAAACTCAAATAATTATACTAGACTTTGTGTTCTCTTCTCTGTCTTATCATTCAAATAAAGAACATAGCATGCCCATAAAAAGGAAACAAACAAGTAAAAAAAAAACCGTCTTTCCAAGGCACATTTTTTAACATTCAATAGAACAACAAAAGTAAAAGTAAAAGCACTAAAGTAACCAAATACAAACACAAAACAAAACAATCCAACCATAAAAAAGATGAGAAGTATATTTAAAAAAAAAAAGATGAGAGGTAAAGCAATGCTTGGTTGTGGGATTTTTTTCCATCGTTTCATTTTAGGACAAATTTCTCGTTGATGTGTGATTGTCTATAAAAATACTCAAATACTTTACTATTCATCCATTTTCAATTTATTCAATCATCTATTACATTCATTTATTATTTAACAAAAAAAATACATCAATTATCATTGTTACACAATTTCTCTCTTATTTTTCAAATTAACAATAACTGTTACACTAAAACAAACTATTATTCCTCAAAAAAAAAAAAAAAAAAAAACAAACAAACAAACTATTACATCAACTACCAACGTTATATTTTCATCTTACATTTAATCACACCCTCAAAAATTAGTTTCCATTTTCAAACAAAATTTTCACACTATTCTCTCCAAAAATAAAATAAAAAACAAAATGAAAGCTCAAGCAATCACTTCATACTACTATATTGTTTAGCTTCTCCCAAACGCATTTTCTCCCCAATTTTTCCCCTTAATCACTAACCAAATATATATTATGTTTCCAATGTATTTATATACTAATACACATATTTTCTAATACATCATATCGAATCTCTCTTCCCCATTAATGGCCTCCAATCAACCCCAATCACTAAGGTTGCAATTGGATTTAAAAAAAATTCCATTTTTGTTTTGCTAGAGAATTTTTTTTAAACTAAAATGCAAATGTTTATGAATTTTTTTTTAACCCAACATGCAAATATTTCTAAAAACTATTCACTCAATTTCACTTTTTCTCTTTTCAATCACCACAACTACACACTTTCAAAAACTATTAATCATCATTACACATTCTACTACAAATTTTATTATTCACCTACTTACACATTTCTAACTATCAATCATATCTAATTATTACTTTAATGTTGTTAAATCAAATCAATTTTCATCATTACATTTTATTTCATATTCAATTCAAAATTTTTTACCACTATTCTCTAGCAAAAAGAAAATTTTCAAAATAAAAACATATCCAGTTACACCCTAAACAAACATACCCTAAATTTCTTTTACCCCATAAAATTAAAGAATGTAAAAACGATAACCCTGATTAACGACCATGGAAAATAAGAGAGAATCCCAAATCATTCCAGCCTCAGAAATTAAATTTACAATAAAGTTACAACAACACCATAATGGCAAAATCAAATTATAAATGTAACCATAAACCACGAATTAGCACTTATATAAAACCCCTAAACTACACCTCTCCTCCAAATCAAGCTCCAACAGGCGCAGCCATGGCAGGCTTCACTTTAGGCGGCCTACCACGCCCACGAGGCGCACCTGATGAGGCGGGAGGCGGAAGTGGAGGCGCAGCCACGCCGGCCGTAGCAGTCTTTGATGGCCGGCCACGTTTTTTACCAGAAACAGTAGCCGTCGAAGTTGCGGCCTTAGGTTTGGGCGGCGGCGGAGGAGCCGTTGGGTCCTGAGATTTAGGAGGCCGGCCGCGGGGGCGGGGGGGCGGCGGAATAGTTCCTGGAGGCAGAGGAGTTTTAGGCTTCGGGGGCCGTCCACGGCCGCGACGTGCCGGGGAATTTGGGTCAGGTTTGAGGTAGTTGTTCTTCATGAAAACGAGCTCGCCGGCTGATTTCATCTTGTTGAGGTGGTGGGTGAGGAGTGTGGTGTGGGCAGGGGAGAGATTTCCGTAAGTGGCTTCGATTTGTTTCGAGATTGACGATTTGTTTGAGCCGTTCTTATCGTTCAACGCTTCAATTGCAGCCATAACCATCTGTAGAACAGGGATTTTCAAATCAACATCAGTTGTTTCGTGGATGATAAAATGTTACAAACATCTGGATAATTTAAAATTTTCAGCCAAAATGCCATAGCCAAATTTTATGTTTCTTTTTAAAGCATAAAATTACAGAAATTGCACGATCTGCATCAAATTACTTAATTATGAAAAGAAGAATGCATGTTAAAAAAACAACGGTTTTCTACCTCTGGGTACTGAGGCAAAGTGGACGGAGTCGGCGCCGGAGGTTCAGCCTGATTTTGAAAAAAACTACCCTGCAATTCTTCAGTCGCCATGCCCAAAATCACCTCAATTGATCACCAAAAATTCAAGCAAAATTCTAATTTCTTGAGCGAGAAAGGGGAATTTCTATTTTCTTTCCCCTAAGCTAAATGAGTGACAGTACGAAGAAAATTGACAGAGAGGGGAAGGGTTATAAAGTGTTAACAGATCGAAGCTGGATAAAGAAATGAGAGAAATAATAATGTAATAAAAGCAAAAATATAGAGAGAGGATTTAGTTTTTATTGAACTGAATCCACGGCTGGGGATTCTCATCAGGGTTCTGATCCAGCGGTGGAATTGCTTTTACAATAGTGTTGCAAGGATTGATGACGTGGTTGTGCTATTTCCTTATCTTATATTTTGTTGCTTTGTCAGTTGCAACTTTGTCCTCTGGGACCTCAACTAATTTCCTTCCAATTGATTCTCAAAAAGAAAAAGAAAAATTGTCTTCCAATTTGAAATGTTGAGCAAGTTTAGGGGTGCAAATGAACCAAGCCGCTCGTGAGTTATTCGGAGTTCGATTTGATAAAAGTTCGTTCGAGTTCGTTTAATGAGGCTCGTTAAAATAAACGAATTAAACTCAAACTTAGAGATATTCGGTTCGTTAGCTCGTGAACATACTCGTTAGCAATCTCGAGAATAGGCTCGATAGTAAGCTCATATAAATTAAATTGATAATTTGATTTTAATTTTAATTTTTCATATTTTACTTAAGATAATATAAAAGTATTTCAATAAACTTACTTTTTTGAATAAGATTATAAGTTTTAATAAATATATTATGGATTTTAAATATAAATAATTTTATTTTTGTAATAAATTAAAGAATATTTTAATTTTCAATTAATATTACTAAGCTCGTTTAGGCTCGATTAAACTCGAAAAAGTTCGTGAGCCATCAATAGGTTCGATAAATTCAGGTTCGAGTTCGACTCGATAATAAATGAGACAAACTCAAACACTCTAAAGTTCAGCTCGACTCGGTTCGATTGAAGCCATAAGCAAGTTTATATGCTGAAGCACTAGAACTAAATCACGTTCGTTTCATCAATTCTAGAGATGTTAGCCCGCGGCCCGTCTAAACGTGGAAAAAGGAGAATTGATTTATTTTGGCTCATTTTAATTCGGTCTTTTTCTGATCCAAACTGTTTAGCCCGAAACTTGTTAGGGTTAACCCATAATTGAGATTTTTTTTAAATAAATATAACTCTAATATTATGAATATATTTTAGTACAAATTACCTATTACTAAATATATTTTTTCAAACTCACATGACACATCTTCTCATTTTTAATAGATTTCAATATATAATTTTTAAAACTATGACCTATATTCATATGAATATTTTTTTTAAAAGTATAATTTATTTTTTAATTTTATATGGGTATATATATAATATAATGATATCTTTTATTATTATAATTTTATTTTTAAAATTTAGATCATGAATTTAAATTTTATAATTTTGATAATGCAATATAATTACAATTTATAAACTATGCATAATTTTTAATAATACTTTAACTTAACATATTAAACTTAAATGTTATATATGTTCGAGTCTAAAATTTTAGATTTAAATATATAATTTTTATTTTTTGGACTTATAGCCCGATAGTGGCCTGTTTAGCCCGATGCCTGCTAGGGTTAGGGTTAAGTTCCATTATTCCTGGCTCATTTAATAGCGGCCCGTTTAGCAAGAAAAATCGTTAAGGTTGGCCCGAATCCACTTGGGACAACCCGTTTAGCCCGAAAAACCATTTTTTTGTCCCATGTTGGGAAATTAGAACGAATGTGAGAGAAATTGTGCAACTTTTGGCAAGATTTTTGTTTGCATTTCGTTGGTCTAATGACAAAGATAGAAGTGGAAATCGTCTTATGCTTTGTGACTTGTGAGAACATCGAAATTATATATTTATTTGTCCAAATTGGTTTGGATGATGAAAAGGCTCAAAGTAGAGTGTTTGAGCTATTGGAAGTAGGGGTGTCAATTCGAGTTGGGTCCGGGTTCATGGGTCCGGGTTCGCGAGGTTGGCGTGTGTCGTAAAAAGCCGCCGACCCGAACCCGACTGCTTAATTATTCGTGTCGAATCTTGAACCCAGGGACCCGACTGCTTATTTCACAGTAACGGACGGACCAGCGAATCCGTCTAATAAAATTATTTTTATATAAATTTAATAATTTTAACTGAATAAATTTATTTTTTTTAAAATCAATCACTATCATACACTATTCAATCAATAAAAAATATCACAATTCACAACGTACAAAAAGAAATAACATAATTGCATAAATAACATGATATACTAATCATATTTTAAGGACAATATTCAAAAAAACATGCATAATAATAACAAATACATAATTAAGGAGGTTTTATCATTTAAGTTTTAATGACATGTCTTGTTTGTTGTTTTTTCTTACAATTAATTATTTATTTAATTTTTTTTCAAATTCACAAACGGGTTAGACGGGTTAAATGGGTCATAGTAGGTTGACCCGAACCCGACTGTTTAATTGACGAGTTATTCGGTTCGATCCATTTTCGACCGGACCAAGCCTCTTGGACCCATACCCATTAATTTCGTTGTTAGGTTGGTGTCGGGTTTGCGTGTCGGGTTTGAAATTGACACCCCTAATTGGAAGTAATGATGCAACCGCATTTCCTATTATCGGGGTACATGCCCCCATAACATTTTTGTTATTTATTATTTATTTTAAAAAATTATATATTAATTGGTTTAAGAAAAACAAAATGAGCACTTTTTATTATTTATTATTAAAATCTACATATTAATTAGGTTAAATAAACAAAGTGTGCCCCATTAATTATCTTATTTTTTTGTTTTTTATTTATTTTTAAATGTTATATTTTATTCTAATGAAAAAACCAAAGCGTCTACTATTAACTGTATTTATTTTGGGGTTATTTTTCGGTTTGTGGTGTTTGCCACAAAAATTGCAAAATTGTGGTGAAAATGGGAGGTATTGAGAATTTAGGTGTAGCGCGCCCTACAAAGGGCGCACACAGGCGGCGCCGATACCAAGGGCGCTATTCTTTGTTTTTTTTTTTTTGTCAAGACGTAGGCGCCGGTTTGACGGGCGCCTACAACTCGATTTTTTAATTATTTCCGAAATTGAAAGTTTAAATATAAAACACACAATTTCGGACTTTTATCAATAGAAATATAACTCAATCGAAACACGATTACATAATAAAGTAAACATAATTAAAAAAAAAAGAAGAAAATTACATATTAAAATATCAAATAAGATACGGCATGTCATTACAACATAAGTACGCGAAATCAAGACGCAAACAACAAGAACACAGACGATCAATCTTGGCATGAAGAAGAACTTCCTCTCAAAGATTAGATTGTGATGGCAAGTAGCGCTTAGGGTGACCCGACAAGTTGCTTGAGCCTTTGTGTTTCCGGCTCTAGTACCTTAAACAATATTTGAAGCTTATCAAATAAAGGTTCTCCTCCATCATATAAGCATCCGCAGAATGTTGTCATCATCCTAAAAATTAAAGAAAATGAATGATTAATATACTTACATTACATAATGTTATATAATACAACTCGCATGATGAAAATAAGAATATTTAACTTACCGAACGCCAAGTGACCCGGTGAGTTGCTTGCCGCTGCGTGCACGAAATTGAGTTTACGATCCCAATGTACACCCGACGTACTTATCATTTTGGCGAACAAAGTATAGCGGGCTTGAAGATGTTTAACTCGTTGATTTACCTCGGCGAACTTAAAATTGCATTGGAATGCAAATTTGAAACCGCTCTCGCCCTCTAGAATGGCCACACTATTGTTCGTTTATTTCTTTAGGGAACCACTCCACAACCTGTTCCCGGATTGTATTTTGTAGCGCCCATATATTTAGGCAAGTACTGACAAGAGCTCTCCCAAGTCTCGTACACATTTTTCCTCTTCATGTACAACATTATTCTCAATATGATCATCACTATCATCACTATCATCACCACGCCGCTATTATCACTAGTTCAAGGTCCCGTTTTATCGCCAAGACAACCATCACCCCTAATCGAGGTCGCTTCTCAACATGCAGTAATCAATCCATCCAAATTGCTCGGACCAGTCTACATGTCGCTCAAACCCACATTTGTCATTCCTGGGTAAGAAGGTAATTCTTAATCACCAATAATATAAGATGCATATTGGTAAAACTCATTTTCCGTGGAATTGGTGGTGGTAAGTTTGATTCAAAATTTCTGATTCAACAAATAAATCTATAGATTTTAAACCGATTATCGGATCCAAAAAAAAATCTAAGTTCCCGATCTCTTTTAATGGAACCAATCGTGAATTATCATGCTCGTAATATTTACGTAAACCGTCAACTTGTGGCGTTTTGATCCGCATCCGTAATCTCATACAAAAGGCCTATTAAGTTTGATAGGTCGATATTACTGATCAATATGTGTTGCTCCAACAACTTGTCCTCCAAAATGCACAAATACTCCAATTTTGTCTCGACATATCTTGTAAATTATACAAAATTATTATTTAGAATACGCCTAATCAAGAATCAATTAAAAATAAAAAGACATATTAATTAATTTAAAAGGGCTACACATTATTTATTACAAATAATTATAATTACAATTTATAAAAATGCCTAAAAGTAAACTAACATGATTAAACTTTTACTATATTATTGTACTAACATTTTAAAAATACCTACAAATTACCAATACACAATTTATTATTCTACAAATTTTACTAGCAATTTATAAAAATACCTAAAATAACAATTAACAAAATAATTCTACCAACAACAATCATTCACAATAAAATAAACAATTAACTAAATAAACTAGAAAAATTAAATATTGCTCAAAATGTTTGAAAATTACTTGAAATTTTCGGGAATGTGTCTCGCACGGGAACCACAACACGCCGCCTGTCACCACCACCACGCGCCGCTGTCACCACCACCAGCCGCTGTCACCACCACGCGCTGCTGCTCGTCACCACCACGCGCCGCTGCTCACCACCACCACGCGCCTCCGCTCACCACCAACGCGCCCCAGTCACCTCCACCACTCACCACCAACACTCACTCACAGAAGAAGGAAATTAGGAGGAAGAGGGTTTGCTGGTTTATGGAGGAGGAGGAAAAGGAGTGCGCCCTTTTTATAGAAGGGCGCGCCTCCCTAATGGCGCCAGCGGATACGGTGAGTCAGGTGGCAGCAGGCGCCCCTTTGACCGGCGCCTGCTGCAGAATGTTTTAAAAAATATCGGTGACGGCAGAGGCCCTTGGTGGCGCCCCAGCAGCAACCCAAGGGCGCGCTACACATATTTTTTTCAAACCCCGGTTTTGCCACCACAATTCCGCAAATTTGTGTGGCAAATGCCACATTCTGAAAAAAAACCCTTTATTTTGTGCCCCCATTGTAAAAAACATTGTATCCGTTGAAAGTCAAAAAAAAAAAGAACCCATTTGGTTTCTTTTGATAAAATGTGTTTTGTGATACCCCACACTCAATAAACCTATAAATATATTTGAGGTAAATATATTTCTATGTTTAGAGTATTTTAGGTCATTTAATTTTGTAATATTTATTAATTAATAACATTTTTAGTACTTATATGAAATTACATTATTATAGCGACCTATTTTATCAAATAATATTGAGAGTAAGATTAGATCCTACTATTTTATTTTAGTTAATTTTTACTGTATGGATGTTTTTCACTTGTTGAAATTGAAATTCCGTTACTAATGTATATTACTTAGTTAAATATTTATTACAAAAATTTCCAATTGTTAAAATTATATGTTTGTTATTTGACAATTTAAATAGATATAACATCTTTTTTAATTGGGCTTAAGAATCAATGTTAATTCTAGTATTTTGGATACATCGTATTTTATTTCAATTTAACACTAGCCCAATACTTTGCCCCATGTAAACAAAGTTCAGCATTTTTGGAATCTAATAGTTAAAGCCCAAAACCCTATTTTATTTTTCAGCATTTTGTTCACCTAAGACAAACTTCACACTAAAGCCCAATACCAAATCCAAGAACCCAATTACCCAACCCATTTTACAGCCTTTGCCCTTTAAATACACAAATTATTAATCAAGATTAATATATTTGTTCATTTAAATATTACTTAATTAGCTTTTGACTATGAACAATAATTTGTCAAAAAGGTTGTACAAGTTGTCAGAGATGATAATTCTGCCAGTCTACTGTGGTTATCTTCTGTCAACATGAAATAATTTTTTCATAAGGTTTGCACAAAATTATGGAATTAGACTTATAAGGTATCACTCCTTCCAGAAGTTACTTGAATAAAGATTAGGGATAATTACAAAAACACCCCTGAGGTTTGGACTAATTACAAAAAACCCTAGTGTTCTTTGTAAATTACAAAAAAAACCCTTGATGTTTGATTCAATATTACACTTTTACTGGGGATTTTCAAAAATATTTTAGAAAATCTCCTGACATATACAAAATATTACAGCTACCTCCCTTAAATTTATGACAAAATGAAACCTGAAGGTTTTTTTTTAATTTTGTTAGTAATTAACCCAAACCTCGGGGGTGTTTTTGTAATTATCCCTAAAGATTACGTGCTACCTTGGGTACTCTATTTTTAATAATCACATTTTTTATACATTATTGTTATTATTACTAAATAATAATAATAATAATAATAATAATAATAATAATAATAATAATAATAATAATAATAATAATAATAATAATTGTTATTGTTGAAGTAAACGTGTGAAGGCTGAGTTTTGTCTAGATTTGGGTTCTGAATATGTTTCCATCACCCGTTCCCCCTCAATCCTTTTCTTTTCTTCTTTATTTTTGGGCAAATTGGTGCACTTATTAATAAGATTATAGTGATTGAAGATGAGATGTTAAATAAAATATATTATTGCGATGGAAAATATGAGTTTGTGATGTCGTACCACTTTTGTCTTATAACTACAACCTGCAATACGATTTAGGAAGTGTTTTGGGCTCATAATTCGTGTGTTTACCATACTACGACGTTGCTTAAGTCAAAATATTACTTATTTTTCAACATGTTGAACTCCGACTAAGAATTTTTCTTTTCCAGTGGATAAGGTTTCATTAATCTCTCAGGAACTTAATTAAATAATCCATAGTTATATATTACTAAATTCTAACAGGGTTGTCCATTTCTGTTAGGATTTGTCTTATCGCAAGAAATAATATTCTAGCTAATTAATCACATCAAATAAACATATACATAATTATTTCCAATGTAATAATATAAAAAATTCAAACATTATAGCTATGTTATATTGATATGTTTTAAAACATTTTTTTCTCTTAAAGTTGTTTTAAATGACAATTCTTTTAGGATTAATTATTAAAAAAACACGAAGTTTGGGCTAATTACAAAAACAAACTGATATTATTGAAAATTGCAAAAGCGCCTTATGGTTTAATCCGACTTATATTTTCCCCTTTATCATAGGCAAAATACATTTCGAAATCACTCCTCGTATTTCTAGAAATATTATAATTATCCCTTTAAAAAATTTTCTGTAATTAGCTCAAATCTGAGGGGTTTTTTGTAAAAATCCTTATTTTTTTTTTCTTTAATATTTGATGGATTTTCTCGCACGGGCCGGCCGAAATTTTGATTGATCAAAGTGGAAGATTACTTCACCAAGAAATGGATAGAATTGTTTATAGGTTTGGTCAAATTCTCCCCATTGTCATCCATGGCATACTCATCGATCAACTAATTGAAAATATGTTGCATTGCGAGTTGTTTTATTAATCATATTTACTTCATTATTTCAAGATAGTCACAATTTTCTTGGGCATTTATTCAGCTCATGAAATTAATGTTGGAAATATTTAATTTGGACTAACATATATTAATTAAATGTGCATAGCTGTCTTACGGTTTAATCCAATTAAAGTGATCTAATAAGGTTTTAATTTTGGATTAAAAGGGTATCAAATTGTTATGGGATAAAATGTGTAGATACTATTAGGTGATTTTCTATTTGTTGAGGGACCAAATAGAAAATAAAGGGGATACTTATCCAAAACGGTTATGGTCCCCGGGCGACGGTTCTTAAATAAGAGAAACGTCTGTTCTCCTTCAACAGACGTAATACAGAACAATACAGAACTCTCAAGAGGAACCGCTTGTCTGGAAGACCAAAACCAGATCTAGATCCAGAATTCTCAAGCCCTAATTTCCTAATGGATTGAGTGACGCTCCGATGACAGATTAATCTCTTCTCTTTCTCGGATTATCATGGTAGATCGGTCAAACATGCTTTTGGGTTTTGTGAATTAAAGCATGCCCTTTGTGATTATGATTTCTAACAAGTGGTATCAGAGCCACTCTACTCATGATTCTCTGAGAATTGCGAAGATTTTGGGATAATTTTTGGTTCTTCGTGAAAATCAAATTAGGGTTTCTGATTTTTCCGATCGATTTTGATTTTTCAAGTTGTGGAATTTAATTTCTGAATGTCTTCAGAATTCTGTGTATTATGACTATCTCGGTTGTCAATTACGATTTCGCATTCATGGATTAATATGATTCGAACTTTCAGCCTTTGAGTTTTCGGATTGATCTATAGATTACAGTGATTGATGATATCTTTTTCTGCTATGCTGTCGGTTCAATTTCTGATATTAATTTTCGAATTTTGGGTGATGATGTCAATTATGAATTGCTATGGTGTTGTTGATTACTATATTCTGACATTCATATATTGATGGCTGTGTTGTCGTATTTGATAATGGATTCATAATTTTGGTTGATCCTTTCCTTGCATGTATATATGTTATTGAAGGATTAGGTTTATTTATTTAATTGAATCTTGTAAAAGCTGGGAATTTGGATTAATCAATTTTGAATATTGGAACCGTATCTCCTTCGTCGGGTTGAACCCAATAGTCTCTTTCATGTTGCCGACGTCGGGGACATTCAGTTTTGAAGAAGTTTTGGTTACAATTATACTCAGTTTTTTGATTTGGGCTCAATTGAACTTTGTGGAAATTTTCATATTGACCCCAAATAAATAAGGAATATTTATATTGTGTGCAATCATTTAATTTTAAATTTGTTTGGTGCATCTCATGTCCTAACTTGGTTTGTCTAATATTTAAAATGAATTTATCGAAACAAGAAGCCGCCAAAGTGACCTCTCTTGTGTAGATTTATTCATTGAGAATATTAGATGTTTGTGTTTGTGTATATTCATGCGGGTATTAGCCGGCCCTAAGGAAGGTTAATACTTGGCCCGAAATGCACAAACACCTGTGGTGGTAAATACGTGGCAATTATAAGGTTATCCATGTAAGTGATTTTGTCGGCCCAAAGGAAGACAATATTATTCTTGACAAAGATTTATTGTCGATGTTTGATCACTACAAGAGTAAGAGCCACTTACAAGTTAATATTCATTGCCCAAAGACTTGATATTAATGTTGTGCTAGGTGCCTCGAGATGCTACCAACTTATTTAAATTTAATGATTGATTATTCGGTTTAATGTGAGCATGACAGATTAATTTTGGTTTTGTTCTCTTCACCCTATGATGTCGCTACTACTTCTATTTCTCGCTAACACCAACAACATTCCCATGCTCAATGGGTCGAACTTTAAGGATTGGAAAGAAAATATTCTCGATCATTTGGGGTCGCATGGATCCCGACTACGCGCTAAGCCAGGGTTGAGCAACCCCTTCTCTTACGGATGCAAGTTCCGCAGAGGAAAAGCGGAACTTTGAGAAGTGGGATCGCTCAAATCGCGTTAGTCTAATGATCATTAAGTCGCGGCATTCCGAAGCCTTCGAGGCACGCCTTCCGAGGAAGTTACTACGGCCGTGAGTACTTGCGGAAATTGAAAAGCGTTTTGTTAAAAACGATAAGTGCCGAGACAAGACGCTTTTGGCTAACTTGATCTCACTAAAGTATAAGGGCGGAAATATAAGGGAGTACATCATGGAGATGTCTCATCTCGCTTCAAAGTTAAGGGCACTAAAGCTAGAGGAGGTCGAGGACTTACTCGTGCATTTAGTGTTAATATCGCTTCCCGCACAATTCAGTCAATTTAAGGTGATTACAATCACAAAGGGAGAAGTGGACTCTTAATGAGCTCATTTCATATTGTGTGCAAGAGGAAGAAAGGTTGAAGCAAGAAAGAATCGAGATTGCTCAATTGGCCAAGATTTCCAAGGATAAGGGCAAAAGGAAAAATGATGTTGAGAAAGTGCACTAATGATAAGTGGTCCAAAGACAAAGTTAAAAACGAAAAGGTGAAACTCGGGATGGTTGTTTCTTTTGTGGCAAACCCGACACAAAAAGAAGGATTGTACTAAGTATCGCGCTTGGCGTGTGAAAAAGGTACATTTCTTGCTTTGGTCGATTTCAAGTTAATTTAGCTTGACTGGAAACACTTGGTGGTTAGATTCGGTGCTACTACTCACATAAGTGTTTCAATGCGGGGTTCGAGCTACCAAAGCCAATCGATGGTGAAAGATACATCTTTGTGGGTGATGGCAAATCGGTGGAAGTGGAGGCAATAGGGCATTTTAGATTGTTATTAGGAACTGGTTTTTCTTGGATTTTGACAGACACTTTTTTGTACGTCGTTTAGACGGAATTTGGTTTCTATTTCTTACCGGACAAATACGGTTTTTCTTGTTCATTTGGAAATTGTCGTTTAGTCTTTCATTAAATTCCAATATTGTTGGTACTGGTTCGTTAAGTGCTTATGACAATCTATATATGCTTGATACTATTGTTTCATATAATGAATCCCCGCATGTTGAATCAAGAGTACTAAGTTTAAAATTAAATAAAGAAAATTCGGCTAAATTATGGCACAAGCGTTTAGGTCATATCTCAAAACCGCAGGTGAGAGACTTGCAGGTCGACGGTATTTTGGATACACTTGACTTTTCGGATCTTGATGTTTGTGTTGAGTGTATTAAAGGAAAACAGACCAAAATAAAGAGATTAGGTGCCAACAGAACTTCAGACGTCTTAGAATTGATACATACGGACATTTGTGGGCCATTTCCTAAGGCTTCGAATGGTCAACAATATTTCGTATCATTCATGACGACTACTCACGCTATGGGTACCTATATCTAATTCATGAAAAATCGGAGGATCGACATGTTCAAAGTTTTAAGGTGAAGTTGAGAATCAACTCAACAAAAGAATTAAAGTCATCCGATCTGACCGTGGAGGTGAGTACTACGGCAGATATGATGGTTCAGGAGAACAACGTCCAGGGCCTTTTGCTATCTTCCTAGAGCAATGTGGAATCGTCCCACAGTACACCATGCCGGGGACGCCTAGCATGAATGGTGTTGCTGAAAGACGAAACAGGACTCTAAAGGATATGGTACGGAGTATGATTAGTCATTCTCTTTGCTTAATCACTGCGGGGAGATGCACTAAAGATGCGACTTATATTCTCAACAGGTACCAACTAAAGCGTTGCTAAAACACCTTTTGAGCTTTGGATTGGGCGAAAGCCGAGTCTAAACCACTTTCACATATGGGGATGTCCAGCTGAAGCTAGGCCTTATAGGCCAAATGAAAAGAAATTGGACTCCAAAACAGTTAGCAGCTACTTTATTGGTTACTCAGAAAAATCAAGGGGTTTTAAGTTTTATGATCCCACTAGAAGGTCTATTTTTGAGACGGAAATGCGGTATTCTTTGAGGATGTTGAGTTTGGGGGAGAAATAAGGTTAGAGACATTACCTTTGAGGAGGAGTCGATCTCGACACCTACTATCGCTTCGATGATGTTCGAGGTTTCTATTCTGTCATTAGCCGAGAAGTAGATCCGAACCTCAACAGGATAATGTTGAAGAACTCCCCACTCAGGTTGAAACTATTCGGGAAGAACAAACTCAACAACCTCAAGAACTAGTGCCATTAAGGAGGTCCACTAGAGAGAAGAGAAATGCTATTAGGATGATTATGTGGTATTTCTCCAAGAAAATGAGGATAATAATGGATTGATGGAAAATGATCCTATCAATTTCCGTCAAGCCATGCGCAGATCCAAACTCTCAAAAGTGGATTGATGCCATGAATGAAGAGTATAAGTCAATGCAAGACAATCAAGTTTGGGATCTTATCCCATTACCTGAAGGTGCAAAACCTATTGGTTGCAAATGGATTTTTAAGACCAAAAGGGATTCGAAGGGTAATGTGGAAAGATATAAGTGCTCGTCTTGTAGCTAAAGGCTTTACTCGAAAGAAGGCATTGATTTTAAAGAGACTTTCTCTCCGGTTTCCACGAAAGACTCTTTCAGGATAATAATGGCATTAGTTGCACATTTTGACCTTGAGTTACATCGATGGATGTAAAGATGGCGTTTCTCAATAGAGACATTGACGAGACGATATATATGGTGCAACCAGAAAAACTTTGTGTCCCGGAGACCCAAAGTCTATGGTTTGCAAATTAAAGAAATCCATCTATGGGCTCAAGCAAGCTTCTCGTCGGTGGTACCACAAGTTTCATCAAGTAGTAGTCTCGTTGGTTTTTGAGACTAATGTCGTTGATGATTGTGTGTATCACAAGTTGATGGGAGTAAGTGTATTTTCCTGGTCTTGTATGTGGATGACATTCCGCTTGCCACTAATGACTCAGATTGTCGCGACGATACCAAGAAATTTCTATCAAAGAAATTTGAGATGAAAGATCTTGGGGAAGCTTCTTTTGTTCTGGGGATCCAGATACATCGGGATCGTTCTCGGGGTATTCTTGGATTATCACAAAAGAGCTACATAGAGAAAGTGTTGCAAAGATTTGGCATGCGAATCGCAAACCAGGAGACACCCCTATAGCTAAAGGAGACAAGTTTAGTCTCGAACAATGCCCTAAAGGAAACTGAAATTAAGGAAATGCGAGAAGATTCCCCATGCTCATTTGTTGGGAGTCTAATGTATGCTCAGTCTCCGCACAAGACCGATATAGCGTTTGTTGTTGGTATGTTGGGCGGATACTTAAGTAACCCTGGCATGGATCACCGGAAAGCGAGCCCAAGCGGGTGATGAGGTATTTACAGAGAACAAAAGATTACATGCTCACATACGTAAAATCGATCGATTGGAGATCATAGGGTATTCTCGATTCTCGATTTTGCGGGATGCCAAGACAAGAGGAGATCCACTTCGGGCTACATTTTCTTATTGGTGGGGAGCCATTTCATGGAGAAGTCTAAAGCAAGACAGACACTTGTAGCATCTTCTACCATGGCAAATTGAATTTGTAGCATGCTATGAGGCATCCAATCATGGAATATGGTCTGCGAAATTTTGTCACCTGGTCGCGCATTATTGGGAATATAGAAAGACCATTAAAGTTGTATTGTGACAATAACTCGGCAAATCTTATATTCTAATAACAAAGAGCTCTACTAAGTCAAAGCACATTGACATAAAGTTCCTAGTTGTGAAGGAAAGAGTACAGAGTGGTCAGATAACTATAGAGCATATCGGGACGGACTCAATGATTGCGGATCCGCTTACTAAAGGATTAACACCAGGGTCTTTCACGAGCACACCGCTCGTATGGTGGGTGTAATACGATTTTGGATACTTTGGTTTAGTGAGTCCGTAATTTTATTGCTCTATACATTATTTTGGACACATTTTGTGTATTTGGATATTTTGTACTGGATATAAAGTATTCAGATTTATTACTCTGTCATTTTGGTTATGATTGATCTCACTAAGGAATAAGGTGGACGAGTTGAAATAGACATGTTAGATCACATTACATGTAATTTCCATGCTACGCACCCATGATTGATCTATGTCATTTGGTTGTCAGGCTGTATATGTGATTATTGATGGGTTTATTCACGCATAAAGTGATGAAAGCCTCTTTAGTCCTATATTAGTACAATCAATGGACGAGATTGTTAAGGGATACTCTTATATGTGATGACAAGGTTTGAGCTCATAAGGTATTGCACATTTGTTTGGTCACATATGTAGTCCAAGTGGGAGATTGTTGGAAATATTTAATTTGGACTAACATATATTAATTAAATGTGCATAGTCTTTACGGTTTAATCCAATTAAAGTGATCTAATAAGGTTTTAATTTTGGATTAAAAGGGTATCAAATTGTTATGGGATAAAAATGTAGATACTATTAGGTGATTTTCTATTTGTTGAGGACCAAATAGAAAATAAAGGGATACTTATCCAAAACGGTTATGGTCCTCGGGCGACGGTTCTTAAATAAGAGAAACGTCTGTTCTCCTTCAACAGACGTAATACAGAACAATACAGAACTCTCAAGAGGAACCGCTTGTCTGGAAGACCAAAACCAGATCTAGATCCAGAATTCTCAAGCCCTAATTTCCTAACGGATTGTGCACGCCCGCGACAGATTAATCTCTTCTCTTTCTCGGATTATCATGGTAGATCGGTCAAGCATGCTTTTGGGTTTTGTGAATTAAAGCATGCCCTTTGTGATTATGATTTCTAACAATTAAAACAAGTCCTGTAGTGGATAAGATGGGAAATAAATAAAGTTGGAGTGAAGGTGATCACGCATATATTTAAAAAGATCAAAAAAGTAATTTTAAATATAATTGTCCAATTAAGAATCCTTAGAAAGTATAAAATATACACTACAACATAAATGACATTAGGTAACACAAATTTTATAGCACTTTTTACATAAGTTACATATGAAACACATGTTTGTAACACTTTTTACATTATAATATTTATGTAACACTTTTGTATCACTTTATCAATATGTAACGCTTATATATAACACTTTTAAATAAGTAATACTTTTTAAGTATCACTTTTTCTTGTTATTTCTTTTGCAACGCAAATATGTATCACTTTATTTAAGAAACACTCTTGGCAACACTATATTTTATTAATTGTAACACTTTTTAGGCTATATTTTAGTAACATAAAATTATATAACTATCATTAAATCATATCAATGATTTATTTAATTAATTGATGTCACAAAATAGGTGAAGACAAAAAAAAACCACCAAACCTAAGAATTGTAGTCATCATGTACTCTGTTTTTTTTACTAAATTTTTATTTTCTTTTTATAAAGTATTTTAGTTTTGCTTTTTTTTTTTCACGGAGGTAATTAATTTTGTCGTAACACCGACGGAAAATGCGCATGTATGTATTTTATTATTTTTTTTATTTTTACTAATGTAGATCAATTTCATCGCTAACCTTTTTTTTTAATTTATAAAACAAAATTTACCAATAAAAATTGATGTTGTCGGTAAATACTTAGGAATTTTTTCCATCGATAAATTATTTTTTAATTATTTATTTAGTATTTAATTTTTTACCGTTAGAACTTTTTTATATGTCGGTAAATTAATTTTATATTTTTATATATTTTTTTATTTTTACCGATTGAATATTGATCAGTCGATAAATTTATTTTACATATTTTTGATATTTTTAATTTTTCGTGTCCTTTAATATATAACATAATATGATTTTTCAAATTATATACTATATAATATAAAATTTGATATAAAAGTGTATATAATTTAATACATATATAATACAATCTTTATATAAAATATATTATATATACATATAATACAATCTTTATTATATAAAATGCATTATGTATACATATAATATAATTTTTATATAATTTTAATATATATATATATATATATATGTGTGTGTGTATGTGTATATATAAAACAAAGCAATAGTTGTAATAAGAATCAACTTAGCCTAGTGATAAACTCTCACTTCCACACATAACAGGTCGTGGGTTCAAATTTACTTGGTGGCAAAAAATAGTATTTCTACGAAGTGCTACAAAAAAAGTGTTACATAAGATTCATATGTAACACTTTAGAAATATTTTTTTAAAGTGTTACAAATACAAAAAGTGTTACATAAGATTCATATGTGATACTTTAGAAATATTGCTTCAAAGTGTTACCAATATAAAACTTAATGTAAAACTTATAAAAAATGTCACTAAAAGCTAATAAAAGTGATACTTAGATTTATAGGTAAGACAAGACAAAGTGCAAAGACCATAAAAGTGCTACCTATTGTCTATAGTAACATTTTATAGCCATTAGATAATATTTTTTGGGTGTTACCTAATATCATTTATGTTGTAGTGATAATAATTACATATATAACGGTAATATTAACCAGACCGGCTTAGTTGTTCTTGAAGCTCGATAAATTTTTCATCACAGGAGGCAGAATTGATTTATATTAATTTCCTCGCATTATATTATATTGTCAAGATTGATAATCATATGCGTCTTGCATTATCCGAGGGGTAATGCTAGTATAATAAAATCGACGCTTAAAAAATAACACAAATATATTCTAATAGTAGAATATATAGTAGAGTGATGATGGATATATATACATCATTTTCTAGTTATAGTCACGCCATTTGAATTCCTTCAACTTCAATTTATTTTATGGCTTATTATTTTGATTATCCATTGGTTGGAACATATATGTGATTTTGACCTGTCTATTAATTTGATGTTTCTTCCTCATAACCAACAAGTTGGTGGGTCAACTTTGATGTACCAACAATACTATGTCGCGGTTTTTTCTATGCTACCCAAGTTGGCACCACCCAACTCCATACAAAAAATGACACATGTCACTTATTGTTATTCTTGCCAAATACATTTTGACATGGGCAAACCTTTTAACAATCAATTTTGGAAAAATTTATTATTTTCTAAAAACAATTTTAATTGTCATGGTTTTTATAAACCTACAACTTATAAAATAAATTATGATTTTTCAAAAAATTATAATTTTATGATTCCGCCAAAACTTGGTATCAGAGCCGTGTATACGGTTCAAAAATAAATTATTTGTTTTAAATAAATTTTTAAAACATGCCTGGATTAACTCTTGAAAGAGAAATTGAACTTCTTAAGGAAGAAAAAATAGATTTGCTTGAACAAGCAAGAACTTTACAAAATATTTTGAGATCTCGATTAAGAGATCATGATGCTATATTTGAAGATCTCCAGATCTATATAACTAGAATAAATAATATTACTGATTATCTTGAGCAATTAAGAAATCTTAATGGAAATAGAAGATAAATCAGAGTTTTCTGATGATCAACAAATTATTTTCGAAGAAAATACCGAGGGTTTTTACTCTAGTATTATCTTTAAACAAGAAAAACTTTCAAAGATCGCAGCTACTCAGTTAGATCTGAAAAAAGAACAAGTTTTTAACTTACCAAAATTTATTCCTAAAATGATGAATAATATTTTGAAACGAAAAAATGAAATTTTTTATTGTGTTTCTAGTAAAGAAATGCATATTGATATTTCTGATACAACTGGCAGTGTTTATTTACCATTAATTACTCGTGAAGAAATTAATAGTAAATTAGCCAGTATTCCTATAGATATTCGTACAAAAATTAGTGTTTTACATCTTGGAGCGATTAAAATACTAATCAAGGCAGAATTTAGAGAAGGAATAGATTCTCCCATAAAAATGGCCTTAATTGATAATCGAATTAAGGATAGAAAAGATTGTATTTTAGGTGCCGCACAAGGTAATTTAATTTACAACAAATTTATGTTCACAGTTTATCCTAAGTTCGGATTGAGTTTAACAACCAAGAACTTAGATCAAGTCTTAAGTTTCATACATAAATTTGAGAGATCAGATTTAATGGACAAAGGTGATAAAGTTTTTAGCATAACTTATCTTGTAGGATATGCTTTAACCAATAGTCATCACAGTATTGACTATAAGAAAAAAGAATACATTGAAATTGATGATGTATTTTCTGATATTGGAAAGATTGAAGAAATAAAGTTTTTTGAAATCACTCCTTTAGAAAACTCTTGGGCTATTGACATAGCTAAAGGAAAACGACTTATTGGTTCCAAACCAACGTTAAGTCATCATAAATATTCAGGAGAACCCTCTAATAGAGAACTCCTAAAATCTATGTCTAAACGCATAGATTTATATTCTGAGAATTTTGAGAAAATAAAAAGAGTTCTTGGAGACGAATAGCTCTATGACACTTCCTGAGATTAAATCCTTGATTGAAACAGCCCTCATCAAGATTAGAGATCTTGAAAAAAGATTTGAATCTTTTGAAAAGAAAGAAGAACTTTTGAAACCAGAGCATCTTGAGATTGTTGCTGGTAAAATTATTCAAAAAATCTCTGATAAAATTGAGGATATCAGCAAAAAAGATCCTTTAGTCATTACAAAGGAAGAAGATATTGAAAAAACTGTTAGTTTTAAATATTCACCACCAAATCATTTTGTTGGTAATACAGAATTAGGTTCTTCAGGAAATCCAAATGCTTTGACTTGGCCTTTTCAACCTAAAAAATGAGTTTTTCTGAAAAACTTGAAACCTATTTTTGGGAACATATTCTTGACAATCAAGAAGAAATCAATGGTTTTGAATCAATTCAAGAACTTGTTAAATTAATGACTTTTGATGAGTCAGGCATTATACAACAACTTGAAGAAAAACCTTTTCTTAAAACACTTTTTAATCTTGAAAGTGCTACAGAAAAATGTTTTGTTCAAACTGAAGAAAGAAATTGGGAAACTGACAATGATCAAGAAACCAGTGATGATGAAAACCTAGATCAACCTCTAGGAAATTTCAGAATGAATAAACAACCTAAAGCAGAAGATGCGGATGCATCTACTTCAAGAGATAAAAAGAGAAAAACACCAGAAGGTGTAAATTGGCCTAAAGAGCAAAGCAAAACTCCTGATCAAAAAGGAGGACTGATTCCTACACTCAATATAGATTGTGTAACCAAAGAATCTGAAAGAAGAAATTTGATTGACGCCTGGGCAAGAGATGTTAGTCTTCTTATTCAAACCAACCTAGATGCTTATGAAGAACCAAATACTCTTCTTTTACTTATGGAGCATAAAACAGCAGGTATCGCTCGAGGTCCATGGTAAAAATACTACTTGGATAACAATAGGAAAAACTTCTAACATGATTTTTGAAGAAGTCATTAATAGTTTTTACACTATGTTCCTTGGTATTAACTTAACAACCGAACTTGTTCGGGAAAAAATTAATCGAGCAAGATATTGCGAATCATTAGCAAACATGATACTTTGTGATATTTGTTTACTTGATGATTTTACTTGCGATTATGAGAAAAATCTTTATAAACTTCCTCAGGATGAATATCCGTCTTTAGTTAGACAGTATATTAAAAAACTCCCTATTATAGGAGAGAGAGTTTTACAAGAATTTGAAAAAGCAGAATCGATGATGTAAAAATGTTTTCATTAGGTTTTGCAAAGTACGCATTGCCAAAAAAGAAATTGCATCAATTTGTGAGCTTTCTAATAAACAAAAAAGTTTAAAACGTTTTAACAAAAAATGTTGTGATAGATTAATAGAAGAAAAATCTACAGCTTATGGTTGTATTACTCCAAAGAAAAGTTATTTTAAGAAAAATACAAAAGAAAATATAAATGGAAAAGGAAAAGAAAGACATTTAAATCTGGAAAATACTTTAGAAAGAAAGTTATTCCTAAAAACGATTCTAAAGACAAGAATAAATTTTGTCCTAAAGGAAAAAAGAATTGCAGATGCTGGATTTGCAATGAGCAAGGACATTATGCTAATGAATGTCCTAATAGAAGAGATTACCCAAATAAGGTAAAACTTCTAAGTGAGGTTCTTGAATCATTTCCAGAGTTCGAACCAGTCGAAGAAATTTTTGACAATGAAACAGAAGTATTCACTTTTGAAACTATCATTGAATCTGATGGAAATAATTCAGAGGATTCATCACAATCTTCAGATTGAAGAAATTCCTTGGGAACATTTAGATTCTGATTTGGAACAAAACTGTATGGGAAACCGTACAAATCCAAATAGCATCTATATTAAAGGTCAGTTAAAATTTTCTGGCTATAAGCTAATCAATTTACACTGTTATGTAGATACAGGTGCAAGCCTTTGCATAGCTAGTAAATATGTTAATCCTGAAGAACATTGGGAACAAGCACCTTATCCTATAAAGGTAAAAGTTGCGAATGGCGATACAATTCTAATTAATAAAGTCTGTAAAGACATAAAGATTAGAATTGCAGGGGAAATATTTCATATTCCAGCCATTTATCAACAAGAATCAGGTATTGACCTTATTCTTGGAAATAATTTCTGTCAATTATATGAACCCTTCATACAATTTACAGACATAATTAGTTTTACTCTTGAGAACGAGCCTATTATTATTTCAAAAATAAAGAAAGCTTTCTCAATTGGAAAACCTGGTTTTCTTGAGTTTATGAAGAAGAATTCAAAAACTCAAAAACCTGAAGCTATTAATATTACTCCCGACAAAATAGAAGAAGTCCACAATTTTCAACAGGGGGGAGATGATATTAATATCAAAGAAGAAAAAATTTTCAATTTAAATTCGAAAAAATTTAGTATTATAGAACAACTACTTGACAAAGTTTGTTCTGAAAATCCTATAGATCCCATTAAGTCTAAACAATGGATGAGAGCATCCATAAAGCTCTTAGATCCCACGAAAATAGTCGGGGTTAAACCCATGATTTATAGTCAAAAGATAGAGAAGAATTTACTAAACAAATAAGTGAGCTCTTAGTTAAAACTTATCACACCTAGTAAATCTCCTCATATGTCTCCGACTTTTCTAGTTGAGAACGAACGAGGGGAAAAAGAAGAGGAAAAAAAGAGAATGGTAGTCAACTATAAAGCAATAAATCTTTGCATTATAGGAGATAGCCATAACCTTCCTAACAAAGATGAACTATTAACTCTCATTCGGGGAAAAAGATTTTTAGTTCATTTGATTGTAAGTCGGTTTTTGGCAAGTATTGTTAGATGAAGAGTCAAAACCGCTAACAACTTTTACTTGTCCGGATGGACTCTTTCGGTGGAACGTTGTTCCATTCGGATTAAAAACAAGCAACCACTATTTTTCGAGAGACATATGCAAAATGCATTACGAGGTTTTGAAAAATTCTGTTGTGTTTATGTTGATGACATTCTTGTTTTTAGTATAAATGAGAATGAGCACTTTAAGCATGTTGCTCTTTGTATTAAAAAGAATAGAACAATTAGGCATTATTCTTTCTAAGAAAAAAGCCCAACTATTTAAAACAAAGATTAATTTCTTAGGCTTAGAAATTGAGGAAGGAACACATTGTCCTCAAAATCATATTTTGGAGCATTTGCATAAATTTCCGATCAAGCTGCGGGATAAAAAACAAATTTTCCGAGATTTTTAGGAGTCTTAACTTATCTTTGAAAGTTATATTCCTAGATTATTTGAAATAAAGAAAAGCCGTTATGCAGCAAAGCTAAAAAATGATCATATTTGGAATTGGACCAATTACGATCATCGATTATATTGGGAAGATAAAAAAGAAATTAGTACAATTTCCTAAACTTTATCATCTAATCCCGATGATCAATTGATCATCAAAAGCAGACGCTTTCAGATTTAACTGCGGGGAGGTGTATTAAAGGCAAAAGTACAAAATACTTTAGAAGAAAAATTTGCGGTGTATCTTACGGTAGCTTCAAAGCGGAGAATTAAATTATCATAGCAATGAAAAGGAGTATTTATCGGTTTTTGAGTTATTAAAAAATTCTCAAAGATATTTAACTCGATTAAGTTTATTGTTCGTCGACAATAAAAACTTCACATATTTCGAAACTAAAAATTACAGGAGATTACAAACAAGGAAGACTTGTTAGATGGCAAATGTGGTTTTTCATTATGAATTTGATGTAGAACACATTGCAGGCAATAAAAATGTTCTTCTTGATTGTTTAACCCGAGAATTTGTTACATGATTGCAGGAACAATTCCGTTTAGAGGAAATAAATTAGGGCCTAAAACCCGGGAACTAATTGTTCTTATCAAGAATCTCTTGACTATTCAAAAAATAGCGGATGGATGAAATCGCAGGCAACCGTCTCAAAAAGAAGGTTCTTGAAAGGGTGCGGTTTATCTGCGCAAAGCTGGAATTACTCGAGTCCTCACTTGAGCGAGAACAAAAGGTTAATTTCGAACTTGCCGTAGTAATACCGCAAATCATGAATCTAGTCAGGAACTACGGTCTCCGGAAAGACTTACCAAATCCTATTATCCTGTTACTTTGGGAAAAGTAAAGTCGAGGTACAAACCTCACCAAAGTTGGCTATTCCAACAAAACTTATTACTCAGGAAGATTTTGTTCTTGGGTTACGCCCCTGGAACATCTTCCATTGGAATTGGGATTCAACACCCAAGTCAAAAATCTAAATCTCACGATTTAGTTTTCTCGAAAAGAGAAAAAGGAGATTCCAACTCCGCAAAATTATTATGTAGTATTCAATGGACCAAATCCTGGAATATATACATCTTGGGCTAAAGCCTCATTTGCAATAAAAGGTTTTAATGTTGTTCACAAAAAATTTAAAACCTTTGCGGTAAAGAAATGAAAGCTAATTGTTTTTGCTAACTTTTGATCTTGCACCATTAGAAATCATTTCGAACAAGAGACTCTTAAGCCAAAACATTTTACGATGCGCTTAAGAAATCTCGGAAAAATGAAAACATTGGGAAGAATTTATTCAATTCCCAAAGAACCAAACTTTGAAAACAAAGAAAAATTTAATCTCTCAAATCGAGATTTCATTGAAATCTTTGCCAAAAGACGAAAGGTGGTACAAAATCTCTACTTGAGGAAAGATTTTTCACCATCGATAAAAAGATATCGACTATTTCAATTTTATTGAAGGAGCGAGATCAGAATCAGTTTTACAAGGCTTTCAATTGTGGACTAGTTAAAAATATTTATCCTTCAAAAAATCTATTGGAGGTCAAAGAATTCCCTGAAGAATTCAAGAAAGCCATCAAGACTTTTGAGAACTAAGGTCCTTAAACAAGCGGATCGAAATATTTTCATAAGTGTCTCAAGCACATGATATCGGGATGAAGAAGAACAATTTATGAGTCCTTATCATTATATCGAAATCGGTATAGCTAGGAGCAAGCAAGTTACCATCCCTCCGAACAGATGGAAACAACAGTCTTTGTGCAAAGACAGGATCTCATTCCTCTTCGTATTAGAGGTTTGGAAAAAGTGATTAACAAATTGCTAAAATTAAATGATGAAAGCAATATTAAAGTTAATTACTGTAAAGAAAAGGTTATCATGTGTTCATGGTCACCAAAGATTATTTCTGAAAAAGACATCGAAACTATTCTTTGGTTTGAAGAAAAATTCAACAAAGGACAAATTCACATGGGCAACGAGTCCCTTACTTCTGCATGCCAGCTACTCCGCAAAAAATTACAAAGACATAAATGTAATTTTTGTCAATTTGAAAAAGAGAAAGAAGAAGCTGACTGCAAAATAAACAATGAAGATTCTCTGTCCACTAGTTCAAAAGAAGATAAAGACATGTGAACTAACAACTCACATGGGTGGGCTCGGATAAAAAGAAGACAAAGACATGTGAACTAATAAGCTCACATGGGAGGTCGGATAAAAATCGTCATGCATGACGTTTGGTAGGGAGAATAGAAGGATCATTCATCTATAAAAGGACTTCATAGTTTAGGGAGGGAGGTATCTCGAATAGACACACAGAACAACCAACCTCACCTTGTATCTTTTCTTTCAATATGTCTAGCTAAGAAAAGCCTTCGGGCAGATAGAAATTCAGGGAACTTTTCCTTATGGAGAAGAACTCTTGTATCCCTTGTAATATATTTCTTTGAATAAAAGTTGTTTTTGCCTACCAAATGTCCATTTTACTCGCAAATACATCCGAATAGTCCAAATTTAGGGAAAGTAGCACGGGCAAGGGAGGTCGTGTGAATAAGTAAAGTCTCGGATTGATGAAAACACGGAAAAATACGAGAGACAAAAGGAGCTGAAAAATAGAAGAAATATAATCAAGGTATAAGATGTTCTAATCTTGGGAAAATTTATCCAGAATTATCTATCTGTTCGTATTCTTAATTTCTGATAAAAACACACACCTATAAAAGATTTTTGTTATGAAATCTGTCAATAGAAGATTTTTTGCTGAAATAGCAAAAAATCCCACTTGGGTACTACCCAAGTGGGCGTCATAGAATAGACCCTATGTCGCATAGGACTATGGATTGCGGGCGTGGGAGGAACAAAATATTATTTAAAAAGGTTGTAGTTTTGTCTCACTACAATAATTTGGCTCAATCATGATAACGGATATAATCCTGTTATCTATCACAATAATCAATTGTTGTTGAATATGGTGTTGTAAAAGACCCCGCAATAATATATAATTCGACACGCTAATTTAAAATCAAATTATTATGAAATTAGATTTTTTATTATTTGAAAATAATAACGTAAATTAAAGCAATAATGTATAAGTCGACAAGAAGTTAATAAAGAAGAAATTATAAAATAGTATTATTAATAATATACTTTATTCAAGTAAAAGCTTATTTTTTTGTTTTTTGTGGATAAAAAATTGAAAGAGATAATAAATGTATATGCATTTTATATATATAGTTATTTTATTTGTTTTTGCCCTTACTCTTTCATCCTCATGTGGTTATTTAGAAAAAAAGTAATATATATAGTTCACGAAGCAACTTGTAACAAAAAAAAAAAAAAAAAAAAATAGTTTTAAGTAAAAAAGTGTTCAACATACTATTACACTGACAATTCACAAACATAATGCTGGAAACCCTACTTACACTTATCAACCATGATGTTTTCCTATATATAATATATCTTATAATATAACAAGAGATCGACCATATACATTATCTTCGCACGCAAACTAATGCGACTTTTGTTCAATGATCGACCTAATCAAAGAATTAAAGACAATTATATCGTTATACGATTATATCCATAATCCATTGCATCACAATTATTTTTCAAACTTAATTTACACGTGACATCATATATCTATTATTAATTTATTACTTAAGCTTAACTGTCACAGCCCAGAAGTACAAGGCACCCCAGTCGCCGGAATCCACGAATCTCCGGCCAAGAATTTCCCGACGGAGAATTTTCCGGCCTCGGCCGCACTAGTTATCACGTGATACCCCGGCCATTTCACCCTCCCACTAGTACTCGCACCACCCCCCGTGTTCATATACTCCCCATAGTACAAAGTACTCAACCCAAAATTCCCATTCCAAGGCATCCACCCCTCGGGGTCAATACCCCCATCGATTCTACATTTCATGTAAACGGTTCTCGAATATTCCCGCCACGGCCTCCCTAGATATCCCCTGTAACCCGACCCGGCTAACGTCACGCGCGAGTTATGGATAACGATGCCCGTGTTCTCGTTCGGGTTATTTCGGCCTTGGGCCGTGACGACGGTTATTTTCTGATCAGACATCAGTTTTCGTATGTAGATGTTGGAGTTCTGGATGACGGTGGCGGAATCGCCGAAGATGAAATCGGTGGTCCCGTAGATGTCGCAATCGCGGTAAAACTGACGCTGGGAATAGACGTAGAGGGTGTCCTGATACCCCTTGAAGCTGCATTGGTAGAATATTGACAAGTCGGAGCTGGAGCGTAGGGCCACGGCTTGGCCCTTTTGGGGCCCAGCCGTGTTTTCGAACGTCATGCCCCGTGCTATGAAGCCATCACCACTCGCAGCTGCAAAATTAATTAATAAAGATTCCGTTGGATGTTTAGCCTTTTCTTCATAGCAAAAATATTTTTTTAACTATGTTTTTCGAAAATATATTTTTAGCTATTTTTTAGTTCAAATGTCTATTTTGCCCTTTTTTCACGGTACATAACCCAATACCGAGTTACATGACTTGGTACCAAGTTACATAACTCGGTACCGAGTCATGGTACTGAGTTATGTACCACATCAATTTTTTGAAAAATTCCCAAGTACTTTACCAGAGAATACACGAAGGGTATGACAGTAAATTTTTAGTCGAAATAGCTAAAAACACGTATTTTTTAAAAACATGGCTATTTTTTATTTTCACAAAACATAAGTGACCAACTTGGCCTATTACCACATAAAAAAATATAAATTTGTTTTTATATCTTTTTTTTTATAAACGGTTCAAACTTTTACGTGACATGATTAATTAATCTAGGCAAAAAAATAATGAAAAAGAGTAGCTACAACGATTTTACCTACCGTTTTGATTTATCGGAATTATGTCGCATCATTAGTCATGACAGAGTTTTTTAATACTTGGAGATTTTGTCCTCTAAGTAGTCGCTTTTAACTTTTGATCCAATGTCTTTTAAAATTCGGACTTTTAGTTAAAATTTTGGTGATTTGATACAAAATCTGACGTGCCAAATCTGACACTAGGCCCAGTGAACTGCTGACGTGCCAAATTTTTTAAGAATTTTGGTGATTTGATACAAAATCTGACACGTAAAAATTTGGGAGTACAATACATTGGTGGCAATTTCCCCCAAATCTTTGATATGATTGTACCTCACCGGTCATAATCAGCAATTTTCGATAAAATTACACAATTTCGGTCAAAATCTGACTAAATGTCCTAATTTTAAAAGTTATTAGACCAAAATTTAGATGTGACTACTTACAGTGCCATATACATTATTTTCCCTTTCTTTTGTAGAGTAAAATAATTCTATAACGGGGTTATTAATCAAGTCTTTCTTCTTAATCTTTTAAATTAAATCATGTTGGCAGTCAATTCAAGAACTAGTTTTGATCAAATTAAACTCACCAAAAGTAGCAGAACGGAAGGTTGTGGAGCCATCTTGGACATTCCTATTCCCCGTAACAACTGCTGCGTCAATTCCATCTCCAATTAACATCAGATTCTTCATAGATCTCATGATCTCCACATTTTCTTTGTAAATTCCCTTCTTCACATATATAACAAATCTCTTATTGGTCCCACTACTAGTCCTTTGCTTGGCTGCTGCAGCCAAACCTTCAGAAATAGTCTTATAATTACCCGAACCATCTTGCGCCACCACGATATCGGCTAATTTTGTCGAAGATTGAAGCAATTTCCGGTCACCAAACGAAACCCATTCAGGGAATTCATCGTCATGGCCTAGCGATAATAAACGTCGATTTTTATTCTGCTTAGCTAAGGACATTGATGATGAAGCCATAATATTGGCCTTATTGATGGCTAGTGAATTGCTAAGGAACTTTGTAAAGTCACTTGACATGAATGGTAAGGATTGTAATTGAGAAGACAAGTTAAAATCAAGAAATCCATTGCGGCATGTTTGTTCATTGGCGATTGCCGCACTCAACCATGTTTGTTCATTGTTTGATTTGGAGCCCACGGATCGATTAAGTTGATAGACGGTGTCTTGGTAAAGCTCTAGACAATCGGTCCAGGCCGATTTGGCTAGATCATTGAATGAACTTAGGTTCATATTTTCAATAAGGTTTAAGGTGTTTTGTGCTTGAGCTAGAGTTGCCCTAAGGCTCGTGTCACGAAGATCGGATAAATTAATTTCGACTAGGGACGTTGTTTGTGGGGTGGTGTTTACGAGAGAATTGCATAGTTCTGGGTAAGGGGTTTGGGTGCAAAGTGAGGGATTCGTGGCATAAGTTGGCGCCCCGAAATGTGCCAAAAAGATTAAGAATGCCAAAAGAAAAGTATGATTATCCATGCAAAAAGAAGAGGAGCTAGGCTTTTTTCAGGGGAAATATTATTAATTTTCCAATGATTTGATGATGGAAAAGATTTAGCAAAATGTAGTCCTTATATAGGGATCTGGCAGGACTTGAGTACTACACAATTAATATTTTCTATCTAAGTAATTAATGACTTTTAATCCTATTAGGGAAAAAAAATTATGCATGAGACTATATGGGCAGCTAGCTTGAATATGATTCTTAGTTGAAAAATAGGAATCTTTGAATTTTTATGGTTGTTTTTGATGGCTTCTAGGAGTTTATGAAACCACACGTCATCTATATTGTTAGCCAGTTAATTTTTTTTCCTTCTTTTTTAAAGTGTTTGCGTGTGTGTATATTGCTGAGGATTATGCAAACACAGTGTAGGTAGTTTAAGTTGATAATGAAATTAGATCTGAAAATATGTATAATTAATTAAAGACTTCACATGTACATAAAGTCAACATTCTACATCCAACATTTTACAAAAATTAGCAAAAAAAAAAAAAGGATGAACTATTATTGTTCATTAATTGCTAAGTAATTATATGAAAATTCCAGTTTACTGACAGAAATAATTTGTCACCAAATTTTATAGTTACCTACAGAATACCTACAGAACAAAAAATATTACTTCCCCCAAATTATACCGACAAATTACCGACAAGTTTTCTGTAGGTATTTACTAACATTTTTAGATTCTGTAGGTAAATATTTTACCTACACTTTACAATTATTTAATACTTACCTATAGATTTTTCTGTAGATAAGGTTTTTTCTTGTAGTGTATGTATAAATATCGATCACAGAGGAACTTATTGGCGGTACATTATGTGAAAATTATTTGAATTATGATAAAATTGAAAATGAAGAATACGGATACAGATCCAATTATTGAGTTATAAAGATCAATATTTCACTCCTTGATTAATTATTAGATGAAAACAAGCATGATTAATTGGTAAATCATAGTAATATTCCTCTTTCAAGTTTCAACCAGACCTCAAAAAATTAAAATTTCCACAAAAAACAGAGTTATTTCATCAAAATCTGGAGATTTCTGCAAATTAATCAGAATACATTAATCAAAAACTAGATGCACCAACTTATTTTCATTTATTTTGATTGCGGTCAAATTCAGCTGATAACAAAGCCAAATAGCCAATAGTCAAATTACAACTAAGCATAGTCAAATCACAATCATGTTGTCCAAATAGTATATACTGATCAAGTTATATTTTGATTTCCTATTTATATATACTATTGATATGTACATGGATGATTTTATACACTCGATAATTAACAATATAATTAATCGCACCACATAGGTAATTGAACTTGGATCGATTTTAATTTGTAACACTACAATGATGGTGCATAAAGTGGTGAAATTTAATTTAATTAGTTAAGAACTGATCATAGAAAAAAAAAAGATTCCTATAAAAAATTGTGATTGAATTTGGAGAAGAAGGTGGAGGGAAAATTGCAAAATTATCTTAGTCCTGTAACTTTTGAAGTTGCAATTTTATTCCTCTGACAATTTTGTCCCTACCCAAACTGACAATTTTAATTATGTAATTTTTAGAATTTGGCAATTTTAGTTTTTTATTCTTCAGTTGTGGTAACTTCGGTCCTATTATTAAAAATAACAAATTTTGGCATGTTTTTATGTGTCTTTGTATTTTCATAATTAAGAAATAATATATGTAAAACTCGTATCTCGGATTTGATCTGGATTTATAAATCTAAAATTATTCCATCATTAGGAAATCTATAGTATAAATAATAAATAAATTCTAGCCAAGTAAATAAAAACACATGTAACACGAATTTACCAATTACTATGATTGAAACTTTTAAATAAAATTTGTGTTACTTAATGAAGAGTGTTTATCAATATGTAACACTTATATGTAACACTTTTAAATAAGTAACACTTTTTAAGTATCACTTCTTGTTGTTATTTATTTTGTAACGCAAATAGGTATCACTTTATTTAAGAAACACTCTTGACAACACTATATTTTATTAATTGTAACACTTTATAGGCTATATTTTAATAACACAAAATTATATAACTATCATCAAATCATGTCAACAATTTATTTAATTAATTGATGTCACAAAATAGGTCAAGACAAAAAAAATCACCAAACCTAAAACTTGTAGGCATCACGTACTCTATTTTTTTTTTTACTGAATTTTTGTTTTCTTTTTATAAAGTATTTTAGTTTTGCTTCTTTTATTTTTTTTATTTTTTTACGGAGGTAATTAATTCTGTTGTAATACCGACAGAAATGCGCATGTATATATTTTATTATTATTTATTTATTTTTAAATTTTTACTAACGGAGACCAATTTCATTGTTAACTTTTTTTTTACTTTTTTAAATAAAATTACCAATGAAAATTGATGTTTTACTTAGGAATTTTTTCCATCGGTAATTTTTTTTATTATTTAATTTATTTGCTGTTAAACTTTTTATCTGTCGGTAAATTAATTTTATATTTTTATATATTTTTTATTTTTACCGATTTAATGTTGATCAGTCTATGAATTTATTTTATATCTTTTTGATATTTTTAATTTTTTTGTGTCCTTTAATATATAACATAATATAATTTTCAAATTATATACTATATAATATAAAATTTGATATATATAATTTATATTATAATTTAATACATATATTATATAATTTAATCTTTATTATATAAAATATATTATATATACATATAATATAACTTTTATACAATTTTAATATATATATATATATATATATGTGTGTGTGTGTGTGTGTGTTTATGTGTGTATATAAAACAAAGCAAAAGTTGTAATAATAATCAATTTAGCTTAGTGGCAAATTTTCGCTTCCACACATAACAGGTCGTGGGTTCGAATCTATTTGGTGGCAAAAAACAGTATTTCTACAAAGTGCTGCAAATTTTTTTTTTTAAAAATATTACAAATATAAAAAGTGTTACAAAAAGTGTTACATAAGATTCATATGCAACACTTTAGAAATGCTTCAAAGTGTTACCAATAGAGAACTTAATGTAACATTTAGGAAAAGTGTCACTAAAAGCTAATAAAAGTGATACCTTAAACTATAGGTAGCACGAGCAAGTGCAACACCATAAAAGTGCTACATATTGTCTATAGTAACATTTTGGACCAAAATTGTACAAATCTAAAACTTATGGGACCAAATTTGTTAAAAGGCAAAATATACAGGACCAAAATTACAATTTCAAAAGTTACAGGACTAATTAATAGATGCAGGGCTAATTTTTCATTTTTCCCTTGTATGTTGTTGGACAGCAAACACAATGAGTACGGCGATGTACAAATCATATTTCCGTCGAGAACACAATTTACCAAGTTCCCACGAAATATATGCCTGTGGAAGCTTGTAAGATTCTATGACAAGGATGTTCATTTATAATATTAATATGACACTATTTAATTTCTGCTCCCCGTAGTTTAGGGGAACAGAACACAATCAGTACACACAATTGTGGTTGTTGCAGTATTTAGGACACAACTCCATTTCCTATTCTGCCACCAACACCATTAATGGTCCTGATCAATACATATGCGGTGGGGTTAATTTTTCTCCTTTGATGGAAATCGTTCAAGAAATTCTGGATTCATGTGTGAATTTGACTTTGAAGCACATTCCAGATAAACAAGTTCTTGCACGGTACTAAACGTGTCTTATCCATTATCTACTTAATAGAAATTTGAGAACTTCCTATTTCCAAATGATGCTCCCAAAAATTGTTTAGCGCACTCAAAGTTAAGATATCTCGACTGACCAAATCCAATCTACATGTAGGAAATCGGATCGCAATATACAAACAAGGTTAGGAGAGTCTCGGTTTGTCCAGGAAACCACTACGATGCCTAAGTCGTGAGAATGTAGGAGTATAATCCAAAGCCGCATGTAGTAAAATTTTACTTAATGAATAAGGAAGAGGGACAGACTATTTATGCTTGGGACAATGGGCGCATGCGGGCGTAGCTTTCTTTACCCCTAGCCCAAATTTTTTTCCCCATTTCCTGCCAATTCAATTATTTTTTCCCCTTAAAAAAACACATATAATTTTTTTTTCATTCTTTTTTCCACATAAAAAATGGGACAAAAAAATTTGGGGTGTCTTAGGCTGAGAGTGGCACCCCCAGTTACGCCCCGGCGCATGGGCGAATATACCGGTGGGCCTTCGGGGCATGGTATCACGGGTTGAGCCTCGTGCACTTTATGCTATTAGCTAGGCCTTGTGCCTTTTGTTTTGTTGACTTGGCCCATTTGATAATTTTTATGGGCTAATAACTAATTATAGAAAATTAGATATATGAAATAGGAAAAACCATTTTTACATGCCCCCAACACCAACCAATCGGGAGGGAGTTGTTTGCAATCATTAAAAAAAATGTTTCAACTTTTAGCTCGAAAAATAAAATACTTTTTAGGGTTTGCAAATGCCAACTATTGTTTGATTTAACCATAATCAAAAAAACAGGAAATGAGTGCTTTAGATTTTTCATTTTGCTTCTTATTTAACTTTTGCAATCAAAGAATCATTTTTACAACAATTTAACCAAAACACTCTTAACTTATGATTCTCAACTTGTGATTCTATTAGCATACATTTTCAATTTACGATTCTCAACTATTTTACTTTTGCTACAATAAATAACTATTTTGTACTATGTTTTATCTATTGTTTCGATATATATTTGGAGACATCTCGTGTAAAAATCGAAACCATCTTATATATGTGATATTCGCAGGCGGGAACCAAAATTCGACATCAAGGGGCGACCAACAAGGTTGGAAGATCAAATATTTATTTTATAAAAATTAAGGATAATGCTAATTACAAACAAACCCATAGATTTTTCAAAATTACAAAAAACCCCTTGAGGTTGACTCTGTCTTAAATATTTCCCCTTCATAAACAAAATACATTTTAAAGACCCCCATGATAGTTATAGAAATATTACAATTACCCCCTTAAATTTAAGTTAAAAGCAAACTTGAGGGGTCTTTTTGTAATTTTGACATCTTCGGATTTTTTTGTAATTAGCCCAAACCTCAGGGGGTTTATTGTAATTATCCCTAAAAATTAAAATATATAAAAATAAAAATGTGGGGGGTGGGTCCGCAGGTCCCACGTCCCATGAATGTAGGCCCGCCCCTGCATTCGCATGATGTATTGAAAAACCTAGCAATAGAAATTATGTATGATTCCCAACATCCTTACTTTACGTTTGATACCTTTTTTGGGGGTTCTTTGATCAGATAAACATTACGTAGTAACGGATTGAACTACTCTAATATTACTCTTATCTCCTATTTTGAACCTAAGTATTGATGTGTCCATGGGATCCTTTTTTTTTTTATTTTCTCAAAATTAGTAATTAGAAATAATAATGACATAGTGTCTCACTCTCGTTAAACAAACAAACAAAAAATAATAATAACAACTGAAGCAATTTCTGGTCACCTGTCATTAAAATAGACATGTTCTCTTTGAACAAGAAACTTAATTGGTGTATTGTCGTCATGTTGAGGAGTACTAAAAGGTCAAATTAAAGTTCAAGTTTCAAGCCAATTGAAAAGTGACAACTCTTCCTTTCAAGCCTTCTAGTTAGAGGTGGCAAATGTGTAATGGTGTCGTGTTTCGTCGACACGAAATTGACACAACATGACAAGGTCGAATACGAACACGATTTTTTTTATGTTGACATGACATGTCACGATTTGACACAATAGATCAAAAACAAAAAGAAATTGATCATTTACATGTTAATAGATGATAGCAAAATACGCGATATTACACAACAATACACGAAACAAACATACAAAATAGGTTAGGTTATCGTGTCATTTACAGTAAAAATGTCATTATCATGTTTATCATGTTATCTATCATGTCATTTATAGGTAACGTGTAATTATCGTGTTCTTGTTGTGTTACTATCGTCTTAACAAATTAACAGATCGTTAATAGGTTAACATTATATATGTTATTTTTTATTAATGTATTTACATGAAGACGAACACAACATTGAATTTTCATGTCCTTATTGTGTCAACACGATAAAGGCACATACACGATAAGACTAAAAACTAACCAATTAATTTCATATCATTTTCATTTCGTGCTATCGTATCGCGTTAAGAATTGACACCCCTACTTTAGTGCATGCTTTTCGTACCGTACGAAAACAAAACTACTGCGAGAGTAATATACGTAAGATGGAGCTCGATCATAAGGTTTTTTCAAATTTTTTTCTTTTCTTTTTATGGTGAGTTGTGTAGCCCTCAAATAGATAAATACGTACTATGCGCTTTCTTGAATACATCTAATAAACTTTAACTGATTAAAATGAAAAATGAAATTTAAAACTAAGAAATTAAATAGATGTACACATTAATAAATAATTTATACTTAACTACAACTTTATACTTTAGAAAAAAAGGTTGTGTGTGATCATACTAAACCCAATAATATTCAATTCGTTTCTAGCAACAAGATAATATTTTCTTAATATGAGGAAATGATAGTATGAGCTTTTCTTTACATTAAAACCAGAAGAACTTTACCTGTGCGCCTAAAATTTTAACTAATATACACTATGTGACTATATTGTAGTAGTGCACCATTCGATATTATATAAACTCTCATAAAAAATAATGTGGTACTGCTTGATCGGCCCATTAACTTTTATATGAATATTGATGGCACAAACATATATTTTTACAATGGCCCAATCACACAAACATATATCCAGAATTGGGCCAATCCTAAAAATATATTGCTGACTTCATGTGGAATTGATATCTAATTATTTTATCAAGTTTTGTCACTTTTATAGGGATAAATTGTTATATCTTTGTGTTCAAGTCCAGTAATAAGATAAACATGGGTGGTTGAAATTTTATATGTATTTACACTTGTTAATAGATTAGATTTCATATTCCACTTCATGTTTCACTCTTGTCGACTTCAGCGGATGATGGACATGCATATACACGATGACGGAGTCAAGGTAGTTTGTGGCGGTCGCCCCCTCAACACGATTTTATTTAATAATTAATATAAATTTTGTGTATAAAATTATTAAAATTTAAAATTTCGCCCCCTCTAAAACAATAAAAATACCTATTTATCTACTAGTTTTAAGAAAAAAATAATCTCACCCCCCTAAACTTCATTTCCTGGCTCTGTCCTGTGTATATACATCTGAAAAATCAACAGCACATATTTATCTATTGACACATGTCCACCATCTCATGTAGTGGAAATGGAGCGGAACACAAAAAGTGGAACCAGAAATTAATTTGTGTCCCTTGTCAATCACCCAGACACCCACAATAATGAAATATGAAGTCAAACAGGAAGTGAAATAGGGAATCTGACCCCTAAATATCATGGTTTTATATTATGAAACCATCTCTTTTCTTTAAAACCAATTTTTTTAGAACACTTTAAAACTTAAAACTATTAATATTATGTGTAATTTGTAAACATTCCTTGACATTATTCATGGTCTAGCTAGCCTAGACTATATGAGAAGTAAATAGATAGTCTTCCAAAAAATATGTAATTGCAAGCATGATTTGTCCTATATATATAAAAAATACTCTATAGTCCCATAGATGTTGTAAGGCGTAGAAATTTTAAAAAGTGGAGACCCGTGAACTCCATGGTCCATGGAGCCCCTCTCTTGGAAGCAATATGATATATGTGAGTATACAATCATGCATTTTTTTTTTTTTTTTTTTTTTTTAAGCAGGGTGGCTTAATTGAATTATTCCGCCACCACAAAGAATTGTGGGATGGAGTCGGGGTTCAAATCTCCGCTCCATCAAATTGTTGTTGGGTGTGAGGTCGGGGTTCATATCCCTTCTCCATCAAATTGCTCCCCGGGGCATAACGGTAGTGAAGATTTGGTGGGAACTCATCTTGAATAGCATCCGTGTGGGTTCGATTCGGGGAGAGATCGTTATTAGTAGATTGGGGTCGAACATAATGTTTCTTTACCTTTAGGAGGATCACGGTTTGTGCAGACTGACCGTCGAATCTTAGTTAGTGCGTCGCACATCCCGCGTTTACCTTGGCGGCAATGAGAAGGCAGGAAATTTGTTGTCCTCAAGGCGTAGTAAGGCGTAGCGCGGAAGGCTGAGTTATCAAAAAAAAAAAAAATCATGCATCTTTTTTATCTACTACCTTTCATTTTCCCTTTCCGTCCAAACTGTCCTCCCCAATTTCACGTGCACGCCTAATACATAATTCCCATTTCTCTTTTTTGACCCCCAAATAATAGAATTCGATAATATTAGCCCCCTCTAACAATTCCACTTCATACTGGTTCTGGTACAAATATTCTACCTGCTTTTAACTTATTATACTACTGAAATTAATTTTTCTTATAATATACGATAGAGGGGATATATACCTGTCCAAATTAAAGTTACAAGAATAAATTTGGTACCTTGTCTTGTGGCCAATACAACAATACCACCTTGATTATATATATGTTGGCAAGGTTCAGCAATCCATCACTTTAATCTACGTTATATCTCATTTTGGAGTTTCATAAAATTAATATATTAACGTACAGTTTTTTGAATAATTTATTTGGGAGTTAGGACTCAAGGGCCAGAAACACGAAGGCATAAAATGTGTTCCCAATTCAAGTTGATGGATCTAGTAGATATTATATGTGCTAACAACAGTGGAATCAAATTTTCTGTTCAATTTCATGCTTCACTCCATTGGATAATTGACATGTGTTTTTACAACTAAAAGATCAACAATCATGATTATTTTATTAACACATCTCCACAATATCGTGGAATAGAACAAAAAGTGGAATATAAAATCTTGCAATAAAAAGTAATCCTTAGGAATAAAATTAGAAGATTTATGTATACAAATAATCACCACAAAATTTTTATTCTTAATTAGTGTTGGATGAGAATGTATTTCTGGGACCAAAATTAGATAGTTGAACTTCCCGTGCTTGCCAACATATATAATTCACACTTTTCTTTTAAAGTGTGTGTTTAGTGAAATAATTATGATCATAGACATGATATCAAAGCTAATTACCTTGTCGAATCATATTCTGTGCTCTCATGTCAATTAAAGTGAAAAGGGAAAAACATAATAATTACACGAAATCATTACTCCACAAATTAAAACCCTGAATGAAAGAATCTCAATGTGACAAAAGACATAAACCTATAGTCAGCAGTTTATGTATTCGCTTTTTCCAATTTCTGAATTAAGCTTTGATAGGTGGTTATAATTAATCTGCAACTTGTGTTCACCTTTTGAAGTGGGGATTCATAAATTATACACAAATCTTAAAGGTGTATTTGTTGTATGAAAATTTGGGTAATGAAATCTGTAGGCTAGGCACACCTTTAAAGATGTTGTCTTTAAGGTGTTAATTTCCCCCTCTCTCGGTGTAAAAGGTCTCAAGGAATTAACCTCCAGGATACAAAGCCTAAATATAAATATATATATATATACACACAAAATTTAAAACTAGAAGCCACTTGGTATTTCCTCCATAATAAGGAGGAAGCTCCAAAGCTTGGTAGGACTTACCAAACTTACACTATTTTATACACCAAGTTGAGCTCCAAACTCCAATACACAATCAATGTGGGACTCAATAAAATAACACAAAAACCAATGTGGGACACTATTTATTATATATGTAAATATATACAACAATCCCCCACTTATTTACATATAAAATAAAATAAAAAACACAACTTTTTTTACATAGTGAATAGCCATGACGTGGATGAGCCTTTAACTTATGGTTGAATATGCAACACAAAGTAAACATATTCTCACTATCTTGATTATTTGCTCCTTTTGTTCTTGGCAAAGACCTTTGTAATGGGCTCAGGTCAATCCCTGGTTTTCATAAGTACTCAGGATTTTACCGAATAATCCGTAAGAAGCGACCTCTCTCACTTCTCTACTTGTATAGGTAGACTCATCAAGAATGTCCATAGCGCATTCCACAAAGCTATAAGTCTATTAAGGATTTTTTAAATCCAACCTACTCTTGTTATGGTAAGTTTTAAGTGCATAGATCGGATATGAGACTTTGAAAATAGTGTCACCCCCACTATTTTAAGTTATGCACTTGAAATGTATCCCGATTTCCATTTCACCAATGTCTAATATTGAATTGCCTTTTTAACTCTCATACATAAGGTGACAAACCGAGACTTGTACCTTAAGATAGAGTTGGTTTCAATCAAGACACACTGTTTTATCGGTAACAACCCCATATTTCTCATGATCTTTGTAACCTTTTCACGGATAAAGGTTTTGTTAAGCGATCAACTAACATTTGATTTGTTGGGAGATACTCAAGTACAATCTTCTCTTTCTTAACCATACTTCTGATATGATTATACCTCATAGCAATATGTTTGCTATGGCTTGATATTCTCTCCTTCTTTGTATTGTAAATCGCGAGCTTGATTATCACAATACAAGGTAGTAGGACCCTTTTAGGATCTAAAAGGGAATCGTTCTAAGGAATCTTGAACCATACAATGTCTTTGCTAGCGGTTGACATTGATATATATTCGATTCCATAGAGGATAATGCAACACAAGTTTGCCTCTTTGAAGCCCAAGCAACTATGGCACCACCAATAGTGAACAACCAACCACTAGTTGACTTAGAGTCAATTTTGTCAGCTGCCCAATTTGCATCACTATAACATTCAAGTGTAGATGAACTACAATTATAGTGTAAACCATAATTTATTGTGAACTTCAAATATCTCAGAACTCTCTTCAGTTCTGTCCAATGTTCTTCACTAGGATTGCTAGTAAATCTACTTAATATGCCAATTGAACACGCAAGGTCAGGTCTTGTGTGATTCACCACATACATAATGCTACCAATTATTTTGGCATATTCTCGCTTGATTTCTGACTTCTCCTTCGTTAGGAACTAATTTCACTTGAGGATCAATAGGACTTTTATTTACTTTGCAATCAAAGTAATTGAACTTTCTCAACACTTTCTCTATATAATGAGATTGTGTTAATATAAATGTTTTATCCCTTTTAATCACTTTGACCCCCAAAATGACATCTACTGGACCTAAGTCCTTCATGTCAAATACTTGCTTCAGATAATTTTTGGTTTCATTAACACATTGTAAATTAGAACCAAAAATCAACATATCATCCACATATAAAGTTAGAAGCAGTTTATATTCTGGAGTAACCTTAGTAAAAACACAGCTTTCTATTTTGCTACTCTTAAAACCAAACTTCTTAACTTTTTTCTTAAATTTCTTATACCATTGTCTCGGTGCTTGTTTAAGACCATACAATGATTTGTTTAATTTACATACTTTATGTTCTTCACCTTTAACAACATACCCTTCGGGTTGGTGTATGTAAATTTCTTCTTCAAGTTCACCATTTAAGAAAGAGTTAGTTTTAACATCCATTTGATGAACCTCTAAGTTAAACATAGAAGAATGGCAAACATTGTTCGATAGAAGTAAATATTAGTAGGTGAAAATGTCTCAAAATAGTCAATTTCTTCTTTTTGACTATAACATTTGGCAACTAACCTTGCTTTGTACTTATCAATAGTACCATCAGGTTTGAGTTTCTTTTTCAAAACCCACTTACTGCCAATAGGTTTAGTGTTGGGAGGAGGATCAACAAGAGTCCATGTTTGATTATCAAGAATTGATTTTATTTCATCATCCACGGCTCTTTTCCACAACATTGAATCTGATAAAGACATAGCTTCTCGAAAAGTTTTAGGATCCTCTTCTAACATGTAAGTTAACATATCAGGACCAAAATTCTTTTCAATTCTACGTCTCTTACTCCTTCTCAACTCAACAGACTGCTCATTTTCATCCTGATCTAAATGTTCATCATTTTTAGATGTTCCAACATCAGATTTAAAATCTGATTTATCTACAGCTTGTAAGTCAGTCTTGTTTAACAAGTCTTTGTTAAAATCTGACTTGTCTACATCCTTAACAGTCAAATTTTCATAAAAAATAGCATGCGTAGCCTCAAACACATTATTATCAAAAAGTCTAAGAAATCTATACGCTTTACTCATTAAAGAATAACCAATAAAAATAGATTTCACGGCTTTACTACCAAGTTTTGGCCTCTTCAAAGTTGCATCACAAACATATGCAACACAACCCCATACCTTCAAATGTTTAATGATAGGCTTATGCCCAACTAACAATTCATATGGAGTTTTCATATGTTTCTTATTCACAATTCATTACTTATGTAACAAGAACTTAGTAGTCCTCTCCCCAATAACTCTTTGGTAATTTCGAGTGTATTAGCATAGCACTAACCATTTCCAATAAGGATCGATTTTCCTTTCACCTACTCCATTTTGAGGTGGAGTATTTGGTCTTCGAAAATTCTCTTATTATACCATTTTGTAAACAAAATGATATAAATTCATTAGATGGATATTCACCACCTCTATCCGATCTCAATCTCTTGATCCTTAAATTGGTTTTATTTTCAATTTTTTCTTTGAAGATTTTAAACTTATCAAAGGCCTCATCTTTGGTTCTTAACAAATAAACATAAGTATACTTCGAAAAGTCATCAATAAATGTGATAAAATAACGTTTTCCACCTTTAGTAACATGCTCTTTATTATCACATATATCAGTATGAATAAGTTCAAGTAAACTAGTTGTTCCAACTACACTTTTAAAAGACGTTTTTGTCAACTTAGACTGTGCACAACATTCACAAGTTGTCATAGACAAAGTAATTGAACACTTAGGAATAAAATCACAGTTTATCATACGATCCATAGCATTCATACCAATATGTCCTAATCTCAAATGCCATATATCATTAGAAGCATACTCAACAGAATTAAAAGAGTCAACAGAATAGTAGGAACTAGTAATTTTATTGTCAACACTCAATAAGTACATATTGTTTTTAATGTAGTCTTTCCCAACAAATGACCCTTTCTTAGTAATAATCACTTTTTGGGACTCAAAAGCTACTTTAAAGCCATTCTCGTCCAACTTGTGGACTGATACAAGATTCTTCCTCATAGAGGGAATATGATACACATTTTTCAGAGTTAAAGCTTTGCCAGAAAAGAGGGGAAGAAGCACGGTTCCTTTGCCCAAAACTTCACTTGTCGAAGAGTTGCCCATGTAGACTATTTTTGCTTCGTTTAACTCCTCGTAAGTTTTGAACAGACTTTTGTTTGGTGTAACATGACAAGTTGCTCCCGAATCAACCCACCAATTGAAATCCATGTCATTGACAACACATATTTCAGTGAGAACAACAACAAAATCATCCTCTACCAAATTTGTTTCTTCTATTTTCTTTGGTCCCTTGCGATGGCGACATTCCCGAGCCAAGTGGCCAGGTTTGGCACAAACATAGCAGGGTCCCTTCTTCTTTTTCTTCTTGGCATTCCCATCCTCATTCTTTCCAGAATTTTTCCTCTTCTTGGATTTTCCTTGGTTCCCCTTGGAATTTCCTTGAAGGTTCTTTTCTTCCACTTGATTCACACCATCATTCAACAAAGAAATTGAACCATCCCTCTTAAGACTTTTAGTCTCAATTTGGATACCTTGCAGAAGTTCATCCAACGAAATGGATTTCTTCTTATGTTTCAGTTTCTTTTGGTAATCTTTCCATGAAGGTGGAAGTTTACCAATGATAGTTGAAACTTGGAAAGTCTCAGAAATGGGTTCACCAGCATCATCACATTCTGTTGCTATTATCATTTAACTCATCCACTTGATCAATTACAGGTTTAGTATCCACCATCTTGTAATCAATATACTTATTAACCAGAAAAGACTTATTACCAGCATCCTCATTAACATACCTCTTTTTTATAGCATTCCATATTTAATGCGGTCGGTCTTGTGGACATGAAAGACGTTGAAGCAGTGTGTTGTTCGGATCTGCAGAATAGTGAAACGGCAAACAAAGTCATCATCCTTCCATTTTTTAGCCTTCTCCGCAGCCTCCGCCTTTTGTGCAGATGTAGCATCCGGATCAGTCACCTCCTCTGGACATGGATCAGATACCACATAGAACACCTTTGCTATAGAATTTTCTGGATTTAGGCTTTGTATCCTGGAGGATAATTCATTGAGACCTTTTACACCGAGAGAGGGGGGAATTAATACCTTAAAGACAACATCTTTAAAGGTGTGCTAGCCTACAGATTTCATTACCCAAATTTTCATACAACAATATTTATTGTAGAAAAATAGTAGTATTTCTTCTAGTACAATTTATATGAATCGGAAAAAACCCAAATTGGCAAAATTAGCAAAGTAAGAAAAATAAAAATTAGCTCGAATAGTGTGTTCAACACACTATCCTTAAAACAGATTCGTCCCCTATTCTGGACGTCTGTTTCCCAGGATAAGACGAGAAAATCGGATTACCTATTCCGGCGAACTGAAAATTATCACCAAAAATTAAATTGCAAGAGCTTTAGGAGAGATGGAAATTCTTGTGAGTTTTTGTTGTGTCTTAAAAATGAAAAATTAAGCCATATATTTATAGAAGCAAATATGACCTTTCATCAAATAAAATATTTAAATTTTACTATTGAAAAGGTCAAATAAATTTGGCCTTTACTATTTAAAATGTCAAAATACCGTTACTATTAAAAGGTCAAATATGTAATAATAATTTTCTTCAAAAATTTCCAACATTTATAATTTTTAAAGATAAATATATTATTTTGTAACATTAAAGCTAAATGCAGGGTTAATTTTCATAATCTACCCTAGCTCAACTGCTTAAGTATATTGTCCCAAAATATTTTTAATAGTAAATGGGCACACCAAATATTTTGGACTTTTTTTTTTGAGTGAAAATATTTTGTCTTCTATTCCAAAACTATATTTCAATCCCTATTTCCATCCACATAGGATTGTCACGTGTTTTCGCATGGATAATTGCCACGTATATGAAATTTGTCATATTAAAACTCCACAATTTAGCCTTGATTTATGCTGCATAATTAATATAGTAACTTTCATACAGATGACAATCATGTGGTGGAATAAAAGATATAACACACTTTTTGTTGGAATTGGTTTTATTAAATTGGGTTTTGACCTGATTTTGACCAATTATTTAAGTGGGGTCATTTATTCAAAGTATGAAATAAATGAGATAAACGTCATCTACGCCGCGGGTAGATGAGTTTAGCATTTTGAATTTCTCAAAACCAATATCGGGTGAATGAGAAATCAATGCATAAAGTTGACACTTAAAATGCTTTTATATATGGAATATAAAAGGGTGGGAATATGGAAAGTCATATCCCACATAGGAAATATATTAAATGTTTGACTAGTTAATAAAGAGCTTCACCACTAATAAGGAGTAATCAAGTGGAACTCCTTATGGTACACCCTAGTGGACCAAGTCGATTTTTGACTAGCCTTTGGCTAGCTCAAAACCGGGCAGTCGCGAGCACCGTCCGAGCCGAGCCGAGCCGAGCGGGCGGGCGGCCCGGCCGCCCACGCACATCGCACATAGTCGCATTGGGAGGCGATTGCCGCCGTTAACACCGTGAATGGGCAATTTCGTCTTAAAGACAAAGAGTCCAACTCTTGCCTCGACTTTCTGTTACTCGCTTTCGATTTTCTCGGGTCATTCGGTATACACCATCGTTTTTCCAACGAGTTTAAGACGAAATTTTCATGTATATCAAATGGCTTCGACGTCTTGATTCAAAGACCAAAGACAAAGACCAACAGGAGAGAAACCCGAGAAGTTTGGGGGTTCAGACTTCAAAAGATGGCAACATAAAATGTTGTTCTATCTTACGACTACGAACTTGCTCATTTCCTTACGGAGGATGCCCCAAGCTGTGGGGGAAGAGGAGCGATAAAGAGAAGAGGATGGCGTTCGATGCTTCGAGTCAAAGCGCTTACGTGCCGGAACTACATTCTCAACGGATCGACAACACATTGTACAATGTGTATTGTTGCAAAGACCGCTAAAAAGTTGTGGAGCTCTTTAGAGAAGAAGTATAAACGGAAGATCTTTGGCACAAAGAAATTTGTTGTCGGCAAATTCCTTGAGTTCAAGATGGTTGACACCAAGACGGTGATCGGCCAGGTTCAAGAGATCCGATTAATTTTCGCATGATATAATTGCGAAGGTATGGTGGTGAGTGAATCCTTTCAAGTAGCTGCTATAATCGAGAAGCTACCGCCCGTGGAAGGATTTTAAAAATTACCAAGCATAAGCGGAAGGAGATGGGCTTGAAGACTTAATTGTCGATTGCGAATTGAAGAATACAATCGCAAGTCCGAGATTAAGTCCGCAAGCTTCTTATGGAGCAAAGGCAAACTTGGTGGAGCCCAATGCTAGCAAGAAGAGAAAGCACCTGGGAATAATCAAAAGTAGGGAAGGCTAAAAAGTTCAAAGGAACGCTTCAATCTGTGGAAAGCCGAATCACAAGGCTAAAGATTGTCGTCTTCCTAAAAAGGCCAATCGGAACCAGGTGCATGTGACCGAGGACAAATCAAGTACCAATTGATATGTCCGAGCTTGATCTCTCTTTTGTAGTGTATGAAGGCAACAAGTGCTACATGGTGGAGAACCCGAGATAATGGTGGGTGGACACAGTCTTTACACGCCACATATGTTCGACAAAGACATGTTCTCAACGTATACTTCTATCAATGGAAGGAAGCTATACATGGGGAATCATGCAACGTCTCGAAATTGTCGGTCTCGGCAAGGTGGTGCTAAAGATGACCTCGAGCAAGCGAGTCGACCCTCGTTGATGTCCTTCATGTTCCGACATTCGGAAGAACATAGTGTCGGGATCGTTGTTGGTCGAGCGGGGTTTAGATTAGTATTTGAGGCTCAAAAGTTTGTACTTATGAAAAATGGACAGTTCATAGGGAAGGGTACTTAGATAACGGACTGCTCAAGATGAATGTAATGAATGTACTCCGAAACTTTGAAAGCAATAAAATTAATGATTCTTCTTATTTGCTTGAGTGTTCAAATTTATGGCATGTTAGACTAGGACATGTGAATTTTAACACTTTGAAAAGGTTAGTAAACTTGGAATTACTACCTAACTTTAAAATAGATTCACATCACAAGTGTGAAATCTGTGTTGAGGCAAAAATGGCCAAAAAACCATTCCACTCGGTGGAAAGAGAAACAGAACCTCTAGAGTTAATTCACAGTGATATATGTGATTTAAATTTTGTGCAAACTAGAGGTGGGAAAAAGTATTTTATTACTTTTATCGATGATTGCACAAAATAATATTATGTATATTTTTTAAGAAGTAAAGATGAGGCCTTAGAAGCTTTTAAAAGCTATAAGAATGAGGTTGAAAATCAACTAAGTAAACGAATTAAGATAATTCGAAGTGATAGAGGTGGAGAATATGGAGCTCCTTTTGATGAATTTTGCTCGGATTCGGTATTATTCATCAAACGCATGACTCCTTATTCACCACAATCAAACGGTATTCTTTGAACGCAAAAACCGAACTCTAAAAGAAATGATGAATGCTTTGTTGATAAATTCCCGGTTTACCTCGGAATTTGTGGGGGGAAGCAATTCTCTCGGCTAACCACATTCTTAACAAAATACCACACAAAAATAAAGATAAAACTCGCATGAGTTATGGAAAGGTCGAAAACCTTCATATAAATACGAAAGTGTGGGGGTGTTTGGCTAAAGTAGAAATACCTAAGCCAAAACAAGTCAAGATAGGGCCTAAAACAATCGATTGCATTTTCATTGGATATGCAAATAGAAGAGTGCATATCGATTTTTAGCGCACAAATCAAGCAATTCCGGATGTACAAGAAGGTACAATTATTGAGTCAAAGAATGTTGTATTTTTCAAGACGTGTTTCCTTGTCAAGAAAGGAAATGGGCTAGGTCTAGCAAAAGAACACGTGATATCTGCCGATGGTGATCATCAAAGTGATGAAGAACAAGACGATAAAAGGGCCAAAACAACTAAGTCTTTTGGTCCGCATTTTCTAACTTATGTGTTAGAAAATGAACCAAGGACAATTGGTGAAGCATTGTCGATCGAAGCTCCATTCGGAAAGAAGCTATTAATAGTGAGATAGATTCCATTATGCAAAATCATACTTGGGAGTTGGTAGATCTCCCACCGGGAAATAAGCCTTTAGGATGCAAGTGGATCCTTAAAAGGAAATATAAAGCGATGGAACTATTGATAAGTACAAGGCCGGAGTTAGTAGCTAAGGGATTTAAACAAAGAAGGCCTTGATTTCTTTGATACGTATTCACCTATGACAAGAATCACATCTATTAGAGTTCTCATTGCTATTGCAAAGCATTGCATAACCTTGAGATACACCAAATGGATGTGAAAACGGCTTTTCTAAATGGTGAATTAGAAGAGAAATCTACATGGAACAACCCGGAAGGGTTTGTTGCTCTGGACGAGAGAAGAAGGTGTGCAAACTCGTTAAGTCATTGTATGGCCTTAAGCAAGCTCCGAAACAATGGCACGAGAAATTTGTGAACTATCTTTGTCAAATGGTTTCAAAATTAACGAGTGTGATAAATGTGTTTACTTTAAAGACACACCTAATGCTTATGTAATTGTCCATGTCTATATGTTGACGACATGTTAATTATGGGTAGTAATCATGATATAATCATGAATACTAAGAAAATGTTAATCAAACATTTTGATATGAAAGATATGGGTATAGAGATGTTATTCGGGAATTAAGATTTCTAAAACATCGATGGACTTGTTTTATCACGATCTCATTATATTGAGACAAATCTTGAAAAGTTCAATGCTTATGACAAAGTCCTCCAACTAAAACACCTGTTGATTTAAGCTTACACTTAGCTAAAAATCAAGGTGAGCACGCATCTCAACTATAATATTCTCGGATCATTGGCGATCCCAATGTATGTAACAAGCGCACACATGGGATATTGCCTACGTGATTAACAAACCGAGTAGATTTACAAGTAATCCTGGAAATGACCATTGGAAGGCATCGATAAGGGTTCTTAGGTATCTAAGACTCACCATGAATTATGGATTACATTACTCGAGATATCCAAATTTGTATTAGAAGGATACAATGATGCTAATTGGATATCCGACTCAAAAGACTCCAAGTCCACTAGTGGTTATGTTTTTACCATTGGTGGTGGAGCGGTGTCATGGAAATCCTCTAAACAAACTTGTATAGCTCGATCCACGATGGAATCGAGTTTATAGCATTGGATAAAGTGGTGAAGAAGCGAGAATGGCTTCGCAACTTTTTAGAGGATATTCTTGGCGGCCTAAGTCAGGTGGTCGCAATCATGATACATTGTGATAGTCATCGGCGATAGGAAGGGCTCAAAATAAGTATGTACAATGGTAAGTCTCGACATATACGTCGAAGACATAACACCGTTAAGCGATTGATCTCAAATGGGGTTATTACAATCGATTACGTGAAATCGAAAGAAAAACCTAGCGGATCCGTTAACTAAAGATTTGAATAGAGATCAAGTATACGCTTATCAAAAGGAATGGGCTTAAAATCCACAAAATGAGAGTGTTCATAACGGTAACCCAACCTTGTGAATTGGAGATCCCAAGACCTTGGTTCAATGGGACAACTAAGTTATGAATATTGAGATAAACACTTGGAGCATATTACGACTCATTCTGTCATCCCAAGTGAAGAAACTCTTGAATGTGGTGAGGTTAAGTTATAAACTTTTAATGATTCCTATACTTTAAAGAAGTGGAGTATGGCGCAGATACTCTTAATAGGAGATCACCTATATAAGTGTGAAGGCGGGTCGCGCTTCAACGAAACACTTCGAATCAAGATGGTGTCCAGGGCCAAAATGGACACAACCGTGAGAACCAAATGGTGTTAGGAAAGATATTGTGTGGATCTTTGTTGTTTTGGTTTACATAAACAACAACGATTCAAGACATCGCGTCGTGTGCGGCTAGTAACTGATAGTATTCCACTAAGGAAGGTTCAAAGCCACAAGCTATCTCTCCTGATGCAATAGTTTTCCGTTTGAACTCTCTTAGTGTCTGCATTCTCATATGCATTTATTTTCATTCATGTGGGGGATTGTTGGAATTGGTTTTATTAAATTGGGTTTTGACCCGATTTTGACCAATTATTTAAGTGGGGTCATTTATTCAAAGTATGAAATAAATGAGATAAACGTCATCTACGCCGCGGGTAGATGAGTTTAGCATTTTGAATTTCTCAAAACCAATATCGGGTGAATGAGAAATAAATGCATAAAGTTGGCCACTTAAAATGCTTTTATATATGGAATATAAAAGGGTGGGAATATGGAAAGCCATATTCCACATAGGAAATATATTAAATGTTTGACTAGTTAATAAAGAGATTCACCACTAATAAGGAGTAATAAAGTGTAACTCCTTATGGTATACCCTAGTGGACCAAGTCAATTTTGACTAGCCTTTATCTAGCTCAAAAGGCACCGAGGACGGTGCGGAGCACCGTCCGAGCCGGAGCCGGAGTCGGGCCCGGGCCCGCGCATGTCGCACATAGTCGCATTGGGCGCTTTCGAGGCGCACTTTGCACTTCGCACGTACGCATCGCCGCGAGGAACTTTGAGGAGCCTTAAAGTTTTGGAAAATCGAACCAGGGTTCATCCGGGTTTCGGCTCGGTGACGTGGGGGGCGGCTCGGGTGGCGATGATTTGGCGAGAATCGTCACAGTGGCGACACGAGGCGCCGAGTGGATGCGTCGTTCGCTAACGAGGCACCGTATTTGGATCGACGCGTCTGTCCGTCCCGCATGCGCAGAGTGTATGCCAAAGGGTGTGTTCTCGAGACAGGATCGGGGACCATCCGTCGCATTGTTAACCACGTGGCGCGATTCGACGGTCAAGATCGATCCGAACCGGGGGGTTGCACCCGCCTCAAGAGGCACGGAAGCTCTATATAAACCAGCCCTTAATCATTTCTCGCATCGTAGAAAATTTCGAAATTCACATAAAGATCGCATAAAAAGTCTTGAGAGTTCAAAAACACTAAAAGTTCAAGTGTCTTGTGATTTGTAGTGTTGCTATCACAAGACGTAAGTCGTTGTATCTTGGGAAGCGATTGCCAGTTTCCGTTAACACCGTGAGCGGGGCAATTTCGTCTTAAAGACAAATAGTCCAACGCTTGCCTCGACTTTCTGTTACTCTGCTCAATTTTCTGTGGTCATTCGGTATACACCATCAGTTTTTCCAACACTTTTCGAATAGAAGATCAAATTTGGAACTTTATAGTACTCTATGAGTATGCGATCTTCTACTACAAAAGGATGTTTTATCTTATATTCCACGGCACAACTATATTAATAAACCACTATGTTTCATCTCATCGCTATCCTAGAATCTAAATTTAAGAGAAGACAAAACTGATATCCACAGTTTCTAGAAATAAAGTTAAGAAGTTTAAGAGACAGCAAAAGGAAAGGAGAAAATTAAGATACAAAATACACAACCAGAATACAATATATATAAATCTTCCTCATAATATACATTGACTCTCCTGATCAGTACGTCCACTTCTTAACTCTTACAATTTCACTAGTTACAAATATTTTTCACTTTCATAACACTCAGTAAATTAAAATTAACCTATCCTAATTAAAAATCTTCACACAAAAAAAAAAAAAATAGTAAAAATGTGTCTCATGGGACCATAACCTTTGCAACAAAGCCATTCACCAGCGCCAGCGCATTACTGGTCACCTCCTTCACCTTCAACGCCCGATCGCACACGTCCGATTTCACCGCCCCGTCGGCCACGTCCTCGAATCCGTCCACACACGTGTCCTCGTTCGTCAGCGCTGCGCTCATCCACGTCTGCACGTTGCTCAGCTGGAACCTCACCTCCTCGCCGGACCCCGTCAGCCGCCGCATCTGCTTCACCGATCCCCGTATCTGGTCCACCGCGTCGCCTAAGACGCTGAAGCAGTCGTGCAGGGCGGAGGCGGCGCGAGGATCGGCTCCGTAGTCGGCTCGGCGGGAGAGGTTGGCTACGTACAGGGCCATGCGCTGAGCGCGGGATAGGCTCACGCCGACGGCTACGCGGGCCAGCCGAGCCGGGTCTTGTTGTACCGCATTGGCGTAGCCGGCTAGCGAGTGGTAGCAGAGTTCGGGGTATAGTGTGGTGTCGCAGTTCGTGCGGATAAAGTCCGAGGCGCCGGCGGTGGTCGAAGGGGCCGGGGCCGGGGCGGCGATGGAGGTGGTGGAGGCGGCCGTGAAAAAGAGAGTCACGAAGAAAAGTGGAGGTAGCATTTTCATCGTGTGTGTGTGTGTGTGTGTGTGTGTGTGTGTCAGTGTGTGTCTGTTGCAGAATGGCGAGGGTGTGAGTTTAAGTAGTGGTTAGTTATTTAGGTGAAGTGACGATAATGCCCTTGTGAGAGGATACATGTAACATATTTCTCTCTATTTTTCTCTCTGTGGAGGTGGACTGTGGCACTGGCACGTGTGTATTATTAGTTTGTCTTGGTCAGGGGTGGGTCAGGAAAATGGAAATTAATCTCCATAATTAATCCAAGATTAATTAAAAAATAATAATTTCACTTTAAACATAATTAAGTGCATTTGAGAATAGTCATTACTCATTAGTATAAGCTCGCACTTTTTACACCAGACAAATATCATTCAATTCTAAGGTATAAATAACCACAATTCTCAATATATTTTATTTCATTTAGTGTTCATCATGTACTCATGTGAACTGTGTAAATGACGCATGTGAATTTTTGTGACCCAAGCAGTGGCACATGTAACAATTGATTTCTAATCAATTAAGAACTCGAAGAGAATGAACTATACTATCTATCTTTCTCGTGAATATATTATACTCCATGAGATATATCCAATATTTAAATTGATTTTTAACTCGAACCTGAACCCCAACGTATAATAATAATAATAATAATACATATTATTGTGTTTAATTGATAATCACACGAAATTTCCTTTATTGTGTTTGGCGAAACTTATTAAAGAATCTTATAAGTTTCATATATATATATATATATATATATATGATGTTTTCAGAATTTATAAGATGTTAAATCTTATTTTAAAAAGTGTTTTCATAAAACAAAATGATGGAGCATTTAAAATCTTAGTTATGAAAAAATTGTAATTAAAATCATCAAATTGAGGGATTTGTTAAAATATTTTTTTTATTTGAGAAAATCTTTTTCAAAAGCAATGATAAGCTCTTAAATGACATTTTTATGATCTTATAAGCAATTAAAAATAAAAATTATCAAACACTTTTGTGGATTTATAAGATTTTAAATTACTTATATGATGTTGTAAAGAGTTTGTAATTAAGCTAAATCAAACAGTATCTGAGAGGCCAAGGGTTCGAACCCCTGAGGTATAATGATGGAACTATTAATATTGAGGGCTTCAAGTAGCAATATGGAAAGCTGGAATTCGGTGGCAATTCAGGAGCCATTGTACATTCTCGAGATTTATTTGGGGAAAGTAATTACGTGGAGAATTTTTTATTTTTTATTTTTTTGAGAAAGAAGAAGTGGAGAATTTTATTATAAAGAAGTTGAAAAATATTGTGAGAGTGGGTGGTTAGCTTAAGTGGTGCGGAAACGCGCGTGCAACTAAAGGAGATGGGAAATGTTTAACCGTTTATGTATTTGCTTTTGCCGCCAGTTTCGGTTGCCCTTTTTCTGATTGCGGCTTTGTGTGGACCCTTGACGGGGTATGCCATTTTACTTTAATGTATACTCATCTCAGGTAAAAAAAAATAATTATATTTGAACCCTTAAATCTAATAATAATGATTTCTTCCCGAATCAAACTTACACGGATGTTATTTAGTATAAGTTTCTACCAAATTTTATCGTATATGCCCCAGAGAGCAATTTGATGGAGCAGAGATTTTAACAATTGACCTTCAACCCACAATCTCTTGTGATGGCCGGGTGAGCTAAGCCCCCTGATTATTCTCATATTATGTAACAAGTATAAATACAATTTTTCTAATAAGTTGGAAGTAGTGGTTGGAAAGTAAATGATAAATTTCAAAAAAACTGGAAAAATATAAATACACTAAAAAGGTTTCAAATTTCTCTACTCCAAAATAATTGCAAATCAGATCAAGATCCCTCCTTGCATGCAAGAAGATTTGAAACTAATTTTGAAAAATTTTAAAAAGTCAAAGACATGAAGATGAAATAACTAACAATGATTTCAAAAAGCCCATGTCAAAATTTACCACCGCAAATCCTGCCACCTTGGTGCAGTGATAGATGGGAATGGTGTTTTTTTTTTTCTTCGGATGTGTTTGCCACTTTATTTGATTTTCACAACGCAAATAATAATTTGATCATCTTAACCCTAAATCAGTAAATCTGACTAGTCCATAAACTTTAAATTCCTAATAAATTTAATTTATATTAATGTCACATCCCTGGAAGAAATTCCAAATTAATTTTTTTGAATGTTTGTGAACAAGCCCAGGTCACATGCACCAGGAAATACTCAGCTACATCGAGTGTGAAGACAAATGCCCGTGAAGGAATTGACCCCAACAAATTGACATCTCTGCCAACAGATTAACATAAAACAAAACATGTGTATTATGTTGCTTGGAGGACGATCGAACAACATTGCTTGGCCCGTATAAATTGATCATTATTTTAAAGGTTTTATGTAGGGCATGCTAATAAACTTTGTTTGGCTAGTGAGTTATTCGAAGTTCGAATCTATCAGCAGACTCGTTAGTAAATCTGTATAAATTAAACTGATAGTTTGACTTTATCTTTAATATAATTTTTATATGATTACTTATGTCTTATGCAACATATAAAAATATTAAAATAAATTTATTTGTTTTAATAATATACTATTCATTTTTAGAAAGAAAAAAAATATATATATATAATTTTATTTTTGTAATAACTTAAAGAATAATTTAATTTATAATTGATATTTACTAAACTCATTTAGGCTCAATTAAGCTCGAAAACATTCGTGAGTCATCAATATATTTGATAAATTCAAAATGATCTGTTCGACTCAATAATAAATAAGTCAAGCTCAAACTTTCAAAAGTCCAGTTAGGTTTGATTCCGGCAATATATGTATGTGTGTGTGTGTATATATATATATATGTTGGACTCATTAAAAATTCAAATTTATAATAAAGTAAAACATCTCATGAATTTCACAAGTTTATTCGATATTTTCTTTCCTTCAAATTAATGTCGGAATTAATTATCCTCCCAATAAACATATATATAGATAAAATGAAAGATCAAAAGATTCAAAACTAGGGATAAATATTGAATTAGGTAGTTAATTAGTTAGGGAAAAGCACATGGGACAATTATTGAGCGTGATTTACTGAAGTAGAAGATGTTATCCTGTCTGTAGGATTGACCTTGGTGGGCGGTTTTGCTTGTGCTACTGTACTATTTCTGGTAATAATGACTTTTTTTTTTCATTTCATTTTCTCAGAGATTGTAATGATGATGAGCTTTTTAATTACCAAGGACAGGTAGAGATGTTAAACAGGCTGGCCAGCCCTAATGGGTTTGAAATTTAAACGGGCCACTACTTATGCCAAGAATTTGTGATATGCGAACCTAATCCTATCACGGGTGAGCTAAACGGGTCACTATCACATACTATTAAAAAAAAAAAAAAATATTATATATAAACCTAAAATTTTAAATTAAGCATATATAACATTAACATTCAAATTTAATATGCAAAACTAAATGATCCCCAATAATAAAAGTGACAAATATTATAGTTGCATACATGGATAAAGTCTTAAAAGTTCAGATTATAAAAAATTCAAATATAATTCAAACATCATCATCAATAACATTAGATCCTTCCTTGGATACAGTGGCATCTACCAATTATTCTTCATCTAAAATATATAAAACAACAAAAAAAAAAAAATTGTTAGTAAGAAGTTTATCATGAGCTTTTTAATTACCAAGGACAGCTGGACAGGCAACTCTCTCGGATTTGATGCCCTACACCAATATTCATGTTCCCTAGTAATAATATGAACGTTATCATGAGGGTCCCACATGTTCTGAGCTGTTTTAGATTGAATCATCACAAAAGAAATTTACCTCCATTCTATTACCAGGGGGATTTGAACCTTTATGTTGCGGGTGTCAGCGAAGTAGAATCATATTAACCAAATCTTTTACCAGTTGAGATATATCCTAGGGGCGAAATTATATACGAGTGAAATTAGGAAAATATGCAACCGCCGTTTGTGGGAATCGAACCCACAACCACTGTTCCCCCAATAATAATTACTACTTATTAGTGTTTTGGCACACTGATTGCAAATTGATTTTTTCTATTTTCGTTTTTTGAGTAGAATATCTTCTTAAAATGTAAATCAAACACCTTAGGGTACCATCTGAAGCCCAACAAGAATTCCTAACTCTCCTGGGACAAACTTAAGAACCTAATATTTGAATTGGTTGGGCCTACTGCACAACTCCTGGACTTAGATCAAATGTAGACCACTAGGCTGAATCCAAATGCTACAGGCCAAGATGTAAATTCGGGTGATTTTGGTCGAAAGGAAATATGTAACCAAAAGGCATGTAAATAAATGTAGAGAGAGCTCTTTGTCTGCTAAATGACAAACAATGCTATTTAATAAATTGGAATTGTAGGAGAGTATAAAGGCTTTCTTGACAAATTAAAGAGACGCAAAGGCTTTTTGCTTGAACGATAGAAAAAGAGTGCCAAAACAAAGCAAGAGAAAAAGAGTGACGAGAAATCGAATCAAGGTTCAGTCTAGGGGCTCGATGACGTGATGGGGCAGCTGACATAGCAGCTCAATGGGTAAGTGACATGGCGGAAACCTCCAAGCGGCACCACGTGGAGAGCCGGTGGCTTGAAGGATTGTGACTGTTGGCTGACGGGGGACCATGAATGGACACAACTGTCAAGTGTGCAGTGTTGCATGCCAAGAGGTGAGTTTCTTTAGCATGATGCAATTTGGACCATCAGAATTCGATTGTTGATTAGGAGGCACGATTTGTCAGTTCAAATCAATCTGAACTATGGGTTGCACCCAGTCTGAAGGGCACCCAAAAATCTATAAATAGTAGTCCCCCAAAACTCATTTTGGCATCTGAAAAAATTCAAAATTTATATACATTCTACATAAAGTATTCTGAGAGTTCAAAAACACCAAGTATTCGAAGGTTCTTGTGATTTGTAGTGTTACTGTCACAAGACACAAGTCGTCGTATCTTGGGAGGCGATTGTCAAATACTGTAAACACTGTGAGCGAGGCAATTTCATGTTAAAGAGAGAGTATAACTCTTGCCTCAACTTTCTAATTCCATTTGAAGCATAACAGATATTGCCACAAGCCACACTCTCCAGCTGAGCATGCATCACAAAACAAAGATGGTTACCAGCAGATCATATGCAACTTGGGCATCCGAACAAAAGGGATGGCCAGTTTTTAATAGGGATCTATGATGGGGTAAAACTGATCCTAGATACCAACTGCCTACTGAGAGCTATTTGGGGCATAAAACATATAAGCCTATAACAGAGCTGAAAATTGCCAGCAAAAAAAAGGAAAAAAGGATTAAATTAGGCTAAAGGGATCGTTCGCATGCATTACTAATAGTTCACAGTTCATAAATCCTAGATAGATAGATATCCGAGTATAATCTTCATAAACAAATAACTACATCCCAAATTAGGATTTCATTGGACACCACCAATTTTTCTTGTTCCATAACAGTACAAGCAATGATCAAAATATTATATCTATTTAGTATACTGATAGTTTTGGTCGATATAGAAGGAACAAATTAACTTTCATCCAAATCCATGTATTTCAAAACTTCCACACCATAAAAATGTAGTATTTTACAAATTGAAGAATCAATTAAGAACCTGATAGCGGTCTCCATGTCCAGTCTGAATAATTCTATCAAACCCACTCATTTCCCCATGCATCTTTAACAACGTGCATCAGTCATCTGGCCCCAGCAAGACAAACAAAGAAAACCAAACTCTTAGGAAAAATATGATGAAATAATTGACACTATAGAGTAGCCAGGAGGATAGCTGAAGTTCCGTACTACAAGCAAAAGACATCGTTTCTTTTACAAAACATAAAATAAGAACACCCTGAATAACCTGCAAGCGGCCCGACTCCTATGGCTGCCTGCTTTCTATTTGCATCAGCTACTATATAGATGTTACATAATTGACACAATAGTTTATGGAGTTTGTGTGCACCAACTCAAAGCTAAAGCCAAATATGGGCTTAACTATTCTATTGACACAATCCATAGGCCATGAATAAACAAAAAACCATAAAATTGCTCAACAATCATAATGAGTTCTCTCAGCTGAAATAAGATTAACATTAAGTTACATATTTTTCTCTCCTTTTTTTCCTTTCAAACAAAAAAGAAAAATATGTAACATATATTTTTCTCTCCTTTTTTCTTCGTGCACATAGGATTGTAACCAAGATGTCCAAAGAAAATGAAATTGCAACTCGAATTTGAAATTAAAAAATTCTAATTTATAATAATTTTGAACTAAATTTTATCCTTTCATAAGTGAATGTGGAACTAACAAGCGGGTAATTTGAATTTACACGGTGCAGTATGAAATCACCCTTGGACAAATGCAATTTTTTTTAATATTGAGTACCAATTGATTAAAATTGAATCAATTTTGAGGAAATCCAAAATGGGATATGATCGATAACAGACCTGATATGAAAAACCCATCAATTAGGTCGATACTTCTATTCCGAGGAGATATCCGTTTATAAACTCGGTGGAAGGCCGGGGTCACCTTGTTGGCTCTTTCATCCTGTACCGTGTTAATGAATAGGATGGGAAGAATGAAGAAAGGTTCTTTCACTCTGTACCATGTAATGAATAGGATGTGAAGAAAGGATACCAAAGAGATTATTGACAGCGCCTTTTGCACTACTGTTGTTTAGATTTGAGGCTCTTATTTCTTTCTGCCTTTTCGCTGCCGAGAGACGCATTGGCTGACGTGAAGAAATAGAGTAAGAGTGAAGACGTCTTTTCGCTGTTGATTCATGCCTTTTCGATGTCGAGGGATATTTTAGGCAATACAAAAGTTTATAGAAACATTCGTGTTTTTAGTGGTAGGTAGATAATTAGGCAAATGTATTTGCACAGAACCATACATATCTTTGGAAGTATCACAAGACAACATGATCTTTCAAGACCTGCCTGGCAAGATCAAGTGCCCCACTCTTCTTATAGATTAAGTGCAGATTGTAAGCTGCTTCCCGACGAAGATCACAGTAACCCGGCTTTTTACTATCCATAAGATCTGGATTATCATTTGGAAGTATCGGGATAGGATAATCCTTCTCGCGGATCGCCAACACCTTTTCATAATATGTAGCAGCCAAAGAAACCAGACCGACATGATGGTATGCCCGAGCAATGTTGTAAAATGCCTCCTGCCAAAAGGTTACTTCATTTGATATTGTACATAATTTGGGGATAATAATATCATATACTTTCGCACTCAAACAGTAGCGAGAATGGAAGCCAAGCAAAATCAGAAGAACAAATAGAGTTATCTTTTAAATACAAATATCGCTTTGAGATATGTTTATATTTCACAAATTACACCAATTGCAGGGGAAGTCATTTGTACGACAAATACAAACAGGGGTTAGGCTGTGATTGGTTGTAAAAACAATTTGCAAAATTTTTTTCCCTCAAAACTTTTTTCTGCCCCAACGTGTGATTGCTTGTGAGAATTTTTCGAAAAATTACATTAATCACTCATTCTCACTCTTCCAATCATCAATCACATCAAATTATTATTTTACTAAAGAAAATATCATTATCAACTGTCATCACTACACAATCATATTACAAATACACTATTCACTCTCCAATTTTCAAATCACCAATCACTATTTTTCTAAAAAAAATCATCACATCAACAATCATCATCACATTTCCATCTTATACCAATTACACTCTCAAAATTTACTCTTATTTTTCTAATCAATTTTACACACTATTCTCTCAAAAAATAGAAAGGAATGGAACAAGTTGTAATACCATACTGTTGTATTTGTAATTTTAAAAGATAACTAGAACTTTTTAAAATTAAGTTAAAACTCAATGGTAACTTTTGCAATTATCCAAATATATATATTTATATATACACGGAATGGGTCCGGCACAATTTACAGAGGCAAATAAGTTTGTAAAAATCATGTCGCAGCCTCCTTTCATTCGTGTTAGTTGAATGAAGAGACGAATAACCATTATGAAGTATCAGTTATATTAAACCACATAACATCATAATCTGCTGGAAACTTTACAGCATTGATACCAAAATGTTTAAAATATTTCGCTTTGGTAGCTAAATAGAACCACACCTGACTGTCTCCACAAATTCGGCTGTTGTTATAGAGGAAAGCAAGCCCTTGCAATACAGCCTGGTGCTTGTTTTGAAGTCTGTGGCCAAGGGCCAAGTTTATCAAGGCGGTACCTTAAAAAAAAGGGGGGGGAATGCAATGCATTTATTTTCTCCATCAAGCATAAGCAATATCAAAATTTTACTTTCTCCAGCTATAATTTTAACTCTAAGAGGCAAAGACGCATACCCGCACAAAGATTGATCAAGGGATTTTCGGGCATCAGTTTAAATGCTTCCAAATATTCTCGAGCAGCTCCTTGATGTTGACTAATCATAGTAAGCTGATGTGCGGTAATCAGAATTGGCGGTACTGAATCTTTGTGCTTCACTCTCATGTTATGAAGGAACTTGTTGCGCCTTGATAATCGATTATGCCTAAAGTAGGTAAAAGAACAGCTTAAGGAAGCAAAATATAAAATGCAAACAAGACATAGATCAAAAGCCATAAGCATGCGCAATAAATCTTAAAGTTGCAACCGGTGGCGGAGCCAGGACACGATAGTGGGGTGGGCCAACACACGAAAGTGGGATGGGCAAGATAGAAAACCCAATAAAAAGATCTTATAAATTTCTAACTAATTTTCTTTTAAGGAAAAGATCTTATGATATTAATTTCTAAAAGAAGAGTTAAGAAGTCCAGGTCATGATCACATGTCATGATCACTGTTTACCCGTTACTATTTCCGTTCATCTAATGCCTAATGAATCACATCATAAGCATTTCCTCTTGAAACTTAGAAAAGGTGCATCAGTTGGTTAATATGTATGAAAAATATGAAAATCAGAAGAACATCAGCCTCCTAATTTCAAAATTACAAGGCATATATCACCAATTCCACCATTATCGCAAAATACTAAAAGAAACTACAAATAAAAGTAACCAAAGGCAGTGGAAAAACTGCACAAGTGCCTCAACTAGCATCAAAATCTTTATTGTGACCCTGAACTCGCAATTATTGTGACATTGTTTGCTCCTATTTGGAAATACCATCTGGGGCAGCTTCTAAATCTCCCTCTAGGTTTTAAATGAAGCAGTGTTATACATAATTAACCAAACAATTGGAAATAGGACGAGGAAAAATCGTGAGACCGGCTGGATTCTGGAGACTACATTTCCATAAGTTGCTGCTCTCTCCTCTTAGGGTGGGGGGTTTCAACAGCATTCAGTGGATTAAAAGTATCATGTAACAATGGAGAATCTCAGGATCTTCAAGTGTAAACATAATCGAATGAAAGGAAAGAAAACACACACACATTACACACAAATAAGACGAAATTAAGTAGCTAAAGCAAAATCAACACCCAACAACTAAATGTTCCTACTGCAGTAACAGTTAAGTCATTTACTTTCTTGTGACGAGATAAAAGCAAAATCAACACCCAACAACTAAATGTTCCTACTGCAGTAACAGTTAAGTCATTTACTTTCTTGTGACGAGATAAATTTGACAAATATCTAAATGAAATTGTTATTAAGCATGAGATCCATGTCAAAAAAAAATTATTTTTTTGGAACACGGTATGAAGTATTAGATGAAACATAAATCATATATTTATTGAATATATTAGGAATATCAATTTGATCCAAGTGTCGACCTCCAACCACCGTTATCGATGATTCGTGCACAAAGAAACATCAACTTAAATTTAAATGTTGGATCTGTAATGCAAGATTGGACGAAATGAAAAACATAGAAACGGTAACAACATAAATAGGGGCATCAAACCTCAATATTCCTTTAAAATAGCAATTCCAGGCAGAAAAGCTGTAAGGATGCCGACTGACAATGTAACGCACACAATCCCAGCCATGTGTAGGATCAGCAATATTATAAGATATTTCTACAAGTCAAAAGATCATGAGATGCTTTAGACCTTTTATTGACTATCACTTGCATTGACTGAAAAATAGGATCTTTTTTTTTAAATTAAAGAAAAGAAAAAGAAAAAAAAAAGAAAGAAAGAGACCACCAACAGATTTTCAAAAGATCCGAACTTACGAGCTCCAAGAGTCCGAAGCTCCTCCTTTGTCTGAACAGACAATATGTTGCATTCTAGTTTCAGGCAGAGATTGATGATCTCTAATGCTTCCCAATACCTCCGCAATGAGGATAATGACTTGCATAACTATGGAAGTAGTGCGCAAATTTCTTCAGTATGAGATGATTAAATAAATGAATGACAAATCAACAAAGGCAAAGTAAAATAGAAGATCATATCAGAAATAAAAAGCCACGATTGTGCTAAACCCCAATGACAAAAGAATGAATAGAAACACAATAAAGGCAGGGCCGGCAATAAGTGACACGACACGAACACGACACGGTTACAAAACACGATTACCGAGACAAAAAACATGATAAAGCATGGCACGATATGACACGAACACGAAATTGAAAATTAAGTTAAAATTACAATTATTGTTATATTTAAGATCAAATAAAATAGATAACATGAAAACACGATAGTGTGACATAACACGACACGATAACACAATTTGCCACCCCTAAATAAAGCATTATGCTTTATCAGAAAGCATGGGTTAAATAGTCATAATTTTATTGTAATAATCAACATTTTGCTACGATAATGATCGCCTTTACTAATCTCTTGTATAAAAAGCAAGATGAACTAGGATGTTATGGTTTTCATCTCTTCCTTCTCTTCTTCTATTTTCTTTTTGGAAAAATTATGATTTTATCTGCATATTTTCAACAAAAATCTTTCAGCTTCCAAGGAGAAAAGATTGTAGCTAATGATTTCCAAGTCAAATGTCATTTCTCTTCTTTAGCCAATGTGTCTACAATCTACATATGATATCTGCAATCTTCTTCTATTTTCTTTCATCCCCCAATGAAGTTGGTCATCACAGGCATGTTTATACTTTGTATTGATTCTCAATAATTTAAAGTAGTTATTGAATATTAGTAATCTAAAATGTACATAAGTTGGTACTCTATGCAACATGGAGGGAGTTGGGGGTGGGGTTGGAAGCTACCTGTTAAGACTAACTAAGAGGAAACAAAATCACAAAGACACGGGCATGGACACACAAATAAGGGATAACTTCAAAAACACCCCTGAGATTCGGTCTAATTACAAAAAAAAAATCCAGAGATTTTTTAAAATTGCAAAAAAAAATCCTTGAGGTTTGATAACATATTAAATTTTCCCACTTCATAAGCACAAAGCATTTCAAAAATCCCCTTAACATTTACAGAAATATTACAGTTACCCCTTTATGTAAAGACAAAATCAAACATGAGGGGGTATTTTGTAATTTTGAAACATCTGTGGATGTTTTTGTAATTATCCCAAATCCTTGGGGGTGGGGGAGGTTGTAAGTATCCCCACAAATAATGATAGAAGAAGGGACAGGATCTGGAAGAGCGACTCACATCTACAATCAAAAGATGATGCCCCTCTTCTTTTAGAAAATTTGGCAAAGGAGGCTCCCGAAACACTTGCTGCACAAGTTATTTAATCCATCATATAAAGTGAAAAATAGGAAAGCCCAGTCAAATCCTGTGAGCCAAAAACAGTAAAGAGTTTTGACTTAATATTAGATAGCATTTTTTTATTCCTTACGGGAGATTCATTATCTGAATCATCACTGTTCCAATCAATTCCGGCAGCCAATGATGCAGCTCTTTGTGCTTCCCTCAATGCAGTCCTCTTCTGGAGTAACTTCTTTGCTCTGGAAGCTTTGGACCTATTGCAATAGATGGACAATGAAGTACTCAAACACGAATGTATATAAGTGTATAAGCATGTTCAGTGTGAAATGAGTTGGGTGATACAAACTAGTTAACATATTCCATCATAAAAGTTACCTTTTTGGTTTCTTCTTGGGATAATTACAAAAATCCCCCCTGAGGTTTGGTCTAATTACAAAAAAAATCCAGATATGCTTCAAAATTATAAAAAGCCCCCTCAAGTTTTATTTTGTCTTACATTTAAGTGGTAACTTTAGTACTTCAAGTCCCAGGGGGATTGTGAAAGGTTTTTTTGCTTATGAAGGGGGAAAATGTAAGACGGAATCAAACCTCAAGGGGTCTTTTGTAATTTTCAAAAACCTCTGGATTTTTTTTTGTAATTAGCCCGAACCTGAGGTTTTTTTATATAATTATCCCTTTCTTTTTTATGATGGGAAATGTCATACTACATGTACTAAATAAAGCATTTCCTAAAGCTGGAGCTAAGTTCCATAACAGCAGTTTCTGTTGTGGTCTTCACATTTACAATGGTGATGAGGTTTGAATCATCTGTATTTTGAACAGCATGTCGGTTTGGATACTACGGCAACTTGATGAAACTTTGGCAAATTGATAAAAATGGAGTAATAGTATTCAGTAACGACCTATCTACAATGTCTCAATGACCGAAGGTCCATGCTCCTCTAACATTTCCATCAACACAAGAATGAAGACAACCAAGAACTTGTTACGAAGTACATCATAACAAAATGGACTAACTTAAACTTTGTAAAAAGTAAATTGGGCCACTTAGGTAATGATCGTGATGCCAATCACTTGAAAAACAAATACAAACAATATAATTATGAGAAATAGGAAATTACATTGAAAGTAGTACAAAATTTAATTGGTCATAAAGTAAATGGTGCACAATGTGAATGATTATATATATATTTTTTTTTTATGTGGTACCCTTCTTGACTAATCTGGAAATAAATTTGCTGAATGGCCTTTTTCAGATATCTCAAGTTTCAATGTAATTGTATGTGACAAGTTTATCCATAATACAACTTCAACATCTCAAATTTGAGAAGGGTATCATTGAAGTATTACTATGAAATGCTTTAGGTGGCAACTCCAGGATGTGGCCTAACCTACTAAGACACGTATGAAAGCATAATATAAAATTCACAAAAAGATAAATAATCATAAGCAGAGACACAAATGCAACTTGGAATTTAGAGTGTTTTGGAAGAGAATTATTTTCCCAGTTTTGCCTTTGGAATTAATTTTTTTCCAGGCCTGTGGGTTAAGGCATAATTAACATTATTTTAACATGATGCAAGAGTTGTATTTGTATATTTAGTCCATGTCATTTGATTTAGATTTGAGTGTATCTTCTCACAGAAGCTTTCGTTTTACTACAAAATAAAAGCAACCTATTTCCAAGGCAAACATAAAAAATAAGAAACATTTTACAGCTTCTCCAAGCAGGGACAGGTTTTGAAGCATCTTGTAATTGGGTGCCAAGAAGGCCCTGTTCTTTTGCAATAAAGGAATCTACCATACAGAATCTGATTATAAGATATTTTGTACTTATAATTCAATTCCATATATTGTTTGGCAGGATTAGATTTAGGAATAAGGGCATGGAGACACAATACAATTTCCTTTTTCGGCAGTCAGAATACATATTTCCCTTAATTAACAAATTCCCTTTTTCAAGAAACAATTCAATCATGTGCCTTAGAACTTTCAAAAGATATAAATGCATATATATTATACTTAGTGGAAATAATTGTATGAAACTGCAAACTTATTTCTAAGTATCGAATCAATATAACATAATTACTTAAATTTGAAATACCAGGTACTAGATTTCTATATAAGTGCAAACGATATGGACCATAAAATAGTTGTAATAGTTATATGAAAATCATGAAAAAACATTGGATAATCCATCACCCGTGATGTTAAGCTATAACAAAACGTATACAATACTTATTTACATGTGTCAAGAGAGGTTGAGAGTATCATGCAGATTTTCGCAGTCAAATTTGCAAGCAACCAAATGAACATGGTGAAAACCTTCTTGATATAAGTCACAATATTCCTTATGAATGATTCACAATAGTTGAATTGAAAAATCTATACTCGCAAATCAGGATGTAGGTATATAGAAGTCCCTGCCAAACTAAAAACTATTTAAGATTTCAAATGCAAAAGGGAACAGACATTAAATACTCACAGAGCAGCAGAACAAGCTACAGGCCTAAATCCATGAAACACACTGCCAGTTTGATGATCGTCTAGCACTTTCACCCTTTCTGATAGGACACTTGTAGACAGTCGTCGACGCACTTTAACCTGATTCCACAAATAGAAGGTTTGGAAAGCAAAAAGAAATATTAAAATGGATGAACTAACTCTTTCACAAAATTTTCAGCTACTTATAAAATGAAAGTGACACACATCAACATGTTTTTTGCGTAATTACACACTTATCTGTTATAATACGGGAGTTTTTCATTGCACAACAAGAAATACATACGATAATCGATATTCATCATGAACATCAAAGAGAACAATGAGCATATGAAACAACCGAAACTTAAGCGAGGGATTGTAACATGGTATATCTAGCCGGACATACAAAACAGAGAGCTTGGTTTATCTAGGGCATCAAAATTAATGAGTAACCCCACTTAAGAAATTTATGCTTTGCAGAGCAGAGAATGAGCCAGATTTCATCGTTATGTGGGACCCATTAAGGAACCTTATATGGAATCAAAAAGGGGAATTACACGAGCCCATGAAAGCTCTCTTTTTGTATAAAGCTGATGTATCTTCCATCCTTTGGGCCTACAAACGAATAATGGGTTTCTCATATGCTGGGAAGGACCTTGGAAGATTCATACTCCTTTCTATACTATGTATGCTATGTTATATTGCCTGTTGCCCCTTAAGAATGTCCTAATTATATGTCCTAGTAAAAATTGCGGACTCCTCTTTGATTGCGGACTTCTCTGTACATCAGCAGTCACTATCCCCTTATGTTGTCAGATCAGAAACTCCTACATTGTCCTCCCAAGTCATTCATATGGATATATAGTTGGTGGCTCAATGTCTCCATTATGTGTAGATGGAGCAGGAAATAAGTACTAAAAATCTTTTCTTAGATTGAATTTTCGCTTTGGAGACGATAGTTTTTGAAAGATTGTCATTTTACTCGCATAGTTACAGATATGGCAAATCTGTGTTTTGGACAAAGCATTGAAGCTAAATTTGTAACGGGATGTGCTATAAGCGTATATTGAAGATTTCTTGGCCTTATTAATTAAAAACAAATAAAATTAATTTTTCAGAACAACAATGCTTCAGTGGAGTGCTCTGCGATAGGGTGTCATGTTTGCATTACCAGTGCACCAAAGAATTATTATATATGAGCAACATAAACAGCGAGAATTGCATGTGTAATTTTAGTACTATTCACACCTTTTAGTTGGTTCAAGAAACCATTATATTTAACACACAATTTTCATACATGTTACGTAATGCTGAAATAAGTAGACCAGGGAATGGTAGGGGACAGTAGGATGGGGGAGAGATACAGAAGATGGGGTAATATCAAATTACCTTTTCTTTGACAGTTTCGAGAAACAATGTCTCACGAATTACGGGAAACAAAGCATCCACAAAAGCCTCAACTGACCCTTTGGCTTTATAAATTTGGGAAAGCTTTAACTTTATCTTTCCACTACGCCACCATAATTTACCAGCATCAGGTTTTGTGTCAAGATTTGATTCTGGGGATAAAAAACAGCATATGTTAAGAAAGTTAGGAACAGCAAAAGGAGATTTCAAGTAATTCGACAAGGGCATGGATACCTGACTCTACTGGAGGAGAAAGCACAGAAATGGCTTCATCGTCTCTATTTTCTTCAAGAAGAAGAGATGATAGCGTCAACCGAGCATCAACACTATCTCCAAGTTTTTCAACAGCTACAAGAAATAAAGATGGTCAGAAATTTGAACTATGGGAAGAAAGGTTTACAAAATAAATCACAGAAGCGTTTTTCAGTAAATTATAAGCTCCGGACATCAAGATTCAAATTAAAACTTGTTCACACACATTTTCAAGCAGACACATGCTTCAGAATTTTGTATTTACCTTTGAAATAATATTCAATCGCCTGTGTTCTTTTCCTCATAGAAACATAACACCTCGCAATTTTCAAATGCAGATAACCCTAAATATATATTGAAATTGAATGAAAGGTCAGCTGTTAGTAGCATTCAAGTGCTAGAAATATTTCGTTGTGTTTCCAATTCAATAGGAAAAAACTTTCAGCAGGATATTTAGCTTTCCTTACATTATACTTCTCCATATCTTCTTCTAACATCATATAGTATTTCAATGCCGATTCATAATGACCGACAGTCGTCAGCGAGTCCGCAACATCAATGATTAAGTGAGGATGAGTAGATGCATTCTCTGGTTTTAAATCATTGAAGTAAGCCTGTGAAACAATTTAACGAACAATCAGTGAAAAAACGGGATTCAACAGAAAGCCAAAAACAGTTCGGGAAGAGGAAAATATAAATAAGCATACAAGGATAAGATACGCAAGGCTTAAAAGTGAAAAAATGGTATGAAGATTAAATGCATTGGACTCTCCAACTTAGTCCAAATATTCATAAATAATAATACAACAACAACAAACTAAGCCTTAATCCCACTATGTGGGGTCGGCTATATGGATCATATCACGCCATCGTTTACGGTCCAAAGCCATATTTTCATTTATATCAAGATATAACATGTCCTTTTTAATAGAATCCTTCCAAGTCTTTTTAGGTCTGCCCTCTACACAAATAATAAAAAATTCCTTACTGCTCTAACTTTTTTCCATAAGAAAAATGTTGCAAATGAACTGTCACAATTAAATGCAATAGGTTATGAGAAATAAACTTCACAAAGTAAGTGAAAACTCGCACTGGTTTAAATTGCAAAGAACAAAGTTACTGGAAAAAAAAGCCAAAGAAACGAAAAACAGACACACACAAGAAAAAAAAAAAAGAACTTTACATTGGTTGACATCCCAGGCACATATGATATTTGAACTTGTAGCTTCCCAGAACACCAGAAAAGGGCATGAGAGAAGAGAACGTAGCACATTTCAAGAATAAATTCATTAATAACAAAAACACCAACATATAATAAAGTCAAAAACATAGAGAACTTAACTATATGATCCAAAACCAATGCCACTTGAGATTAACAAGAGGATCAAATGATAAGAACCGAGTGAGTCGTATACCAAAAACATAAAAGACTGGCGGTGACGTTACTGCATCATCAAAATCAGTTAGCTGAACAAAAGATGGGTTTGTGTGTTGTGGTTGCTTTTTGTTTTAGTGGTTACATTGAATCTCATATGCCTCCAAATGAACATTTAAGAAAACAAATACATATGTGGATGGAAAGAAGATTAATTGGCCAAAAATATATATAAGAGGGAAAAATATATTGGTGGTACCATTAACTCATGTTATATAGGTTCTTGTTATTTTTGACTTACTTTTGCATCTCTCTAAAACCTGATTTCTTCCCCCAAAAGTAATTTTGCCCCTTCTTCTTATTGATTTTATCTACTAACATCGTGAGGTAGTCATTTATTTGCTGATTGAAAATATATGCAAGCCTAACACATATCCCCATAGATAGACACGAATGCACATGTATTGACAACATTAAGCAGAGGCATAGACGCATTTCAACCATATGAACCGCTCAGATAAATATGCCTCAACACAGATTCACAAAAACTTAACACCAACTGTATCTCCTTTGAATGATTTAGAAAGATAATTTAAACAACGCTTACTTTCGGAACCAGTAAGCAAAACTCAACCAAAATTATTGTTAGCAATTGGCGATACACAAATGTGGACATACCTCTGCTTTCTCCAGATGTCCAAGATGAACGTGACATATTCCAGCTTTTATTATCAGATGCAATGGAATCTCATTTCCAGTACTGAACACCTGCTGTGTGCGGTCAATATGTTCAAGAGCTCTGGCATATGCATTGGTTTCCATGAGGACTGAAGCTAAGAGATCAACCACACTTAAATTAGCAACATTTACATGATTCCTGAGACTGTCCTCCAGCATGCAGACAGCTCGCTCACATTTCCCACATTTTTTATACAGCTGGAAAAAAAACATACCAATTTAGTAAATAGTAAACTACAAGTAAAAGGTACAAATTATATAGGAATATACCAATACAAAATGGAGATGCGGACAAATAAGGAGGAAAAACATCTACTACATGTAGCAAACAATGACACCTAATAAATATTGTAGTTATTAGGGGCGTCAATTTGTGACACGACACTAATGTATTTTTTATCTGTAATTTTAGCTTTTTCTCCATTTTTTTGTTTTTTTTCGTGTCAACTTTAAATTATATAGGTATTTCGTGTCGTGTTACCCGTGTCATAAATGGGTCGCGTTCGTGTCGTGTATCTTGACACGAATAATTAAACGGGCCATGTTCGTGTAAAACATGTAATATCATGTTAGAACAAGACCCGCGAACACGAAGCACGACACAATTGACACCCCTAGTAGTTATTGCTTTGTCTGAATTCAATTGAAATTTCAGACTTTGCAATTATGGTTGGGCCACCTATATTATCTTAGGCAACAGTGAAAGCAATGTGAGCGCTTCTTGCATCTAGAACTTATTCAGCAGCGAAGGCGCTCTAGATATACAGAAAAGCATTTGTTCTATTGTGAATTTTGCAAGCCTGTTTCACAGTGTTAATAGTGAAGCCAAAGCAATAAATTGATAAGTTCGTTCTAAGTTCATAGCCTTAGTGGTAGCTTCATCAATATTACCTACCAAATAAAAGGTCTGTTCAGGAAGACCATCTAATTCTCCAAAAAAGATCAATTGAAACCCTCTAACCAACATAGTTTCCTCGACAACCGGTAAATACTTTGGCTACATGAAAGGGTTGAGATAAGATAAGAAACGCTCAATTTTCGCGCTCTTGCTACATTTTCTTTGGGCAAAAGGGACATTTTTATCACGCTCCAACCAATTGCCCAAATACCAAATCTAACCACAAATATCTAAACCATTCTTAATTAACTCATCACATGTAATGTTAACAAGATAAGTAGATGGCTGTGAAAAGATTAAGGCATCTTCAATCTTTCAGGCTATAGCTACTAAAAGAGGGAAATCTTAGCAGCAGACTAATGGAGGAATGCAATCTAAAAGAAAGAAAACAATGCTCACAGTAAGCGATGCATAAATCATTGAGAAGTATGTATGGACCATAGGATGTTCAGAGGAAAAAAGGATGGATGAGGTTCTAGAAGTTGAGTAAGTAACTAGTGGTGATCATCAGTGTCGTGCTCATCTTGCCAGCAATCCTTTCTATACTGTCTTCACTTGGAGAACTTTAAATATTTTTTTGCCTTCTGTTTTTCCAAGGAATTCCATGCAGTAATAGAATACTAAAATAGAAGTTGCAAAGCATAACAAGCAGCCACCTGCAAACTAGAACGGTAGAACCGACACTAAAGTGTCTTTACTTCAGTACATCAACTAATCAAAAATGCGCTTGAAGGGATAGTCAAAATATATCAAGGATATAATAACCTGGGTCGCTTTTTCGAGCACTTCAATGTTATTAGGACAGAGGCGGGAGATTTGCTCGTATGAATCAGCAGCTTTTAGATACTCCCCGAGCTCAACATAGAGTGCAGCACGGTGAAACTGAACACCAATATCTTCTGGATCTGCTATTATTGCTTTACTAAGACAGTAATTTGCCTGCTTTTTGTCCCCTTGCTCTCTGCACATGATAACATGTCATTCAAAAGTCAGTTCAATCTAAGATCTGGCAACCTTAATCTTAAATGCAATATACATACTTTAAGTATCTAATAATAAAAGCATCCAAAAGATACATCACACTAGTAGACAGCAAAATGTCTGAGTGTTTGCAGTGACCTAAAGTTAAGTGAAGTCAAGTGTCTGAAAAGGTTCGAAATTTTTTTAGTCCACAATATGAAATTGACCTGTACCGCACTGAAGTTCTATCAAGGGTGAAAGACTACTAGGTTGATCATTTGTTCAGACATAGTGCGGTATTCGTTTGCACAAAGTAGATTTTCAACAAATTCCAACAATTTTGATAGGTACAACGTTTACATTGGTATGCAGTTCAACTGGTGACAAATGCAACCTGACATAGCTAAGTGACAGAAGAGAATCCATGTAGCTTACCCATAAACACATATGAATTAATACTCTGTTGATTTATATCATGAATTCTTAGTTTAGTCCAGAACAATCAGACAAACAACAATGCCAAAACACAAAGGAAAAACAGAATGCGGATACAGAAAGAGATATGTATGTCAACTACTAACCACTAAGCTAGAAAAGATAATGCAAATTTAGTCAATGATAAAGTGCAAAGATGAGGGAACAAAATACATGAGAGCATATTACATAGATCGGGCAACAAGAAGTTTCCACAAAGAAGAATCCTTCGGAGTCAAATGTGCAGCAATCATGTAGAAATTCAATGCTCTCTGCTTATCACTCATGGCAGTGTATATTAGAGCAAGTGTATGATATGGATCAGACAGATTTGGGGCAAGGCGAATTACTTCTTTCAACACACAGATGGCCTGCAATTCAGAACATCAGCAATCACAAAATATTATGGAGTACAAAAAATAAAATTAAAGATCAAACGTGTAAATTGAAAAGATAAAACTTCCCAATAAAGACAAGCATAGTTTTTCAGTATGAAGGAAAGTATATGTTAGTTACAACAATTGAAAGGCACGCTCCTCAATGCGACTTGATATCTGATCTTTCAGTATAACTGAATCAGATTAGTTACTTAGTCAATTATAGAAAACGACGACTAAGAGCTGAAGAGAAACAACGAGGACCATAATTTTGCATTTTATCGTAAAATAACAAGAAATAAAAAAGCCTGGACAGCGACAAGAGTATGATGATCAAACCATAATTTTTGAATGCAGCAAAATTCACTTCTGTAGTTCTGTCTCATTCCACCATTCACAGCAATTTACTACTTGTAGAATATACTTTGACTATTAGAAATCAAGATCCAACAAAACTTGCCTTTGTAAACTTATGACAGTTCCCAACTGTGGAAAATCATCTTCCATGTGTTAAAAGGAGTAAACAAAAAATGTCATGCAATTCCCTTCTTTACTGGCAGAAGCTACTTGAGGAGAAATAAACAATAAGGGAGTGCTTGCCTATGAAAAAAATTTCACCCCTTCCACTTTTTGGACAAAATTTTGAAGGAACATGTGATTGCTTGTGAGTTTTTTTTTAAAAAATATACTATTCACTTTACTCATTTTTCAAATCATCAATCACTTCCAATTATAATTTAAATAAAAAAATATCACATCAACTATCATTAGTATACAATCATATTACAAATAAACTATTCACTCTCTCTTATTTTTCAAATCACCAATCACATCTAATCACTATTATACTAAAAAAACTATCACATCAACTATCATCATCACATTTTCATCTTATATTCAATCACACTCTCAAAATTCATTCTCATTTTTTTAAAATAATTTTTTCACACTATTCACTCTAAAAGTAAAAATGAGCGGAACAAAAGGTCAAGCAATCACTCCCTAAAGAAGTCCCTCCAGATTCATTGAAGATAAGGACTTGGAAGAGAAAAACATGTTTTGAAAAAATCCAGAATGTATGTTGTAGAGTATTAGACATGATGGCTATACCTCTTCAAAGCGACCATGTGCATAGTGAAGTGTAGCATCACCAAGTTTTCGAGTAACTTCAGGGTTAACTTTATTCTTTGATCCCTTTCTCCTTCCCTTTTTCTTGGTCTAATTTAAATGCAAACAGAAACAAAGAGTAAATAAAATATCACATAGTTACAGAGTGCCTAGATAAGGAAACGTAACATCAATAATACACAGAGAATTCTCAAGGAATAAATGTTTGAAAAGAATAATAGCAAGATATCACAAACAATTGCATAAAAGTTATCATCACCCCTGTTCAGAAAACCTATAAATAACCCAAATGAAAGCCTAAGAAGCTGATGTCAGATTCTTCAAGACTTGAACAAAATAAAAGTGTGCCCAATCAGTTCTCTATCAGCAATTCATTCCCTGTTTATAATGCAGTTGCCAGTCCACGTATCCTTGCTGCCAATATAATGGACTCCTTTATACCTATTAGCTTCTTGATAATTACTATCATGAAAAATATAAATTTACAGAATCAAATTTTAGAACCACCACATAATGGGTAAAAAAAAGGTCCACCGAAAAACATTTAAGGAGAAACAACCACAAAGTTTTAGAGTCATAACTCATAAGGATCTTAGAAGAATATATACTAAGAAAGTATAAAAAAAAGGAAGAAACAAGTTCACACCTTCCTCGACTTTTTCCTCATACCATAGTTCATGGTCTCCATTATTTCTTCGAAGCTTGCTCCAAGAATTTCCTCCTGTCTCAATCTCTTAGCCGGCATTTCACTGCAATCCCAACCAAAATGCAGAATCTATTAGGAGAAGGAAAACATGATTATGTATGAATGTCAAAGATCAAAGCCAGAAAGTAGGTAAACTCCACCAGAGGCCAAAGTTCAGCAATATACCGATTAATACGAATATTAGGTTAAAACAGAAAATAAAGGCATACCTCAGGCTCTTCTGCTGAGCAGGGCGCTTCTTGGCAGCCAAGGCCTCGTAATGATGTTGTATTCGCTCAAATCGCTCATAAGGTTGCAGTCCGGAGGCATCTTCTTCTTCGGCGAAAGACAAAGGGTCCATCTCCTCTTGGAATTGGAATGTGTACTCTGCTTCTTCTCCCTCTGCTTCTTCTCCCTCAGAAACCTCGCTATTGTCTCCATCTTCTTCATGATGTTCATCTTCTGGCAAATCGAGTTCCGATTCAAGTTCCAATTCCAGAGGGTGTTCAACTGCGTCAAATATTACTGTTTCTCCAGGAATTGAACTATTACTACTATTCATATCCGTCGTGGGGGTTGCACCACGAAGCTCGGCCATGATTCCTAACTTCACCCCTACCGCTCCCTGAAAGTACAGGCAATGGTGATTGTTTTTCCTTTTGAGTAATCCTTATCCCTTATATTGTAAAAGCACTCTCTAAACATTGTTTAACTCTCTTGGACACTTTTCCGCACAAATTCGATTTCATGATTCGAAATCTATCCAATTTCAACTTCAGAAAAGTTAGCAAAGTATTTTCGCATGATAAGGATTGAGGAAGGAAAATTGGGGTTATTGGCAACTTGCACCCTGGTAATACACCCGATTCACATTATGCACCCTGAAATTTAGTTTTTGGGATTTTGCACCAATTTAATGTGTTTCTTTGCACTATGCATCCTAAAGCAATTTTTAGTGCAATTTTCAGATTTTAGGGATTTTGGCGAGGGTATTTTGGTCACGTCAATAATAAACTATATCTTCTTCATTTTCTATGTTTTATTTTTCTATTTAGAGTTAATCTCATCCATATTTTGTTATTAAGTCAAATATATCTTAAATTTAATTTAAAATAAATATATAGTATAATTTTATCTACGAGAAGATACATTAATTTAGACGAAAACTTACATAATAAGTTTTTTAGAGAAAAAAACTTGTGGAATAATTTTTATTTGGAAAAAACTTTCGTAATTAATTTTTATTTGAAAAAAAATACTTACGCAATAGTTATTATTTGAAAAACAAAGGACGGAGACTTACGTAATAATTTTTATTTGAAAAAAAAACTTAATTAATAATTTTGATTTAAAGCAAAAAAGAACAACTGACATAATAATTTTTATTTGAATAAAACTTACATAATATTTTGACGAAAACTTACGTAACAAGTTTAATTTGAAAGAAAACTTACATAATAATTTTTATTTGAAAAAAGATGAAAATTTACGTAATAATTTTTATTTGAAAAAAAAAACTTGCGTAATCATTTTTATTTGAAAAAAAAAAGACGAAAACTTGTGTAATAGTTTCTATTTGAAAACAAACTTACGTAATAATTTTTATTTGAAAAGAATTAAAGTTATATTATATATTTATTTTATATTAAATATAATATATGTTTGATTTAATAACAAAATATGGATGAGTTAAAAGAGACAAAATTAACTATAAATGGAAAAATAAAACATAAAAAATGGAGAAGATATAGTTTATTGTTGACATGACCAAAATACCCCTGCCAAAATCCCTAAAATCTGAAAATTGCACTCAAAATTGCTTTAGGGTGCATAGTGCAAAGAAATAGCTTTAATGGGGCAAAATGCCAAAAACCCAATTTTAGGGTACATAGTTGATAAGTGTCTTTTTATGCATGTTTTATGTGTGTATTTGAGTCATTTTGTTGTTAGTTTCATGAGTTTTTTATTGTGCATAGTTCATATTACTGTGAGGTGCTTTTATTGGTGTAGGTTGATCATTCGGAGCTATTTTTGGTGGATTTCGGACCATGGATTCATGTCAAAACATATCCCGGGGTTTATGGATGCAAAAACACTCGAAATCCCAAGCTAAACGCGTCATTTCGGGGCCTTTCGAGACAAACACGGCCAGGGTGTGCTTTTAAACACGGCCATGCTTTTAATCAGCCAAAAAAAGAGCAAAAAAATGGCATGACGTAAAAAACACGGCCAGGGTGTGCTTTTAAGCACGGCCGTGCTTCTGGGAACTCCCAAACAGCGTGAAAAACACGGCCAGGTCGTGCTTTTGAGCACGGCCGTGTTTCTGGATTGTTTCTGCACGATTTTTGAAGGGTATTTTGGGAAAGCACTTCAACCAAGCCTTTTGACAACTCTTTTTGCACATTTACACCTCATTATGCTTCACCAATTGCTTACTTTCCCACATGATCACATGAAAATAATGATTCTAACAACCCAACTCATAAAGTTGAGCATTAAACTATCAAAAGATGACATTATTAAGGAATACTTTTTTCCAAAATAATGTCTATAAAATCCAAGAGTATGGGTTGAAGGATTGATTCATTTCATTCATTCATTCACATACATAGAAAATCATATTTTTATAATGAGAGTCCATATTTTGGAGAGGGGAAACACATATTGTGGTGAGGAAGAGAGTTAGAAGGCTTGGATCACCATGGAGAGGCGCTAAGGCACAAGGATTGAAGATCGCTCGGAGAAGAAGATGAACTCCACCACTTCATCATCATACTTCCAACAGGGGAGTCTTATGTTGGTTTTGGAAGTTTTAACTTCAAATATTCATGTTGATTTCGAAAGAAACTTCTTGTTTAATTGTTGTTTTCATTCTCAAATCCATCATGAGTTAAATCGCTAGTGTTTGAATGTGATGAACTCTAGAACTTATTTGTGATCATTGGTTTGAATGTTTTAATATATTTTCTTATGTTTTTATGCGAGTCACTTATGTTATGCTTGTTTATTCGAATTGGTATATGCGCAATATTGATTTGAAGTTTATTTTTCACCGGAAATCGAGATTCATGGTGAAATAGAACCAACATAAGTGAAAGGAGTTGCATGCAATCCTAGATATGGGACGACATAAATCTTCCTGGATTAGGTCAAACCTAATATGGGAATTCACAAATCGTTAATGCAATCTTGGGGTTTTAACTAGAAAGAGATTTGAGTTAATCAACTTGAGGTTAGGAGTTTTTCGCCTTGAGAAAGGGTTTAACTTAATTTAGGAATGCCTACGGTCCATAAAGCATGGAAATATGTTAAGGGATGGTTAAAACTTAAGGGTTATGGTTGTATTTATTTTGGTAAAATCACAAAGACGTTCTAGAGGGATTCACATTCAAGCATATTTATATCCAACATCTTCCAATCCGAGTGTATCTGATATCTTTCGTGTTCTTAGCTGCCTCTTCCACTTTTATTTGCTTTTGTTTTATTTTTATTTTTTGCAACAAACTATTTGACGAATTTGTAGGCTAGATAATAAAAAGACGGTAATTACTATTAATCATAGTCCTCGTAGGAATGACACTCGATACTCGCTTAGCTTTGCTATAAACGATAGGTGCACTTGCCTAGGCCGTTTTTAGGAGTAGCTTCCGAGCCATCAATAGTGCAAATTAGGTGTATTTCCAGGGTGCAAGTGGCCAATTACCTGGAAAATTGGGACTGGAAAATCAAAGTTACAGCCAACTAACTTGTGTGAAGTTCTTGGGAAAATATGATTTTTAGTCACGTAAGTTTGACGCTTTTGAGAATTAGTCCTTTAAGTTGTTACCTTCATATTTTAGTCCTTTAACTTTCAAATTTCTAGATATCCAGTCCTTTAACTTAGCAATTTTACTTTTGGTCCTATAACTTAACATATTTTATAAATTTGGTCCTATAACTTTTTTTATAGAGGAATTTAGTCCTATAACTTTTTTTAAATAAGTTGGGAGTATTAGTTGGAGGGGATTAGATAAACTTCAAAGAAAATGAAAGATATCGGGTTCGAACTTGGGTCAACACACTTACAAAGGGTGAGCGATACCACTTGAGTTACAAGTTTGAGGTAATTTAGTCCTATAACTTAACAATAGTTAAATTTAATTAGTTTATTAAAAGATTATTTCTTATTTAAATTTATTTTTAAAATTGAATGATTTTACTTAATAGGTAACTATTTTAAAGAAAAATAATTAATCATTTTTTAATTTAATTAATTTTTTAAAACTATTCAAGCATTAATTTTTTAGACCTTCTGAAATACATGTATTTTGTACACTTGTCTAAATCCATTTCTTGGAGCTAATTCTCTTCACCAAAGGTTAATTACATAAACATGAAAAATTATTCTTAATTTACTAATTTGATGTACTTATTTTAATTTTCCTAAAATTCTTAATTATTTGAAATTTCATTTATTTAAGTTTTTTATTAATCAAATTAATTTTATTTTTAATTGCTTTTATAATTTAATTAGTTTTAAAATATTAAAATTTAATTATTTTACTTTTGGTCCTATAAAAAAAGTGAAGTGTGGGTACTAACCTTTAATAAACTAGTTAAATTTAATTATTGCTATATTATAAGACTAAAATTTCTAAAATCTTTTGAGTCATAGGACCGAATATAAAATTGCTAAGTTAAAGGATGAATATCTATAAAATTTGAAAGTGAAAGAAATGCATATCTAAAAATTTGAAAGTTAAAGGACTAAAACATTAATGTGACAATTTAGAGGACTAATTCTCAAAAAGGTATAACTTACAGAACCAAAAATCTTATTTTCCCTGAAGTTCTTCAGTATATTCTATCACTGCGATTGCAGGACCAAAAATCTTATTTTTCCTGAAAGAGTCGGGAAACACGATTTGGGTGAAGGATATTTGAATTGAGGCTTATCCTTTAATTTGTGAAGGGTAATCTAGATATTTCAAATATTATCATTCATATTCAATAATGCCAAACAAAGATACTTCTACTCCTGTTAGAAAAAGAAAAAAAAAAACATTAATCCTAAACCCCAAACATAAATTTATCATATATATATATATATATATATATATATATATATATATATATAATAACAAACATGTTTCCAAATTTGATTTCCCGCCTATTTACATTTGCTAAAAACTATATTAGATATTTTTTAATGAAAAATAAAAAAGCAAAATGGATATATATGTCAAATATCTTCGCAATTATATCATTAATTTTGCTATTCTTAATTATGCTATACATTGTCATTTTAATTTTGCTATTCTTAATTATGTTACACATTGACATTTTAATTTAGGTATGTCTAAATACACATGAATTTGGAAATATTTAAAAAAAAAAGAAAGATAGTTATAATTTATCAAATTTGTGTACGACTAATCAGTATTAAATATTGTATTAAAAAAATTAAAAAAGATTTAAACGAAAATATAAAACAAATCAGCATTATTGGCTATAATATTATCTTTTTTTTTTACAATCAATTTAATACCATTTTATAGTTTTAACCAAATCCTTAATTGTACTAAGATTATTTATTTTCGAAAATAGTGTTTTAGAATCGTAATTTGGTATTACAATATACATCATTAGAATTTAATCTTTTAATTGTATTATTATATTTAAATTTAATTGAATTTATTTCTTAAAGTTTATAAACAATACTGGAAACACATGTTTGGAGTATGATATTATATTCTTAACTTAAACAAATTATCTTAGAACAAGTCGGATAAATTACAAACTTTGAATTATTTTATATATTTTAAAATTTTGATATAACTCAAATCCTTAATATACAATTCACAATATATGATGAGAAAATAATATAATGTTATTTTAAAACTGAAAAAAATATGTGCGGAGTGTGCTAAATTTTAAAATATGTTATTTGAAAATTATATATTTTAATTGTATTGTAATGTAATTTTTAAAGTACAAACTTCTAATTGTATTATTATATTTATAAATAAAATTTGAATTTAATTTATTTTATTTTTAACAATGTATAAATACTACCATATGTATTAAGTATAATATAATATTATTATTGAAATTTAAAATAAATAAAAGATCCTAAAAATACGTATTCAAAATATATTATTAAAATAGAGTATAATGTAGTTTCAAAAATTATAAAAAAAATGATTCATTGGTTTCGCTGTTAAATTATTTAAACATAAAATATTAGTTAATATTTTTTAATGATATACATATTTTTTTATTATTGTAAAATTATTAGTATAAAATGATGAATACTATTTATCTTAAAATGTACTAAAAATTTAAATTAGATCAACAAGGTTGGACGGCCCGATCAGGCCGGTCATTTCTTGGGGTGAAGTGGGTCGAACCGATCTCAAAAATAGATTAGATGAAGTTTCAGCTTGACCCAACTCATATTTTCTCTTTGGCCCAACGGGACAGCTCGTACTGGCTCATTTGACAGCTCTACTTATTATTAGGATAGCACATGCATCGCACGAGGGCCTCATCTAGTATATATGATAGCAGAAGTCTTGAACTAAAATTTTCCCGCCTATTTTCACCTCCTAAATATTTGAAATTATTTTACTTCAAAATCTTAACCGTAGGTCTTGATATCTATATTAATTAAAAATCCTGAACACTAATAATGATAATAATATATATGTATAGGATTTGCTTCAAATGAGACCACTCTCCCTAGGTGAGACAGTGTGGACTCATCTTACCCATTGATCTTAAAAAAAGAAGGGATGTGATTAATTCAGTTTATTTTTAATTAAATCCTAATTTCCGCTGATTTTAAGGGTAAGGTTGTAAATTTGTAATTCAAATTAATGGTCCCAGTGGGTTTTATGGGCTGAGATTGAAACTGGCGGATTTGGTGGCGGAATTTAAGGAAGCAGTTTTTTTTCCAAATATTTTTATTTTACAGTAGAGTTAGGGTTCTTCTAATGCATAATTAGACATCAAATAATGCATATTTAGTTGTTTTGTTGGCACTGTTTTACGAAAACAAGACATAATTGAATATAACTTATTGCATATTTCATTATTCTACACTGCATAAATAGGTTCAATGTAATGTATATTTTTAGTTATGAAAATGAGATGTTGCTTTTGGAAATTATAAAAATGGGATGTTATATAATGTATTGCATATTTAGTTATTCCACACTGCATATATAGTTTCTAGAGAATGCATAGTTAGTTGATTTTATTGCATAGTTTATGATGTCTTGCATAGTTAGGTATACCGTACTACATATTAGTTTTTTTTATGTTGCATAGATAGTTTGCATATAATGCATATTTAGTTGATTTTTGTTGCATATTTTCAAATATGTAATATCCTACAGATCTATACATCGTTTCATAAGTATCTATACATCATTTCATAAGTATCTATGCATCATTTCATAAGTATATATGCATCGTCTTATTCGTGAAAATTACAGTTTTTTAAGAGTTATGTTAATGGTCAGTTTCGAGTTCTCATTCGATGACTACACCATTGATGCTGTTGGATAGAGCTTTTTCCACGGCTGATGATTCATCATCATGTTTCGAACTCACTATTTGTTATTTCTTTGTAATATTACACCAATTTTTCTTGCCTTTTCTTTGTAATTTTCATGAACTATAATTTTCGAGTTCTTCACAGTTTTTCTTATTTGCGTTAATGGAGGAATTAGAGAGAGAGAGAGAGAGAGAGAGTGTGTGTGTGTGTGAGAGAGAAAGAGAGAGAGAGGCGTGAGAGACGTGAGAATGGGATGGGGGAGAGAGACAATACGTGAGATTAGGGGGGGATGTATGAGAGAGAAATAGATTTGATTCCATGTTTACCCTTATGTTGATTAAATTAATATTTTAATATATTTTTTTATCCCTTAAATCATACACATTGATTAATAGTAGGGGATGGTTGAGATTAGTCCATTGTGTCTCACCTAGAGACATGGTTTCACTTGATCCTCCCCGTATATGTATATATAGATATTATATAGGCAAATGATTCACAACAATTCATTGTTGATCAAAATGAGAAAACTCACAGAGTCTACAACTATTGAAATAAAAATGACAGATAATGAACATAAGCAGCAATGGTATGATTTATATTAACTGTTTATGTTGTATCACATTTATATTTGTAACTTTTTAATGTATTATTATGATATTGTTGTAAAATTGGTGGTAATACAATTAGTGTTTATATATATTCAACATAATAATCTATTTGAAATTTTTATTCGTGGTTTTTCTGTCTTATTATTTTGAATAATATTCCGATTTATATTTTATCAGTTGATTGTTTCAATCTTTATTTATTCTTCTTTAAATGTGTATAATAGATAGCACAAAAAGATATATGTCATATAGTCATCATATATTCACAATATCGACTTTGCATTCTAACCTTTTTCTCTTTCTCATTAGTCATTATTGTTAGTCCAAGTGGCTACGATAATCTAGAGGGGGAGTGAATAGATTATGCAGATTTTTCAAATTCCGCCCTCTTTTTCGATTGAACAAGCAAAGACAAAAACTGTAAATGCGGAAAATAACCAACACACGTTGATTTAAAGAGCTTCACCCCATCTAGAGACTACGTGCTCTACCATCCCAGTTTATTCGGATGGGTTTCGAAAAGGAAAAGGAAATTTTATTAATAATTACCAAAATTATTACACCACCACATTTGAAGATTACCACAATCTTCTTACAACACCTTCAAGGAGATTACCACAATCTTCCTTCAACACCTATGAAGAGTACCACACTCTTCAACAACTAAGATCACCCAAGTGTGCTCTTACCACAAGAACAACAACAATGATATCTTGTTTTGGATGATGGACAAAATTCAAGATTACAACTCGATAATGATCATACAAATATTGAGTGCAAGTGTAATTAAGAATGAAGAGCCTAGACCTCAAGATGTGCAAGTGTAAGTACTTAGGCTAATACAACAAGAGTTTTGACAAAGTGTTTGCTTGTATGATTTTGCTTCTATGTTGTGTTGTCTCTTGTTGCTTGAATGTTTCCCTCTATTTATAGGAGAGGTCTTGTATTGATTTCCATACATTGGCTCCTTCTTGGAGAGTGAATTATGCAAAAAAAAAAAAAATACAATTAAAATCAAGATTATAGCTGTTAGAAATCAACCCCTTAAATTGAGGAAAAGCTGTCTGAAAATCCAACGGATAGTTTGCTGTCAAAAGCCTATATCGGGGACCGATCACCATGGGGTTGGACCGGTCGACCCCTATGTTGGTCGGTTGGCCCCCTAAAAGATCACATTACAGAGTGTTCTGTAATTCAGGAGAATGCCCAAGCACCGGTCGCCCTTAGGTCGATCGGTCGCCCTCCCCCATTTGTCCTCCATCCCGTTTTTTGTTTTAAAACTCAATTCAGACACATGTTGCCCTATAAGGCGACCGGTCCAACACAAGACATAAGTGTTGTCCAATTTTTGTCGAAAATAAACTTCAAGAAATACTCCAAAAATATAGTAAAAACATTTTATATCGAACGGGAGTATTTGGACAATATTTGGAAACATTGTCTTGGTATAAAAACACATTTAAACAAAATCATCAAAATCATGATAAAAAACATTTATCTAACAATTATAATTATAAAAAAAATACAGTTACACCACTAACACCCTATGATCTTGAATTATGCAATTGTTAATTTTATGATATGAAAATAAATAATGTACAAATAAAACTATGTCATGTGATAAATATCACAAGTGTAGCTTCCACTAAGAAAATTAGCATAGATAGTTGGACCTCATTTATGCTACTCCATAAATTATTTGAATGATATAATTGAATATTCATAGTTAGTGACAAATATTTACATTGTTAAATGACTAAAATTACATTTTTTTTTTAATTGGTTGGTGATGAATACTTTAGATTAATCACTAATGTCTGAAGTTAGCATTGATTTTATTTTTATTGTAATTTCTTTGCTTTTTTGTCGTGTTGGTACGAACTATTATTGTAACGACCCAAATTTCTAACCGTATAGATATTTTATCTAAGCAGTGCAATAAGCTTAATTAAAAGAACACAATTTTAAAAAAATAGCATATGATTAAACTTGATGGCTCAAAAGCTACCTTTAAAACCGTAGGCAAGTGCACCTATCGTTTTATAGTATAGATTATTGAGTACCGAGTGTCATTCCCACGAGGATTGTAAGTACTAATAATTACCGTCTTTTTGTTATTTAATCTAACAAATTTTCAGAGTTTTTGTTTGATGAAAAAGGAAAACAAATTATAAATTGCAAAAATGAAGGAAGATTTGTAAAATAAGAAATCAAGAGATAGAAATGTGTTTGAATGTAAATCCTCTAGAATGTTTTTGTGATTTGACAAGTTAAAAATACAACCGTAAGCCCTTAAGCAAAAACCAACCTCTTTTAATAAAATCTCATGTCTTGTGGACCGTATAAATTCCCAATTTAAGTTAAACCCTTTCTCAAGGCGAAAAACTTTAATCTCAAGTTGATTAATCGAAATCTCTTTCTAGTTAAAACCCCAAGACAACATTATAACGATTTGTGAATTCCCATATTAGGTTTGACCCTAATCCGGAAGATTTATGTCGTCTATATCTAGGATTGCATGCAACTCTTTTCACTTATATAGGTTCTATTTCACCATGAATCTCTCGATTTCCGGATGAAAAATAAACTTCAAATCAATATTGCACATATATCAATTCGAATGAACGAAGCATAATATAAGTGAATCACACAAAATATGAAGATTTTATTAAAAACATACACACCTTAATCACAAATCCATTCTAGAGTTCATTACATTCAAACACTAGGAGTTTAGCTACACATGATTTTGACCAAAGAATAAATTACACAAGAAGATTTAAGTATTGTAGACATGGTGTACTTATCTTTCTCAAAATCTCAATTGACTTTTTTTCTTGATTGATGATGTTGCTCCAAGCCTTCTTCTCTAATATTCCCCAAGCTTTCTCTCCAAGACCCTTGATCCCAATTCTACTTAATGAAATGAATACAATGAATATTTTCCGAGTATCTAATCAATGACTCAACTTCAACCCTGGCTTTTATAGCAACCAATACATTGATAGACTCTCTTTTATTAAACAATCACCCCTATTTTCCTTGTTGGTTGGTGAATTCTTGTATTCAAGTGATGAGGAGGGGACATGGAGACATGTTTCAAAGACAAAATAGGGAGTTAGAAGTGTACAAAAGTGGCCAAAATGGATTGGTTGGTGAGTTTTCCCCAAATTCCGCAAAGAAAAGTGATGAAAAGTGCCCCGACACGGCCGTGTTAGGCAAAGACGCCAAGCCGTCGCAAAAAAATCGAAAAATAGCTCCGACATGGCCGTGTTGTCCAACACGGCCGTGTTATCTGACACGGCAAGGCCGTGTTCGGGTCAGTTTTTCGCAAAAATTTCGAGTTTTTAGCTCCCGGCGAAACACGGCCGTGTTGCCCGACACCCCCTACCCGTGTTGGACCAAAAAGGCCCCGAAATGACGTGTTTGGCTTGGAATTTCGAGCGTTTTTGCATCCTTAAACTCCCCGGTATGTTTTGACATGAATCCATGGTCCGAAATTCACCGAAATTAGCCCCAAATGGTCAATCTACATCAATAAAAGCACATTGGAGTAATATGAACTATATACAATCAAAAATTTACAAAACTATCAATAAAATAACTCGAATTCTACTCAAATATACACATAAAACGTGCATAAAAAGACCCTTATCAAAACTCGCATCCAAATAAGGAAAAAAAATACTTTAATTCGAACCCAAACATCAGTCATCCAAAAATAAAATAGTATCTAAAAAATCCGTTAACAAAATAAATATTCCTAAAGTTGTAAATTAAAATAAAATCATTGATTTCGCATCCACCGCCTCCAATCCTCGCCCGAACTCCTTAACCTGAAAAGTGTTAATGAATATGGGGTGAGCTTTCAACTCGCTCAATGGGGACATGTTTGTCAAGATTAAATACAACAATAGGCATAATCGTAAACATTCAATATGTAATTTAACTTTTATTTTGGTCGGCGATTCATTTTATAGATCATGCGGGTTCACCCCGAGGATACTTTTGATCCGGACCTTCTTGTACCCCGACTAAGATCTGCGGGTTCACCCCGAGGATGCTTTTGATCCCGGACCTTCTTACAGCCCCTGACTAAATTTAACACTGCGGGTTCACCCCGAGGATACTTTTGATCCCGGACCTTCTTACAGCCCCAGGCTAACATAATTTATTTTCACATTTGCACACAAACAATTACACATATACGAAGCATTTAATAAAGACAAACAATTCCAGAATAGAAAATAATCCCCACCTCAAATAAATGCAAATGTCTGTGCGGAGAATGCAATGATGCAGGAAATCCTACTCCTCGTTCTCTTCGTTCTCTACAATAAATAATAAAATATAATTAATAAATAATGTAGGATTTGGGTTGATTTAGAAAAGAAATTAAGGAATAGAAATTGGATAGAGAATAGAATTTTGGACTTAGAAGACTGATTTGTGACTGCCAAAGAATTTATCAAAAATCAAAATTCTCAAATTGAAAACTAAATTCCCAATCCAAATAAAAGAAATAAAAAAAAACCCCACAACCCCACAATCAAGCCTGCAACTGCCATTAACTTTCCAACAGCCCATCATTATCTTCTTCCCTTATTCTTTATTCCAAACTCAAATCCTATCTCCTAATCATACGTCCATCACAATCCCTTCTATTTTCTCAAATTTCTCTCTCCCTTTCTGTTTGCTTCTTTACGTCAAATTTTTTTTTTCTCTTCCAATCCAGAATCCCTTAATCAGCAGCAAATAAATCTCCCTCACCCTCAAACTCCTCGCTCGGCAGACCACCCCTCTCTTACCTTAATCTTTTTTTTTTTTAATTCAACACCTAGCAACAAAACCTCTACACAACACACATCACTCTCCGATGGCGGCGATTCGGGATTGCCGGCGCGAGGGGCGACAGCGGGACTGCTTCTTCCTCGCTTCTTTTTTTTTTTTTTTGGCTGAATCGGGATATTTTTTTTTTCCGATGAACTTTGGTGACAAGTGACACCGGCAGGCGGATGAAGTAGAGGAAACCAAGTTTTTCTGATATGGTTTTGTGTTGGGTTGACAAAGAAAGCTAATAGAGACCGAAACGAAAGAAGAATTACCTCAACTTTGGACGGTAGTAGACAAGATGGTTAAGGAAAAATACGTAGGGTAGGGTTATGTATTTATGAGGAAAAAAATTATGTAGTTTGGAGTTATTAGGGTTTGTAAAGGAATCCTATTTGACTTGGATTTTTAAAATTGGGGGAAAGACTTTGGGTCCATGATGAATTTCAGAAATTAACATTTTGAATTGGGCCTGGATAATTATTTCTACTAGTTGTTATCAAAAATAATATTAATGATAATAAAAAAAAGAAATTTATTGAAATAATAATTGGATAATTAATAATAATAATAATAATTAATATCAAAATAATTATAAACATAAAAAAAAATTCGGATATTACATCCTATCCCCCTTAACAAAATTTCGTCCTCGAAATTCGATAACTTACCAAAAATTAAGGAGTCTGGTACTTGCACGTATCTCTTCTTCACGCTCCCACGTGGCTTCATTTCCCCATGACGTCTCCATTGCACTTTAATCAGGCTTATGTCTTTATTCCTTAGCTTATGAACTTTTCGCTCCAAAATGGATTCGTGTCTTCTTCGTAGGATAAGTCATCGTTAATCTGCGCAGTCTTCGTAATTAACAATATGACTTGGGTCATGAACATACTTTCTCAACATCGATATATGAAAAACATCATGTACGCTTTGACAGACGCGGCGGCAATGCGGTGATAAGCCGGATCTCGACTCTTTTCAATATCTCGAACGGTCCTATGTATCTTGGTTTTAGCTTTCCTTATCACCAAACCTTATCACTCCCTTACTGGGGTCTACCTTAAGAAACACATTGTCTCCCACCTCGAATTGTAAGTCTTTCCTTGGCGATCGCATACGATTTCGTCTATCTTGTGCCATTCTAATTCGATCTTGGATCTTTCCTATCTTTTCCACCTTTGTTTGTTGAACCAACTCCGGCCCCAACATCTTCTTTTCTCCGACCTCGCTCCAAAGACAATGGAGATCTACACTTCCTCCCGTACAACGCCTCGTAAGGGGGCCATTCCAATAGTCGCTTGGTAGCCGTTGTTATAAGCAAACTCCACCGGCCAGTAGTGAATGATTCCCAATTAGTCTCTATATCAAGCACACATGCTCTCAACATGTCTTCCAATATCAGATTATCTCTCTCGGATTTTGTCCGTCTGTCTGCTCGCGGGTGGTAAGTCGTACTAAATTTGATTTTGTTCCCAAAGCGATCTGTAAGCTTCCCCAAAACTTAGAAGTAAATCTTGTATCTCTGCACTCGACACGATGGATACCGAAACGCCATGTAATTTCACTATCTCTTGGATGTATAGTTGTGCATCTTGCTCCATCTCGAACGTCATTTTAACCTAGCAAAAGTGAGCTAACTTCGTCAATCGATCTACTACGACCCATACCGCTTTATTTCCTTTTGCTGATCGTGGTAGTCCTACCACAAAATCCATCGTTATGTGCTCCCATTTCCATTCTCGGGATTTCAAGAGGTTTGAGCAAACCAGACGGTCGTTGATGCTCGGCTTTGACTTGCTGGCATATCAAACATTTCTCTACGAAAGATCCAATGTCTCTCTTCATACTTCGCCACCAAAAAGCTTCTCTTAGATCTCGATACATCTTTGTACCTCCCGGGTGGGCCTTGTACGGCGTACAATGAGCTTCTTCAAGTATCTCTTTCCTAAGTTCTTCCTCCTTAGGAACACACAATCTCCCTTCATACGTCAAAACACCATCATCCGCTATGACAAACCCTTTTTATATTTCCTTCTCGAACTCGTCCCTTCATCTTGTTCAAAAACTGATCTCGACCTTGTGCTTCTTTGATCCTTTCTCTCAAAGTAGGTTGAACTACCAAAGATGCCAACACCGCCTTTGTACTTCTCGGTGGAGTTATGACTTCAATCTTCAGGCTCGCAAACTCTCGTACCAATTGCTCTTGTTGCGTGAGTAAGCTAGACAACTCACATTTGGTCTTACGACTCAAGGCATCAACCACTACATTAGCTTTGCCGGATGATAGTTGATGGTGCAATCATAGTCCTTAACCGATTCTAACCATCTCTCTGTCTCATATTTAACTCCTTACGAGTAAATAGATATTTCAAACTCTTATGATTGGTGAATATCTCACATTTCCCGCCATATAGATAATGTCTCCAAATCTTGATTGCATGGACTACCGCAGACTAACTCCAAATCATGAGTCAGGTAGTTCAGTTCGGTGGCTTTAATTGCCTTGAGGCATAGGCAACCACCTTTCCGTCTTGCATCAATACGCACCCCAAGCCTTGTTTTGATGTCTTGTTAGGAATTCTATTGTTTAGATTTTGATGAATGCCATGTAAAACTTAGAATAGAAAGTTGGCTCCCAATTCTTGCTTTGAAATGTATTGTAACAATTAGAGTGGCCAAGCCGAGTTAAGTCGCCTACGCTCCAACTTGCAAGAAGACAAATCAAGGCTTGAAGGAAAACTCTGTGAGACAATTTGAGTACAACAAAGAAGAAGCATGACAGGAACTCGATGAAGAAGCGGTGAGATACAAATTGAGTGGAACATCGGTCAAGTCAACTCAAGAGAAGCCAAGTCCAAGTCAAGTGAGAAGAGTCATCCAATGATTGGAAGGTCGACTCTAAGTCACCTGGGGGAAAGCGAGGAAATGCGGTCAAGTCGAGATAATCGAAAAAGAACCGTTGTACGTAAATCAAGAGATTTACTTAAACAAGTAATATCTCCATACTACCTTTCTTGGAGTGCTCAGTCCGGAAGCGTGCAAAAGAAATGAACAATGGGAAGCACTACACCGTGTCGAATTTCGAAAAGGTGATAAAATATTTCATACGAGGAAATGGCAATTCCAAGAATCGCAAACCAACGATCGCAAAGTGATTTTCAAAAATGAGCCTATCTCTTCAACGGGCAAATTTTTGAAAGTTCACTATAAAAGGCTGAGGAGTTTGTTTGAGAAGAATGATGCGTGGATGAATGACACACGGAGATATACAAGCTTATCAAAATCGAAACATTCTCAATCCTCAAGCCTACAATTCAAGTACATCAATCCAACACTTACCCGTGAAGGAAAGAGAACTTCAATCGTTGAAGAGGAAAATATCGAAAACAAGGGGTCTACATTCCAAGAAGGATTGTAGAAAGGTTCAAGCGTCAACCAAGTCTTAAGCTTTTGGAGGGCTTCGTGATCAAATCCAAAGTGCTTGAGCAAGTGGTCGTAGTAGCAAAGCGCACGCCTGTGAAGAAGAAGTTCGAGTCGCACGAGAAGCCACCGAGTGATCAAGGCGTCTCGATCGAGTCCCAAAGGATCAAGTCGTTGTTGTGATCAAGACTTGTATCCGGATCTGCTACCACTTTGTAAACCGATCATTACTTAGTGGATTCCTCCAGGAGTTGGAGAGAGAGAGAGTAGAAGAATTACCCCATCTTCGAACCTCTATAAAAACTTTTCTTGTGTCATTTACTTTACAAAGATTTAAATATCCGCACTTTTAATTGCTTATATCTCACGATAAATTTGCTATCCATTTAATAATTGATAAGTACTAAATCAAGTCGTAAAAACTTGCTTAATCAAACTTAAGGGTGTTAAGTCTTCCGCTGAAAACAAAACCACAGTTGAAGTCAAATTATAGCCAACAAATTTGAAAGTTACTCTACTAATAAATTTCAAGTTCTGTTGAGAGATTAACTCTCTTGAGTGACTAATTCGATTGTCCATCAAGGACATTTGTGTAGAACTCAGAGATTTAAAAGGCCTAAATCGAAAATTTGGTAAGGTTTATTCAACCCCCTTCTAAACCTTACACTTACACCCCTTGGGACCTACAAGTGGTATCGGAGCGGTTGGTTCATTGAACCCTCCGCTGACCAAGTTCTTGAACTAGATCTCCAAACTTTTCAAAAGTCCGCTTTAGTACTTAAGCTTTCAAAATTTTTTATTAAAAGTTATTATCATGGAAGCAAATCTAACACGCATTCCTATGTTCACTATTGAAGAATTTGATGATTGGAAAATTCGTATGCGCAGCTCATCTATCAAAGATTACATGATGAGATGTGGATAGTGATAGAAGATGGGCCTCCGCAAATATTAAAGGTGAACACAAATTTGCACGAAGAGTTGCAAATTTGAAGGGGAAGAAGATTAGATGCACGACTCCTGCACCGGTCATGGTTGAAAACCAAGAACGAGTGGACAAATGATGACAGAAAAAAGATACAACCGACAATGTAGCCAAGGACATTCTTTACAAAAACTCGACAAAGCCATGTTCAATAAAGTGAAATCTTGCAAAACGGCTAAGGAAATGGGACAAACCGACATTGATTTGTGAAGGCTCGAGCAAATCAAAGAAAACAAACTATCGTGGTCAGACAAAAATTTGAGAACTTTAAAATGATCTCAGGAGAAAACCTGGATCAACTGGATGCTCGATTACGTAAATCACAAATGAGTCAGTCTACACTTGGAAAGGAATATACACGTAAGAAATGTGTATGAAGATCCGAAAAGTCTTCCAAATTGAATGGGAGATGAAGGTCATGGCACTAAGACACTCCATGGACCTATCAAAGACATCCAATCATGAGTTATTCTCGGACCTCAAAGCCTACGAGTTTGAGCCTGAGAAGGAAAGACAGGAAGCAGAGACATTTTGTACCCAAAAAATTTGCTTCTAGTTGTCAAAGATGGAAGGAGAGCCGAGGTCAAAGAGGCAATTGACCTAAGAAAAATAGCCCTAATGGTCAAAAGATTTAACAAGTTCTTTAACAAGAACTACAAGAGAGGAAAGGGTGAATCCTCCGAGGAAGACACTCGGCTCCCTCCAAATCAAGGGATGAAAGGCCAACCAAGAGAATGCAGATCATCAACAAGTTGAGTATCAAAGGGGCCGACAACTCAAGAATAGAAAGAGTCGATCAAAAGGTCAATATCTATGTTGGAATTGTAGACAACCAGGTCACTATGCTATTGATCGCTCATACCCCCGTAGTCAACAAGATGTTAAACGAAGAAGAAAGAAAGGTCTTGAGAGAAAGAAGACAAGAGAAGAAAAAGGCAATGATGGCCGCAGAGATCGGGCCGAGACAACCAAGTCAAGCGGAGACAACGGTGACTCGAGAGAGCGGTGAAGCCGACTACACAAGTGACTCTGAAGAAGAAGCCTGACCGCTTAATGGCCAAAGAACAAGATCAAGAAGATGAGGTACGATCTAACTCAACAAGCTCGACACTAGTGATAGTGATCGTGACACACACACTTTATCACCCACCGATCTTTATGATTCATTGTGCAAAATGATGAAAGATTTTGAGCACATTAAAACCTCACACACTATTGAATGAGGAAAAAGCCTACTCAAAAATCAAAACTCAAAGTGACTAAGGAGCCGAGTACTCTAAGTCAAATAGTCGATGAGAATAAAAGTTTAAAGGTTTGAAAATTCTAAATTAATAAAGCAGTAAATTCTTTCGCTATAGAAAAGAGGAGAATGACCTCAAAAATGTTATTGCCTCATTCACTAAGGCATCTAAATCATTGGATGATCTTATTATGAGTCAAAGAGAATGTGGAGACAAGACAAAGCTTAGGATTTAATTCCTCCGTGCCATGTCAAACCTCAAGAGTAATTTTGGAAAAAGGATCTTCAAGTCATGAAGAGTCCGAAAAATCCAAAACTCTAAATGTTGCACACACTTTCAATCCAAAGCACAATACTAAGCAAACCGGCCTTGGTTACAAAGGAAAAGGAAAACACGATTGAGAGTGTCTTTGAAAGGACAATGAGAAGAGATTCGGCCGAGTCCTCACAGACTCCAAACGAAAAATACTCAGTAAAGAAGAAGCAGAGCTACCAAAAATCCTTAAAACTCATAAAAGAAATACATATGATGGGAATGGTAGAAAATATCCAAGCCAAGCCGATGGAATAATGTGAACTACCGGCCTAGACTTATGGAATACAAGCCCAAATGGCAAAGGCCTAGAACTCAACAAAGGCCATTCCAAAAGCATAAGAGCTTTCATCAAAGACACATATGCACCTAGGCACTACACTCAAAGACACCACAATTACCCAAGAAAGGCAATTGCTAAAACATACACGCAGCATACAGATAAAAAAGAGACAAATTTGTATGAACCTATAATCCCCAAGCAATTTGCCAGGATTGATTATGATTATGGCAATCGATAGATGGCAACCTCTTAGAGTCAAATCATTTGGCTATAGGTTGGTTGGATCATCTTATAATTTAACCCCTCAGGACCCGCACAAGAATGGGTACCTAAAACTTAATTTCTTGATTGCAGTTCAAGGAAGCAGTGAGTGCCAAGGAACCTGGTACATGGATAGTGGTCGCATTCCGGCACATATGACAGAAATAAGAGAAATCTGTCAAAATTCAAGGAAGTCAAAGGAGCCAAAGTCATATTTGGAGGAAATGAAGCTCCTGGTGAAATAAGAGGCATTGGATCCATCCAAAGGAATGGTTTAGAAATCACAGATGTTGCATATGTTGAAGGACTAAACTTCAATTTACTAAGCATCACCAACTCGCGGACAAGGGCTACAATGTTGGATTCAACATGGGAATATGCCAAATCAAAAATGTTGAATCTAATGAAGTTGTGTGCAAGGATGTAGACAGTAAAAATATGTATGTAGTGGATTGGTCAATCGCAACACCCAAAGACTGCTTCTATCTAGCAAAGAGCACAAAATTTGAATCAAGTTGGCCGTGGGCACAAAAAAGCTGAGTCATCTCAATTTCAAAACGATCAACAAACTAGCAAGAAGTCATCTTGTGGAAGGACTTCCGCACTCGGATACAAGAAGGAGAGTATATGTGATGCATGTCGGAAGGAAAACAAATCAAGTCGTCGTTCAAAGAAAAGACATGTCCATCCTCAACAAGAATATTGATCCGCTTCATATGGATCTATTTGGCCCAAAGTGGAACCAAAGAAGCATAAGTGGAAAGAAATACACCTTGGTGGTAGTAGATGACTACTCAAGATATACATGGACAATATTCATGTGCAAGAAGAAAGAAACTCTACAAAAGCTACCACGGTGATGAAGAGGATACAAAATGAGAAGAGTCAAACCATTATCAAAATAAGATCGGATAGAGGAACCGAGTTTGTCAATGGAATAATAACTCAAGATCAGATTGAGAATGGTATTGGTCATGAACTATCACCGCAAGGACTCCACAAACAGAATGGAGTTGCGAAAGAAGAATTTAACCTCAAAGAAGTTAAAGAATGACCATGTTAGTCAAGCAGGTTACCAAAAAGATTTTGGGTCAAGCAATCAACACACCGCTACACCCAAAACAGATGTATGATAAATAGGCGGTGACAAAGACTCCATATGAGATCCGGATCGAAGAAAACCAAATGTCGCATATTTCAGGATATTTGGATGTAAATGCTTCATCCACAATAATGGCAAAGACAACCTAAAGGCTTTTGATGCTAAAGTTGATGAGGTATCTTCAGATACTCATTTGAAAGCAAAGCCTCTGTAATACTCAACAAAAGAACTATGGTTACAGGTTAATCCATTCATGTAGTATTCGATGAGCCAAACATAAATGGAGAAGACATTGAAGAGTCACCGATAAGTTCAAAACATCCAACCTCACGTAAGAGTCCCTATCTTTGAAGTCAAGCGGGGATTATCAATTCGAAGAAGATGAGATAGTCAATCTCAAAAGAAATGGAAAATCTGCAACTGAGTGATCACGAGAGAGCCGACCACAACAACACACCTGCAAGTCGATCGAATCCGGCTAACTTACTTCAACCCGACGTAAGATGGCCGAGAGACCATCCACCGTAACTTGTCATTGGAGACATGAGAGAGGCGTCAAGACAAGATCCGTAACCCAACAAGAAGCAATGTTCACATGCTTCATCTCACGATAGAGCCCAAAGATGTGTCACAAGCATTGGATGACACACATTGGATTCAAGCTATGCAAGAAGAGTCTGAATCAGTTTGAGAGAAATAAAGTATGGGAATTAGTACAAAGACCCATACATCAAAATGTTATTGGAACCAAATGGGTATTCGTAAATAAGATAAACGAGGAAGGCTCGTGGTAAGAAACAAAGCAAGATCGTAGCCAAAGGATATTGCCAAGAAGAAGAATAGATTTTGATGAAACATTTGCTCCTCGTAGCAAGATTGGAAGCTATAAGGATGTTTCTTGCCTATGCAACTCACAAAAATTTCATTGTATATCAAATGGATGTAAAAAGTGCATTCCTCAATGGTCTATTGGAAGAAGAAGTGTATGTTGAACAACCTCCAGGGTTTGAGCAGAAGACTCTTGGAGACAAAGTATACAAACTCAAGAAAGCCCTGCATGACGGATTGAAACAGGCACCCGTGAGCATGGTATGATACCCGTCACAATTCCCGATGAAAATGGATTCACAAAAGGAAAAGTAGATAGAACACTTTTCTTTAATTCAAGACAAGAAGAGTATACCGCTTGTTCAAATATATGTGGATGACATCATTTTTGGATCCACTAACAAAGAGTGTGTGAAAATTCTCAAACCTCATGCAAAGTAAATTTGAAATGAGCATGATGGGAGAGTCGACATTCTTCCTCGACTTCAAGTGAAACAAACCAAGGATGGAACCTTTATAAGTCAAACAAAATACACCAGAGATTTAATGAAGAAATTTGGTATGGAGGAGAAGTCTTCAGTAAAAATACCAATGAACACATCATCAAAATGGACATGGATGCAGATGGCAAGTTCGTAGATCAAACAAAGATCTGAGCACTTATTGGATCATCGCTTATCTCATGTACCTAGCGAGCGACATCACCTTTCTTTGTAGGTGTATGTGCAAGATTTCAATCGCTCCAAAAGAGAGCCATATGACCATAGCTAAGAGAATATTGAGATACTTAAAAGGAAGCCAAGAAGTAGGCCTATGGTATCCAAAGGAAGGTGGATTCAAGCTAATTGGCTACTCGACTGCGACGACTATTGGATGCAGAGTGGACGGGAAGAAGAGCACTTCGTGCACATGTCAAATGCTAGGAAACAGACTAATTTCCTGGTTTAGCAAGAAGCAAAACTCAATAGCCACCTCTACACTGAGGCAGAATACATACTGCGGGCAGCTGTTGTGCCCAAGTCCTATGGATGAGGAAGCAGTGAGAGATTATGAAGTTGAAGAAAAGAAATTCCAATCATGTGTGATAACACGCGCAATTGCAATCACTCAAAATCCTCGTGTTGCACTCAAGAACAAAACATATAGATGTCGATATCACTTCATAAGAGATCATGTTGAAAAGAAGGACATTATCTTGGAATATATCTCAATCGACAAGCAACTAGTCGACATCTTCACAAAACCATTATGTGAATCAAGATTTGAAGAACTCAAACATGAGTTGGGGCTAATTGAGCTAAGTTTCGAGACACGTAAGAATCAAAGAAAAGGAATGGAACAGAAAGAAGGTGAAAAAGAGCTAAAAACAAAAATAAGCTCAGTAAATCACCAGATCGGAAAGTCACTATATCAAGTCACCGATAGCCGAGTCATTAAGAGAAATGTGAGAAGAGAGTTAAATCGGCTAAGAGATAAGTTCGATTAACTTATGAGCAAAGTGACAAAAACGCAATGTTTTTGACTTAATGAATGTTTTAAGAGACACGTCAAAGATAATGATGATGTGTACGACATAAAGTTCGCACACCAAGCCTATGATTGGATATAAATCTTTGCCGCATTAAATACGAGACATGAATCGCTCAATATGCGTGCGAAATCCAAGCCGTTGATTTCGATCACGATTCAAAACCGCTTGCACGCCCTTTCATAAACCATATTTAAACCATTTCCGCCCGTTTTCTCTCTCACACTTCTAAAAACTGTTCAATCTCTCTCTCTCAAAAGGCAAAGGCAAACACTCTCAAAACCCTATCAACCTTCAAATCAAATTTCTGAATTTTTCTTGAAAATATTCTAAGAAATGGCACCAACTTATGACTTTACCAAGTTGGGAAAACAAATCCACACCGGTTCACCGTGGATTTCGATTTTAATGGTGAAGCAGGGGTCCGTCGACACCCTGGTGAAGAAAATCGCGGAGAAGTTAGAAACGCAGGATCGAAACCGTTTCTAACACTGGAATATCCTATGACCTACGGAGGAGGTCGCATATTCTACGTGAATGCCGAGATTCACGATGAAGGAATCAAGTCATCTGTTCACGGGAAGCAGCTGATTATCACCGCCAAGGATTTGGTTGAATATTGCTCACTACCAGCAGAGGGAGCATCCGAGATCAAAGAGGCGATGTAAACTTGGCCGACGATGGAAAGGAATAGCCAAGTCCGACGTTGCGACAAAATAATATATACACAGCAAACAAGAGATCTGCTGAAGGAGGATTATCACAAATTGTTGGACATTGTTGCCAAGTGTATCGACATCAAATTTGGCGACTTTGACCAATCGTCAAAGGCAAAATTGATTGTGATGGCTGCAATAATCGAAGAAAAGAAGATAAACTGGGCTGAGTTTATCACAGCAGACTCGCCTTAACGTGGGAACAAGTCCTTCAAAGAAGATGGGTCATTTGGAGGATCTCTGGGATATGGCCTGGTGATTGGCCGGCTATTGGAGGTGAAAGGAGTACCTCTTAGACATGGGAAGGCTTTCCATGTTAACAAGAGGATGTTCAGAGCTAATCTCTCTGGTGCTCAGAAGCGAGCGTACGCCAAGAGAGCTGACACCAGTGAGGGGGAATCAGCTGACCCCGAAGACACAGCTGCTTCCTCTCCAACCAAGAAGAAAGTTGCCCCTGCAGCTGCCAAGAAGTCTGCTGCCCCTGCAGCAAAGAAAACCAAACATGCTCCCCCCTCGCAGCAGAGTCACCGCCCTGCAGCAGAGTCACTCCGCCTGCCCAAGCAGCCGTGTCACCTGCCCGCAGCAGCGGTAGAGAAGGACTCACAAATTCCTTCTCTGATCGTCAAAAAGAGGAGAACTGACAAGCCTAGACGGCCAGCTCCTCAGAAACAAACACAAGCACCGGCCCCAGCCGCCCAAGACTCAGAGGACACCGTCTCTGAACCAGAAATCCCTCTGGTACAAACTAAGAGACGAAGAAGACTTGTAAAGCAATCCGAACAGGAGAAACCAGCTGAGTCAGCTACTCAGCTAGCACAAATACCGGAGACTACTGGAGAAGTAGAGTCTCCAGACGTAGTAGATGAAACAGCCAAGTCTGCTGAAGGTGATCAGCAGAGGCAACCTGAAGACACAGCTGTAGCTCACACAGCTGAAACTCAAGAAGAACCAGCCCAAGCAGATAGTGATGTAATGATCCTATCTCCACCTTACCCAGACATCCAAAATCGTCTGCGTGAGTGGAGAAAATGGAAGTTGAGCAAGTCAAGGGAACAGTTCCAACGGCCTGAATTCAGAAGAAGAAGAGGAATCGCTAAATTTCCTCGATTATCTATCTTGTGCTCCCACTCTAGATGAAGACAACCGCATGGATATTCTCGCAGATCTACAAGGACAAGGAGAGAGAAAAGCAAGTCAAGAAGCCGAAGCACGCGAGAAGGCAAGACCGCCCTATCTCGGCACTACGTAACACTTCCATCCTCTCCTTGATGTCTTCTCCGAAAGTGACGAGGAACTGCAGAAATCGCCGCCACAGAAGAATTGCGATGCAGCAAAGCATTGCATGAATCAAGAATCCTTCACGAGCAAAGATCGATGGAGGGACCAGGAGAGTCCTCCGAACACACCGAAATCGATCCAATGGGAGTGGTTCAAAGCAAATAGCCACTCGATGTTGCCGCTACCACTTCCCCAGACTCACTCGGAAGAAGGCAATAAGGGAAATGGCGATGAAATCGGGCTAGTGGGGACCCCGGTCGAGCAACCCCTATTGAAGGTGTCTACCACCGCCCCAACTACCGAACCATCAATTGCAATATAGGGAGTTTGGAGACGAGTGACCCCACTCCAAGTCACTCACCGGTGCTCCGGTGAAGGGGAAACTCCTCCACGCAGCAGCAAGGCCGGAGGATCTTGCAGATGACTCCACAAAGAATGTAGGAGGCGAAGTGGAGAAAACTCAAACGCAAGAAGAAAAAGAAGTTGCCATCAACTAAGCTCGCATGAGCTTGAGATCGCTCTCACCGAGGTGCCAAATCTGAAGGGCGATAATGACGCCGCCGATCGAAACGAGGCAAGAAGCGAATGTACCGGGAGTTAACACTGGCGATGAAAGTGCAATCCATGGGGTTGAGACTCCAATGGATGCCATCGAGAAGACCCTAAGACACCGACATCGTCGAAAGGGAGACAGTGCCTCGCAGCAGAGAGACCGCTGGAGGAAATGAAGGCGCCACGGGAGGTTGAGACTTCCGGGGTAAAAGAGGTCAAGAGAGAACATCACTCCCGCAACCATCGATCCATCCGAGAAGGAGATCGATTGCACTTCATGATTCCAGGACAACCCCCGATGTCACCTTTCTCGGGATCGGAAGGCGAAGAAGAAGCCGAGTCAACCCCATGACAAATCCAAAAGACTCACCATGCGGATGTTCCAGGGGACGAGCAAGTCGATCCCAAGACTACTCGTCGACCTTTAATTTTGATGATGAGCCACCAATGGAAATCTCATCATCGTCCGATGACGCTTCGATAAGGCCGAGGACCGACTCTACTCAAAAAGAGAAAATCGGTGAGACCAACGGTGTTAAGATAAATGAGGCTCGCCAGTTTAGCCCATCGCACCACAAAACCCACCAACCAGAGACCACCGCTCCGGCTCCTCAAGCTACAACTGGATCGATTCCCAAAAGAACTTCACGCCCACCGCTTATCATCGAACAAATCCCGGATGGCGGTGATGAATCCTTTGTGGAATCTTTCCCTTTCTCACCGGAGATACCGTAACTCCACGAAAAGTCGAAAATGAGCAAGCACGCTATCACGCACACCTCTGCTTTTTCACTCAGGCACCATTGTTCCGGCCGATTTCGATTTCGACGTTGTATGGCCATCACCGCAATGAAGAATCACCAAATACGAGAAGTGTTCAAGGCACTCTTTCTTTGAAGTTGAAAAGATGGAGAGGCATCAGCCTCCTCGATATGCGCTACCGACAACAGAGATGCCAACCTTACGGTGACTTGAGAGGCATCACAATCGGGATAAGGGAATGGTGGCAACAAAGAAAGAATCAATGCGTGTGGAACAGTGAGATACTTCGCATACAATTATTCAACAAGTCGGCCTGGTGGAGAGTAAAATCGTGATGATAAAACGGTTGCGGGAACACATTGAACATATGCACGAAGCTCACACCGCCGAGATCAGCCGCGCGTGAGCGTAATGCAAATGATATACGCGTTTGGAAGAAACACATGACAAGAAAATTCAGCCTTCTCATGGCCGAGATGAAGCCGATTTAGCAGAATCCAACGCTACTTGGCTCAATTCCGTTCAAAGATACAACGCACAGACTTGAAGCAAAATTCAACCATCGAGACTCGACTTCATGCTTGCCAAAGATGTTCCGGGGGTTCCTCTATCCTTTGATGATGCCAAAAAGGGGGAAGAGGAAACCTTAAAGAAGAAAATCAAGTGAAAAGAAAGGAGAAAATGACAAAGGAACAATTTGAGAAGGGAAAATCGGTGAGGAAATTTTGAAGTCAAGAAAGGAAAATCGAGGGGGAAGGATCAAAAATATGACTTGATGATTGCACAAACCCCAACAGGGTCCTCATCACGGTGACATTATAAGCAAAGAAACTCCCCAGTGACTCTTCGCCACTCCAACACTCGTATCTATGGCCGAGAAGAGAAAAGAAATTGAAGCAGGGATGAAGGAGGTGGAAGGAAGAATGGATGCCAGGGTGATGAACATCTTGAAAGAACACGGAGGCATTCCATTGACAGAGACACGTATGCCATTTCGATGTCGGGACAGAGCCAAGATCGGTTGACGAATTCAAAACGCTCGAATCAAGGATATTTTGCAAATATGTCCTCGCTCAAGCTTGGGACTCAGTCTTCGGGAAAAGTGGTCTCACATTATGAAGAAGTTCGACAGAGGCAATGCCAGACAACCCAATCACTACTGCCTGGTCACTCCACCGGGCACTCACCGACTCAATTTCCCAAAGACAAGATACGCCCGTCAGGTAGAGAGGTAGAGGAAGAAAGTGATGGAGGAAGAAGCTTGCACCAGGCCTCCGCCAAGAATATTGAATACGTAGATCCAGAAAGAAAGGAGGGATCTCTTTGGGCCGGGCTTGACCATGTGGCGAACTTGCAAGTGGCTAAAACCAACGCCGAGTATGCAAAAAGGATAGAAGAAAACAAGAGACAAACTCGGCTATGGGAGAGAGAGACAGAAAGATTAAGAAGATGAAGCCGCCGGGAAGGCATATGAGAAGAAAAAGAAGGCACTGATGTGATGACGAAGAAGAAGATCCGATCAAGATGAAAGAAGGAGACAATATGAAGGAGATGAAGTGTTTCTTTGTCCAACCCTTCGTGTATTTTATATGTAAATACATACAATGTAAGTCTTCCGTAATAATGCTATAATTTTTTTAGACAATTACATACTCGATACACCTTGTGATTGTGTTAAGTACAAGAATGATATGATCAATAAAAAGATTGATTATGCGCATACATTCTATGTCAATACACTATCGTATGTATCTTTGTTATTTGCATCTTTGTATGATTTAAGTTTTGGCATCATCAAAAAGGGGAAATTGTTAGGAATTCTATTGTTTAGATTTTGATGAATGCCATGTAAAACTTAGAATAGAAAGTTGGCTCCCCAATTCTTGCTTTGAAATGTATTGTAACAATTAGAGTGCCAAGCCGAGTTAAGTCGCCTACGCTCCAACTTGCAAGAAGACAATCAAGGCTTGAAGGAAAACTCTGCGAGAGACAACAGTACAACAAAGAAAAGTGACAGAACTCGATCGGAAGAAGCGGTGAGATCTGTTGAGTGGAACATCGTCTCAAGTCAACTCAAGCAGGAAGCAAGTCTCAAGTCAAGTGATGAAGAGTCATCCATGATTGGAACTCGACTCTAAGTCACCGGGGAAAGCGAGGAAATGCAATCAAGTCGAGATAATCGAAAAAGAACCGTTGAGACAGTAAATCAAGAGATTTACTTAAACAAGTAATATCTCCATACTACCTTTCTTGGAGTGCTCACCCCGTAAGCGTGCAAAAGAAATGAACCAATGGGAAGCACTACACCGTGTCGAGTCAAAAGGTGATAAAACATTTCATACGAGGAAATGGCAATTCCAAGAATCGCAAACCAACGATCGCAAAGTGATTTTCAAAAATGAGCCTATCTCTTCAACGGGCAAATTTTTGAAAGTTCACTATAAAAGGCCGAGGAGTTTGTTTGAGAAGAATGATGCGTGGATGAATGACACACGTGAGATATACAAGCTTATCAAAATCGAAACATTCTCAATCCTCAAGTTTTTACAATTCAAGACATCAATCCAACACTTACCTCGTGAAGGAAAGAGAACTTCAATCGATTGAAGAGGAAAATATCGAAAACAAGGGGTCTACATTCCAAGAAGGATTGTAGAAAGGTTCAAGCGTCAACCAAGTCTTAAGCTTTTGGAGGCTTCGTGATCAAATCCAAAGTGCTTGAGCAAGTGGGTCAGTAGAGTAGCAAGCAAACGCCGCGGAAAAGTTCGAGTCGCAAAGAAGCCACCGGTGAGTGATCAAGCGCGTCTCGATCGAGTCCCAAAGGATCAAGTTTTGTTGTGATCAAGACTTGTATCCGGATTTACCACTTTGTAAACCGATCATTACTTAGTGGATTCCTCCGGGGAGTTGGAGAAGAGAGGAGTAGAAGAATTACCCCATCTTCGAACCTCTATAAAAACTTTATGTGTCATTTACTTTACAAAGATTTAAATATCGCACTTTTAATTGCTTATATCTCACGATAAATTTGCTATCCATTTAATAATTGATAAGTACTAAATCAAGTCAGTAAAAACTTGCTTAATCAAACTTAAGGGTGTTAAGTCTTCCAATGAAAAACAAAACCACACCGAAGTCAAATTATAGCAACAGCGGTGAAGTTACTCTACTAACACTTCAATCGAGTCTGTTGAGAGATTAACTCTCTTGAGTGACTAATTCGATTGTCCATCAAGGACACAATGTGTAGAACTCAGAGATTTAAAAGGCCTAAATCGAAAATTTGGTAAGGTTTATTCAACCCCTTCTAAACCTTACACTTACACCCTTGGGACCTACAGGATGCGTCCATCAGTAAATCACAAAGTCCGTGGTTGGGTCGGGAATCGTCAATACCAGTGCGGAAGTTAGTTTTCGTTTCAACTCTTGGAAGCTCTCATCGCATTTCTCGGCCCACAAAAATTTCTCTCCCTTTCTCGGTGAGTCGAGTCATAGGTGCGGCTATTTTTGAAAATCCTCTATAAATCAAGGAGCAAGATCCGCTAATCCCAAGAAACTGCGAACCTCGCCGCATTTATAGGTGTCTTCCATTCATTAATCGCCTCAACCTTTATCGATCCACTTCAATTCCATTTGCAAAGTGATTACATGACCCAGTAAATCCAACTCGGTCTATCCAATTCACACTTCTTGAACTTCGCGTATAACTTCTCATTGCGAAGTGTCTCAAGCACTATTCTCAAGTGTTCCTCGTGTTGTTCCTTGTCCCTTGAATACACGAGTATGTCGCCTATAAAGACTATGACGAATTGGTCCAAAAATGGATGGAACACTCTATTCATCAAGTCCATGAACATGTTGGCGCATTACTCAACCCAAACAAAGATCACTACGAACTCATAGTGTCCATATCGGGTCCCGAATCTTTGTCTTCGAGATATCACTCTCCTTAATCTTCAATTGGTGATACCCGGATCTCAAATCAATCTTAGAAAAAATCGCACCCTCAATTGATCAAACAAGTCTTCGATTCTTGGCGGTGGATACTTGTTCTTCACCGCGAGTCGATTGAGTTCTCTATAATCAATACACATCCTTAATGACCCATCCTTCTTCTTAACAACAGATGGTTCTCCCTGTGGTGATACACTCAGCCCGGGATAAAACCCAAGTCCAAAGAATTCCTCGTATCTGCGCTTTTAGTTCTTGTAACTCTTTTGGTGTCATTCTCAGTAGGTGCCTTAGATATCGGTGTTGCCCAGTACCAAGTCTATTGAAAATTCAACAGCGGGGCGGAACTCCGCAAGTCCTCCTCGGGAATACGTCTAAAAATTCTCGAACAATTGGTACGTCCGTCAGGTGATAGGTCCGTCGTTGGAGCTTCAATTAGACTTACTAAATACCCCCCGACAATTCTCTTTTGCCAAAGATCTTTCGCGCTTTCATCGCCGATATAACTCATGATGACAGACTTAGAGTTAACTCCGTAGAACGTAATCTCCTCATCTCCAGGTAGTTTGAGTGTTATCTCCTTCTCGCACTTCATGCTCGCCCGATACTTACTAAGCCAATTCATGCCTAGGATTACGTCAAAATCCTTCATCTCAATTATGTATACTTCACCTTCTAGATGTTTCCCAATGTTCACGTCTATATCATTGTCCATTACGTTAGTAATTATTGTCTTTCCGGATGGCAAACTAATCTCTAGGGTACATCTATTCTAAAGCATCCTTATGTCGATTATGTCATGAAACTTAGCAGATATAAATGAGTGTGTGGCACGAAGATCGAAAAGAAAAGTACAAGCGCAGTATTCCGATATTGTTAACATACCGACATTGCACCGGGTTCGACCGCCTCTTCCCGCGTCATAGCATACATCCGAGCGGTGCCTCCTTATCCCCTCATTTCCCTTCTATCTTTCAAGAAGTGGGCAATTAGAAGACGTGGCCCGGTTTCTTGCACATAAAACACTTTTCTTGTCCAGCTAAACATTCCCCGTAGTGATTCTTGTTGCATTTCGGGCAAGTCGCTTATTGTTTGGTGAACTCGGGCGAGAATTTCCATCGGTTATTATCTGCTTATTTCGATTCCCCATTTTACTCGGCTTTGTCCCATCAAACTTCTCTTTTCTCGACACAACAATCGGCTTTCTTCGGTCATCATCATCCCCGACTAGTCCCGCTTCAACTTCATGAGCCCGTCGGACCATCACAGAATATTCCAGGTCCCCCGTGCGGATAGAATTCCGCATAATTGTGACCTCAATCCCCTTCCGAATCTCAAAGCTTTCTTTAGCCGGTATCAACCGGATGTGGTGCAAACCGACATAATTGATTAAACTCCCTTTCATATTCGATTCGGGCCAATCCCCTTTGCTTGAAGTTGTAAAGTGCTTTCCTTCTTGTCACGGTAGGATCTAGAAATCTTCTCCATCACCACTTTCTTGAATTCATCCCAGGATAATGCATCACGCTTTCTTCGCCTTGTTCCTCCAAAGAACCTTCCCACCAATGGTCCGCATCATCAATCGGTTGGAAGGCGGCACAAGCCACTCGTTGTTCATCAGTACAAGCTATAAGTCTGAAAATTCTTTCCAGCGCTCTTAACCATTCTTCAACTGCTGCTGGGCCATCCCGTCCATTAAATGTGGGTGGACGGTAATGGCGAAATTGTTCCACCACTCTAGTACTGTTGTTGTTATTGTTCCCATTGTGGTTCTGTACGACATTGAGAATCTCCGCAAACAAGTCTCCAGCCGTAGGTTGGTTTCCAGTGTTAGTTGGGTTCCCTTCATTGTCTTGGTTCCCGACATTGTTCTGGTTAAAGGTTCGGGAGCGTCGAGGCACTCGTGGAGGATTTCGTGGAGCCATATTCCTATAATCACATGTAGTACGTTCTTAGTACCCGTCTTAAGTTATTATCGCATAGTAATTGAAATAAAAATAAAAATAAAAATAATAATAAAAAGTCATTTTGTATATTAGTACTATTAAGTCAATATAATTCCCTATTTTTTTTTAACGCGAGGAGCCTAGAGTTCGTTGTTCTAATATAGCAAGTACACATGCAATAAAAAGTATGACATAAAAACAGTAAGACATAATGACATGAATAATATGTGCTGCATAATATTGTGACATAGCATAACATGAACAAATTGAGCAATGACATAATAAATTTTGCATACCTTAAAGAGTCCGTGAGATATGGTGGAGGTGGATGTTACTATACTTTTTTTTTTTTAAAAAAAAAAGACACAATTTTTTTTTTTAACAAGTCTACAGAACCATAGACCTGCTCCGATACCACTTGTAACGACCCAAATTTCTAACCGTATAGATATTTTATCTAAGCAGTGCAATAAGCTTAATTAAAAGAACACAATTTTAAAAAAATAGCATATGATTAAACTCGCATCCAAATAAGGAAAAAAAATACTTTTAATTCGAACCCAAACATCAGTCATCCAAAAATAAAATAGTATCTAAAAATCCGTTAACAAAATAAATATTCCTAAAGTTGTAAATTAAAATAAAATCATTGATTTCGCATTAGGGATGGCAGGGGCGGGTTTGGGGCGGGTTTGGCCAAACAGGACCCGCCCCGCCAAGGAGAAGTAAGACCCGGACCCGCCCCGCCCGCCACAAGACCCCCCGCCCCACCCCGCCTCAAACCGCCAAGGGTGTCTAGACCATTAGACCCGCCAAATATATTTTTAATTTATAATAATTTATATTTTTCTATTTATGGCCAATTTTTCAAAAGTAATCAAATGCCAATAGGTGAAAAAATAAATAAATATAATTATGCAACTTATTATAACTATTTTTTAGAATTGGCTACTATTAAGATTTTTTTAAAAACAAATACTATTATACTACATAGTACTCAACTAATACTTAAAATAAATATTCAAAGTAGAATATTACAAGACATTATATTAGTAAATTAAACTTTAAAAGTAAATAATATTATATTAGTACTCAACTAATATTTTTAAACATATAACACTCAAATTTTAAAATAAATAATACAAAAATATTTTAATATATATTTAAAAATTTAATAAAAATTAACATGCGGGCGGTAAAGGGTCCTATAGGACCGGGACCTCCCGGACCGGGCGGGTTTTGTAACCTGGGCCGAGACCCGCCCGGACCCATTTATCCGGTCTGGGCAGATCGCCCCATCAGGCGGGTTTAATGCGGGGCGGGTTTTGACCCACCCCATTGCCATCCCTATTTCGCATCCACCGCCTCCAATCTCGCCCGAACTCCTTAACCCGAAAAGTGTTAATGAATATGGGGTGAGCTTTCAACTCGCTCAATGGGGACACGTTTGTCAAGATTAAATACAACAATAGGCATAATCGTAAACATTCAATATGTAATTTAACTTTTATTTTGGCCGCGATTCTTTATAGATCTGCGGGTTCACCCCGAGGATACTTTTGATCCGGACCTTCTTACAATGACTGACTAAGATCTGCGGGTTCACCCGAGGGATGCTTTTGATCCCGGACCTTCTTACGACCCCGACTAAATTTAACATCATGCGGGTTCACCCCGAGGATACTTTTGATCTCGGGACCTTCTTACGTACCCCAGGCTAACATAATTTATTTTCACATTTGCACACAAACAATTACACATATACGAAGATTTAATAAAGACAAACAATTCCGAATAGAAAATAATCCCCACCTCAAATAAATGCAAATGCCATGCGGAGAATGAATGCAATGATGCAGGAAATCCTACTCCTCGTTCTCTTCGTTCTCTACAATAAATAATAAAATATAATTAATGAATAATGTAGGATTTGGGTTGATTTAGAAAAGAAATTAAGGAATAGAAATTGGATAGAGAATAGAATTTTGGACTTAGAAGACTGATTTGTGACTGCCAAAGAATTTATCAAAAATCAAAATTCTCAAATTGAAAACTAAATTCCCAATCCAAATAAAAGAAATAAAAAACAAACCCACAACCCCACAATCAAGCCTGCAACTGCCATTAACTTTCCAAATTAATAAAAAACGTCAAATCCTATCTCCTAATCATACGTCCATCACAATCCCTTCTATTTTCTCAAATTTCTCTCTCCCTTTCTGTTTGCTTCTTTACGTCAAATTTTTTTTTTCTCTTCCAATCCAGAATCCCTTAATCAGCAGCAAATAAATCTCCCTCACCCTCAAACTCCTCGCTCGGCAGACCACCCCTCTCTTACCTTAATCTTTTTTTTTTAATTCAACACCTAGCAACAAAACCTCTACACAACACACATCACTCTCCGATGGCGGTGATTCGGGATTGCCGGCGCGAGGGGCGACAGCGGGACTGCTTCTTCCTCGCTTCTTTTTTTTTTTTTTTGGCTGAATCGGGATATTTTTTTTTCCGATGAACTTTGGTGACAAGTGACACCGACAGGCGGATGAAGTAGAGGAAACCAAGTTTTTCTGATATGGTTTTGTGTTGGGTTGACAAAGAAAGCTAATAGAGACCGAAACGAAAGAAGAATTACCTCGACTTTGGACGGTAGTAGACAGGATGGTTAAGGAAAAATACGTAGGGTAGGGTTATGTATTTATGAGGAAAAAAATTATGTAGTTTGGAGTTATTAGGGTTTGTAAAGGAATCCTATTTGACTTGGATTTTTAAAATTGGGGGAAAAACTTTTACCTATGATGAATTTCATAAATTAACATTTTGAATTGGGCCTGGATAATTATTTCTACTAGTTGTTATCAAAAATAATATTAATGATAATAAAAAAAAAGAAATTTATTGAAATAATAATTGGATAATTATTAATAATAATAATAATAATAATAATTAATATCAAAATAATTATAAACATAAAAAAAATTTCGGATATTACAATTATGATATCTATTAAGATTGATTGTAAGGAGCAGTCGTAAAAACTATACGTGTCAAGAGCAATCCCAATATTAACTCAGAATACTTAGATACATTTCATTGAAATAATGTATGAATTTAAGTAAATATTAATTTTATATACGACAATATGATAGGCTTGATGACTAGAACTGTCAATTCCTGATCGACCCAGTGGCTAGCCCGACCGACCCAATAAAAAGGTCAAACGGTGCTGTGTTTTTAAGGGCCTGAAATGAACCAGTCCTATTTTGGCTCGACCCATCCAGTCCAAAAAACTAGTCCGACTTATTTGGCCCAGTTTTTTTAGTATTTTTTCATGGGTTAGACCAGGTTCCAAAAATAGTCGATCACTATTTGGCCCGACCCGACCAAATTTTGCTCTTGCCTGATCGGGTACTAAAGCCGATCTCATCTGTTTGAATGACTCTCTCGATGACTATAATGACCTATTTTAATTATCTAAGAAAAATAAAATTTTAGAGGCAAAATTGTCCATATAGGGCAAAGTGCTAAATTTACATAGTTTACATAGTAAAGTGTAACTAAAAATAATTTATAGAGCAAAGTATAAAAACGCGAATAGTACATGCGGTTTAGTATAATTCCCTCTTGGAAATATTGGTGGCCTTTTTTTCCTCATGTGTTTGCCTCTTTATTTGATTTTCACAATGCAAATAATAATTTGGGGGTGAGATCCAGTGAGACCATATCATACGGTGAGACAGTGTGGACTAATCTCAACAATCCACATATAAACACCAAAGGCAATGATAAGAAGGGAATAATAATACAATAATAATTAATTTAATCAGTGTATTTTTTTTTTGTCATTCCCATCAAACCAAAATATTTTTTAGCCATATTTTTCAAACACATGTTTTGTAGCCATTTTGGGTTATGAAAAACCCAATTTGGCCTTGATTCAATTTAACTGCACAAAGATACACATCCCTGTAACTTGACATCGAGTTATTGTGACTCGATATCGAGTTACAATATCTTGGCATTCAGTTCTCTCATTTATTATAACCCAGTTATTTTGTTTTTCTCCAAAAAAATTGATTTCATATAACTTTGTCGCTTTAAATCCATTTTATATTTATAATATATCAATAAATTAATTCTCTTTTCGATATCTATAATTCAACACACATATTGCATATTTAAAAACAAAAAATACAGATTGATTTTTTAAAAAAGTTTGAAAAAAAGAATAAGAGGATGCATAGAGATAAGTGAAAGAGAGAGAGGGAAATAGTCCAAATATCAAACAAACGTGCTAGAAGGGTATGTATGTCATTTGCTTGGCCAAAATGGCTAAAAAATACGTGTTTACAAAAGATGATTATTTTCATCTTTATATTTTGGAAATGACTATTTTGACCAATTTCTACTAATTTGATATCCAAAAGGGTAAGATTGTCAAAACACAATCAAATTATAGCAGACGGTTACAGAGAGAGAATCCACCTTCCATACACCTCCATCCATATCGCAAATTCATATCAAAATTCTCCTTATACAGTGTCATTAACAATTCATCAAAATTACAAAGAAAATAGGAAGAATAGGTATAATATTACAGAGAAACAATGAAAACCAATACAATGAGTTTGATTCACGGTGATGAACAATCATTAATTGCAGAAGAAACTTTATCGAGCAACATCGATGATGTAAACATGGATGGAGAACTCGAACTCGATCATTAACAACAAACTCTTAAAAATTGTAATCACGAAAAAGACGATGCACAGATACTTATGAAATGATGCATATAACTATAAGATGTTGCAACTATGCAACAAAAATCAACTAACTATGCAATATTTAAAAGCTATTTATATAGTGTAAAAAAACTAAATATGCATTACATTGTAACCAACCATGCAAGATGTCATAAACTATGCATCGAAATCAACTAAATAATGCATTATTAGAAGCAATCTATGCAGTGTATAAAAACTAAATATGCAGTACATTATGCCCAATTAGGTCAGTAGTCATAAACAGTGCAACAAAAAATAACTATATATGCATTATCTAATATCTATCTAAGCAACAAAAGAATTATAACTATGTTGGATTTCGAAAAGAAAGAAGAAATTTGAAAAAAAAAATACCTCCTAAAAAATGCCATTAAATACGTCTGTTACAATCCTGCCCCATAGATAACAATTTCAAAAAGTCAAGGATACCAAGAAAATCGATGGATGATAACAAGTACTATTCTACCCTTAATGAATTAAAATAAATAAAAAAATCCAATAAATCAGAAAAATCATAACTCTTAAAATAATAAATAAATGGATATAATTATTTTACCTTGTCTCACTCCAGGACTATGATCTCTTTTGAACCAATTTCTAATAGTTTTATTATCTTAAATTCTTAACCCTAAATCTACGAATCTTAAACTTTAATTCTTAATAAACTTAATTTGTATTAATGTCACATCCCTGGATGAAATTCCAAACCTTTTTGAATGTTTATGAACAACGCAGAGTCACATGCACCAAGAAATCCTTAGCTACATTCGAGTGTGAAGACAAATGCTCGTGAATGAATTGACCCCAACAAATTGACATTTCTGCCAAGATTAACATAAAACAAAAAACATGCGTATTATCAATTATGTTGCTTGAAGGACCAACAACCTTGCTTGGCCCGTGTAAATTGATTAAGGATTTATATTATATAAAGATGCATTTGCAGCTCTAGATTTATATTTGTTGGACTCATTAAAAATTCAAATTTATAATGAAGTATAAACATCTCATGAAATTTCAAAAGCTTATTCGATTTTTTCTTCCTTTCAAATGTTGGCATTAATTATTTTCCCAATATATATAATATAGATAAAATGAAATATAAAAACCAGGGATAAATATTGAATTATGTTTTTAGTTATGGAAAAGAACATGGAGACAATTATTGAGCGTGATTTACTGAAGCAGTAGATGTTATCCTGTCTGTTAGCCGTTAGGACTGGTGGCCGCTTTTGCTTGCGCTACTCAGCTAATGTACTATTTCCGGTAATAATGACTTTTTTCTTTTAATTTAATTTTCTCATAGATTGTAATGATGATGAGCCGTTTTTTTTTTTTTTTTTTGAGGAAATGATGAGCCGTTTTAATTACCAGGCACAGCCAATTCTCCCGGATTTGATGCCCTACATCAATATTCCTCTTCCACCAATAATAATTACTACTCCTCGGTACCAAATATACAATTCACTATTTCTTTTTGGAATATCCCAAATACATATTGGTTTTTTTAACAGAATATTACTTTTTTTTTTCGAGTTATACAAATGAATCGAAAAAAAATGACTTAATATTTTAGGCAAAAACGGCGTGCCCGTCACCGTTTTTAACTAAAATCGTCAAGTGGAAGGCCGTTTTTATTAAAGTTTTTTTAAAAATTTTTTTTCTAATAGAAAACGGTCATCACATGGCCGTTTTTATTAAATGTTTTTTAAAAAGAATTATTTCTAATTAAAAACGTTTTTTATTAAAGTATGTACTGTTAAAAATGATTAGTCCTTTAATTACATAATCATTTGATATATTAACATATAATAATACTAAAATCCTATTATACTTATTAGATACATAATTCATATATATACTAAATAATTATTATATATACTAAATAATTAAATAATTTTATAAATATATTTGTTATATTTATAAATTATTTGTTATTTGCAATGTTTATATAATATTCATTGTTCTAAAAATCTCCGCCTAACTTCGATTAGTTCTCGCCAGGTGCTAGACTCCCTTTTTTCACATAGTTTTTTTCCACAAATTATAAGTGGCATATTTGGCTTATTACCATTATTATATATTATAATTTAAAATAATAATATATATTATTATCGATGTTCTAAAAGCGCTAAACGCTAATTGGGTAAACGCTAATCAGAAAAAAAACCTAGGCGTATAAGGAAAGTCTAGCGCCTAGGCGAACACTAATAGAAGTTAAGCGAAGATTTTTATAACAATGAATATTATATAAATATTGCAAATAACAAATAATTTATAAATATAACAAATATATTTATAAATTATTCAATTATTTAGTATATATAATAATTATTCAGTATATATATTAATTATGTATCTAATAATATAGTATAATAGGATTTTAGTATTATTATATGTTAATATATCAAATGATTATGTAATTAAAGGACTAATAATTTTTAACAGTACAAACTTTAATAAAACCCGTTTTTAATTAGAATAATTTTTTAAAAAAAATAATAAAAACGGCCATGTGATGGCCGTTTTCTAAGAAAAAAATTTCAAAAAAAAAATTAACAAAAACGGTCATGTTATAGCCGTTTTTAATTAGAAAAAAATTTTAAAAAAAAACTTTAATAAAAACGGCTCTGCACTTGACGATTTTAGTTAAAAACGGTGACGGGCACGCAAAAATTTAAGCCATTTTTTTTCGGTTCATTTGTATAACTCGAAAAAAAAAATGTAATATTCTGTTAAAAAAGCCAATACATATTCACTTTTTATATTTAATAATATTTTTTCAATTATTTTACTATTATAATCCTATTTGATATATATTTTATAATTTACACTATTCATTAAATAATGGTAAATCAAGTAAATATTGAGCCATAAGGCAAAAACTTATGTGAAACAGTGCAAGTTTGTGAGACGGTGATACTTTTAGTATAAAAAATGATAATTTTAGTGTAAAAAATGATACTTGTCTAAATACACTTAAATTGGTGTATTAGATAATTTTAGTGTAAATTGGTGTATTTAGACAAATATTACTTTTTACACTAAAAGTATCACCGTCTCACGGTCTCACACCGTCTCACAAGAGACCTGCTGCTAGCATAATTGTAGTTTCCAATATTTTTCTTAATTTGTCTGAAAAGTCAAACTGGATTATATATTCGAGACGGAGGGAATACTTATTAGTGTTTTAGCACACTGATTGCAATTTTTTTTTTTTTTTTTTGAGTAGAATATCTTTTTAAAAATTTAACCAAACACAATGGGTACTATATAAAGGCCCAACAAGAATCCTAGCTCTACTAGGTCAAACGTAAAAGCCCATTAGTTGAATTTGTTGGGCCTACTGCACATCTCCTGACTTATATCAAATGTAAAACCCTAGGCTGAATCCAAATTCTACAGGCCCAGATGTAAACTCGGGTGATTTTGGTCAAAAGGAAATATGTAACCAAAAGGCATGTAAATAAATATAGAGAGCTCTTTGTCTGGTACATTACAAACAATGCTGTTTTTTAAATTGGAATTGTAGGAGAGTATAAAGGCTTTCTTGAAAAATTCATGAGACACAAATGCTTTTTGCTTCAACGACAGGAAAAAGTGTGCTAAAACAAAGCAAGAAAAAAGAGTGATGAGTTATAAATAAAGATATATATATTCCTAGGTACCTAGCTACAATCAGACTATCAATAGTAGCAGACCAGCTTTCTACTAACAGCATTTAATTTCTAAGAAAAATATTTATAGATTGTTGGTCCACGAAAGATTTTTAATACCAATAATCGCAGCGCCAATCAAGAAAGAAACTCAAAGTGATTGTTAATTCAGGGGTTATTTCTTACATAAATATAGTGTAGGACCTTCAAATGAACTTGAGTGTTTGCGTGAAATGTGTGTAATTTATAAAAGTATTTGTTCTAATGATATAATTAAGACTGATCACGACCTTAGAACTGACCTAGTATCGCTCATCATTTGCAAAGAGTGCTAATCAGGATTCGAAGCATGGGCTTTTTTTTTTTTTTTAATTTGAAATTTATTGAAGTTAATTTCTTGATAAAGAAAGTAATCTTGATGAACAAAGAATAGAAAGAAATCTGTAAAATCTTTATTAGAACTTGAATGAATGAATTACACTTTACAATTTCAGTCTATTTATACACAAATAATACAAACAAACTTGAACAAATAAAACTGATCATGTTATAACTAATTTAAGTGCCATTATAAAGAGTCCTGAATTTTGTTAGTTTGAGGGCTGGAAACTGATCCTTGACACCCCCCGCAAGTGGTGCATGAATGTCAATCATGCCCAACTTGTTGGTAAAATAATGAAAAGGATTAGGAGGTGAGGGCTTAGTCATAATATCTGCAATTTGTTGTGTTGAAGGAATATGAATCAACTTAATGAAACCATCTTGAATCTTCTCCCTTACAAAGTGACAATCAATCTGTATATGCTTGGTTCTCTCATGGTGACAAGCATTTTGTGATATACAGTAAGCAGATTTGCTATATGTATACAAGAGCAGGTTTAGTAGGAGATAACTGAAGATCATGAATGAGATATGTTATCCATTGTAGTTCACAAGTGATAAATGTTATGGCCCTGTATTCTGCTTCGACTGAGGATCTACTCACTGTAGCTTGTTTCTTAGCCTTCCAAGAAATAAAAGAATCGCCTAGATAAATGGCAAAACCACTTATACTTTATTCTAGTATCAATGCATCTTGCCCAATTTGCATCTGAAAAGCCTTTGAGTTGAAGTTCTGATTTTGAGGAGTATAATAAGCTTTTGTCAATGATGGCAAAGGAGAAGTAAGAAGCAATTGACTACAAATTGGTGCATAAAATTCATGCAAACCAACCAAGAATTTCATAACCGAATCAGATTGTTGTGTTGCAGTCATAAGAGAGGGAATGTTGCAGTTGCACTATTCACAAGAACACTTGGGAATGGGCCTGAAACTTATGTACTCATCCCAGATACCTTTAAATTGGTTGTAGTATGTTGTTATTGAATTATTACCTTGGGAAATAGAGCTGAGATATTCCTCTAATTGAAAAACTCTGGGGCGATCACTATGGATATATCGAGTCTTGAGTTCATCCCATACTTCTTGTGCGGGATTGAAATATAGTAGACTCTGTCTAATATCTTTTGAGACAGAATTTAGAATCCAAGATAGCACTAAGTTGTTTGCTCTTTGCCAGCATGAATGCAAGATAAGAGAAGTAGACAGGGAAGGCATAAGAAGAGAGCCATCAATGAAA